>JAHWFO010041171.1:726933-780160 GCA_023313115.1 Rhysida immarginata
GATCTGTGAGGGGTGTCCGGATATTTTTGATCATATAGTGTATATGAAATCAACTTCCGATTTGTGTCGTTTGCCCTTTAAAGAAACTTTTAACTTATGTTCCCGAATCATGATCTTTGAAATCGATCCCAGACAAAAACTTTTTTTGAGTTGGGGAAACGGACGCATAAGCCACTTTCAGGTCGGCTAATAAAATTTCGACATTTCTAATCATTTTAATTTCGAAATTATTTTAAATTGCTAGATTATTGTCAGCGTTTGTACATTACCGATTGTCGTATTAAATTCCAGTTGTTTACCGTTGATTCCTACACTGAGCTGCCACTTTATTAGGTACATCTATCTACAACCCAATCTCAAAAGTATGGAATAATTCAATTTCATATGATGGGTTTACACTTTATTCATGAATTCTTCAACAAATTTTATGAAAATAACTAAGTAATATATTTTTTTTGTAATCTATGTATCACATTCATCAGAAAAACAAAGGGACAAAATGTAATGATTATTACATCAAAAGAAAAGATAACAAATGTAAATACATGTTGTCTCAGAAATAAAGAATAACACAAATTGTGTCGCAAAATAATGGAATAATTACACAAAAATAATTTTTAAAAGGTTTAGTATTTTGTTGGAAAACCTCAGTGTTTAATTACTGACACACATCTATTAGGCATTGAAGAAATTAGCTTCTTGCATCTTTCAATTGTGTTTTTGTTCCCTAAATGTTGAAGACTTTGTTTTAGGAGGGTTCTCAGTGTTTCTAATGAACTTTTTCCATATCCGCCCTGTTTTGTCCGCCCCGAATCTCTTCGCCAGGATAAAACAGCAGGAATCGACTGATATGCTTCTGAGTTTATCTTTCCTTTAAGGAATAACACTTTTCCTGGCCCATGGACAAAAATGCTCGTGGATGCTTAACGACTTGTTTCACACATCATGGCTCCAATGCTTCATCGTCTCTTCTCCACACATGATCATGTTGTCCAACAGGCACTTCAAATTTGCTTTCGGCAATCAAGATAACACTTTGCCAAAACTTTGTAGGTGATGACCGATGGATCCTTGCCCAAGCAACACGTTTTGATCTCTGCTGTGGTGTCAACAATTGTTTCTTCTTTGGAACTTTTGATCTAAACCCTGCTTCTAATGCTATGATCTTTCCAAACTTGTTGATAGCCACGAATTGTATCGAACCTTTTTTTTAAAGCACGATCATTTTGAGTTGTATGTCATCACGCTTAGTTGTGCATCTTGGTCTCTCATTTTTTTTTTCTTTGCTGGGGTTACAGATCCATTTTTCTTGAATTCTGTGAATATTTTTGATACATTCCTTGGCCAATAAGCAATTCTTTTGCTACTTGCTGTTGTCTTTTTCCAGTTTTTCTGAGACTTACAATCAATTTCTTCTGAGAAATTGACAGTTTTTTGATTTGCCCATTGTAACAAAAACAATCAAGTAACTATTCATACAGGGTGTTTCAAAATTATGTACAATAAATTTAGTGACATATTCTTCAGGTCAAAAGAAGACGAAAATGTTGTATAGCACTTTGTCTGGAAACGACTTATTTACGCGATACAGCCAACTAAACCCGTGGCTCCAAATTTCAGGAATTGTTCAAAGCGCCCGCCACCAGCTCGCACGCACGCTTCGGCTCGTTGCATGAGCGACCGTCTCATGTCATGGAAGAGTTCGTCGCCAGCATTACGAACGGTTTGGCATGCATTTTCAATTCTTTGTCGTAGATCCATAACTTCATAGGAACTTGTGTGCTGTAGACGATCGTTTTCACATGACCCCACAGAAAAAAGTCCAAGGGAATAAGGTCGGGTGATCTTGCAGGCCAGGCTACCTATCCACCGATTCGTGTATGCAGCATTAAGGTGTGCTGGAGCGCCATCATGCATGAACCACATGTTAGATCTTATCAAAAGAGGAACATCTTCCAGTAATTCTGGCAATGCATTCTGCAGAAACAAAAGATACGTTCGCCCAGTCAATCGTGGCGGCAACACATAAGGGCCAATTAAGTTATTTCCGACAATGTTCACGGAGAAACGCTCTTGATGCGCTCGAGCTCTGGTAACGTGCGGGTTAGCATCTGCCCAATGGTGCTGGTTGTGACAATTTACGATTCCTGTCCGGGTGAAGGTTGCTTCTGGCTGAGACTACTAGGGTCTGCAGCATGACGACGTTGTATCCATTGGCAAAATCGTTGTCGGTGTGGATAGTCCGTTGGGTTCAGTGCCTGAACCAGTTGCAGGATGCAAAAGCTGACGGTGAAGAATGCGCCAAACAGATGAGTGCGGAATGTGTACCATGGGTGCTTGTCTGTGGTTCATCATGTATGATGTCAATTATCACATCCTCCTCATCCGGAGAATGTGCTACAGGCCGCCCTTATCCTGTTTGACGGCCAAAGGAACCACGCTCCCTCAAATGTCTGTCGACAGATACTAATGTTGGGTTATTTGGCAAACGTCTATTCGGAAAGCGTTCTTGGTAGAGTTTTCTTGCTTCCACAGCATTTCCGTCCGCAAGACCATACATTAGGTGCATGTCAGTGTATTCTGCACTGGAATTCGTGTACATGACTTTTATTTACGTAATGCGTATGTCAAAGCACGCAAACGTTCTGAAATTGGTATTCCTAGTGGATGTACAGTAATGGAAGCAACCGTACACAACTAATAAAACAACCCTAAAGTAGGTTTAAATGGAACAAACCACTCAACCTAGTGTTGGGTCGAAACGCTGGAACTGCTAAAATATCGTCCGCTAACTACCGTGCTTCCCTACTCTATCATATTGGATTACTCGCAAACAAATCGTTTCCAGGCAAAGTGCTATACAACATTTTCGTCTTCTTTTGACCTCAAGAATATGTCACTAAATTTTGTTGTACATAATTTTGGTACACCCTGTATTTTCTGTGTACAATTTTATGAATAAACTAAGATCTAGCATATGAAATAGAATTATTCCATACTTTTGAGATTGGGCATGGGTTCAAACACTTAACTTTAAGTAGAAAAGTTGCTTCAGAATGTTT
Source organism: Rhysida immarginata (assembly GCA_023313115.1). Classification (NCBI taxonomy): domain Eukaryota; kingdom Metazoa; phylum Arthropoda; class Chilopoda; order Scolopendromorpha; family Scolopendridae; genus Rhysida; species Rhysida immarginata. The sequence goes on from JAHWFO010041171.1 coordinate 729,996, forward strand.
ATACCGTGATTTGTGATCATTTACGTTTTTAAAAATTGCTAATGTTTTGCGTCACGAAGATTCATATTGCCGAAGTCCATGAACTTTAAATTTAGGATATCGACAATTGTGTTTATTTTAATAAGAAGCTGAAAAATCATCATCTATTATCTAGTCAACTGTTGTATCAGTTTGATTTATATTTTTTGAATAGTGGTTTGTTTTATTAGCAATCGGGTTGCTTAACCGCGACAGATTTACGATGGCAAATGCTGGGTGTTGTAAACGAGATGTTCGAAGCTGGCGTGTCGTCATGTTTCTCATTTCGCTTTTCCGCTCGAACCGCCGACATCCTCTCTCTGCTGACGTCACTTGTTAATTTCGACACCGCAGTCCTGAATTATGGTTTTCGGTTAATTTGTCGAGTGACAGGGGTCGAGGTGTGTTACATGCCAGCTGCCAATACTCGCGAAGCGGTTCCGCGTCGGAGGGGTAAATGAGGAGGAATTCTTTCGGGGAAGCGAATTTATCGCTTCACAGTAAACATTTTAGGTTTATGCCTATTTTCTTAAGCAAATGAGTTGTTGTAGTAAGTGTTAACAACGGTTTCTTAATTAGTGATATTTGTATTGCACTCGATGGCTCTTAGCTGATGATAAAGAAACTTTTGTAACATGTTGTTGGGAGGTGAAGGGTTTCAGTATAATTTATAATTTATTTATATAATTGATTGTTGCTCTGGTAATTAGTTTCTGCGCGTCCGAACTGATAACCTTTACTCGCAAGTGGCGCTCCTTACCCCCTGTTTGTTTGCCTTCTTTACACAAAAAGACATTTTTAGCAGACCGCTTTCTCCGATAAGAGGCAACCGTTTTATTTTGGTCTGTTTGACCTTACGCCGTCTCATTAGTGAGATAGTGGATGAGAGCGAGAGAGACAAACCATTCGCAAATGATGTCAGCAGCTTATAATCGAAGCCAATGAGAAAGACATGCCACGGCACTGAAAAGTCGTTTGAGTTTGGTCAGCGTCGGGTAAAGTCAGATTTCTTGTACTCGTACTACAACAATGCCAAGTGAACAACCAGAAGCAAGACTAGCACCCCCTTTGGTATGCCTTCAAGCATATAGACATGTTAGTATCGATCATCCGTCTTTGTTTGGTGTCAAATGTTTGAAGGAATCCACCGGCAATGAACCTCTTAAGGCAAGGCCAGCAACTGCTGTCAAGAATGGCATCGTCGCACTAACAAAGGAGCTGATTAGGGACAACAGGCGGATTCATGAGCCAGCAATTGGCTTCAGTACTGAACATGAGCACTGGCAGTGTGGAATTCAACAAGATGGAACACTAAGCAACTCTCCGAGGATCACAAAACCAGCCTGGTGGAAATACAGGGTCGGGACACATTTATATGACCACCTGCTAGTATCCGGAATATTCACCTTCGGCGAGCGGTGCATCCCGTAATTCCATCACCGTGCGTGGTGAAGGGTCCAGCTTGCGGACATGGCGATCGAGATGGTCCCACAAATGTTCAATGGGGTTGAGGTCCGGGGAGTTTGGTGGCCATGGGAGTAGCTTGAATTCATCCTCATGCTCCTCGAACCAGTCGTGGACAATTTTGGCAGTATGGCAGGGAGCATTGTCCTGTTGAAAGGTGCCATCACCCTGAGAAAACACTGTCGATATGAAGGGGTGTACCTGGTCTGCGACGATCGTCAGGTAACGAACAGCATTCAGTGTACCCTCCAGCGGTATCAGTGGACTGAGACCATACCACGAAAACATCCCCCAAACAGTCACATCTCCCCCACCAACGATGGTGTCGGGATGCCTGTTCTCAGATGCTTCCCGGCGAATTCTCCATCGTCCGTCCACTCTGTTCACCAGAAACCGCGACTCGTCAGAGAAAGCAACCCTTTGCCACTCGGTCGAGGTCCAATGGCGATAGTCCATTGCGAATTGGAGACGTTTTCGGCGATGCACATGCGTCAACGTGGGTGCTGTTACCATACGCCTGCTCCGGAGCCCCAACCTCAAGAGGGAGGTTGCAATTGTCAACCCTGTTACACTGTCTTGGCGCTAACACGCCTAGTGGCACGCCGATTGGTCTTCGCCAGGCGTCGTAACCGACGCTCGCCTCTAGGATCGATGGAGCCCCACAGTTACCTCTTCGGTTGCTCGAAATTGTCTGGTTCGTCCAGTCGCGGTACACCTTCACAACGACAGCCCTAGAGCAGTTCACAAAGATGGCCGTTTCTGAAATTCTGCCCCCCTTGGCCCGATAGCCAATGATCATCCCCTTTTGGAGGTCCGACAGGTCACTTGCTATGCCCATGACGGCGACTTTTGGTGTGTTAACGGATGCTACTACACGTCTGCTGTCGTCAGCTTTTAATGATATGCAATGATTCGAGCACGTTCCAGCATGTTCGAGCAGAGGTGGTCATATTAATGTGTCCCGACCCTGTATGTTCCAAGCTGCTGGAGCGATTGGACAGGGAAGGTGATAGCTTCCGAAGACGTGTTGCGACCACCGACGAGACATGGATTCATCGCCAAACTCCTGAAAGCAAGCGTGCGAACATGGAGTGGCGACACACTAACCCTTGCGACTATCACCTTTTTGGACCATCGAAAGAGTTCTTAGAAGGGCAAAGGTTCGGCTCCACTGGGGAAGTGAAAAAGGCTGTCTTTGACGTGGTTTCTCCAGGTCAAATTTGAAGTATGCAGCATTCAAAGTCCATTCCATAAACACCACACCTTTACTCACCTGGTCTTCGATGGACACCTATGCAACAATATGCCCAGACAAAACCCCACCAATTGAACTCCTGTTCTTGGGAGCCTTGGAAGCGCATCTGACGGTCGTGTAAATGGCAATCTCGCCAAAGGAATGTGCGACTGTAGTCTTGCTTCCGGGAGACGATTGTGTGTGGTTCGATCGGTTCTGATTTGAATGGACGTGACAGTTCGGTCTGCGAGTGGACAATCCTTCTTCTTCTTTTGTCTACTATATTCATGCACTGAAGACACCTATTATCCAATTTTGGAGGAAGGACCGTTAGCTGGAGGAATGTTCCACGATATTCATCAGTACTGGACGGTCTAAATAAACGCAAGCATTTGGTTTTATAATGCATTAGTAGACTCATGCACCAGAAAGAAGGACTTCTGAGTAGTGATGTCCGTTGGATCCGGATCTCTGATTCGGATCTGATAATATCCGGATTCGGATCTAGAAATATCCGGATCCGGGTCCGTATCCGGATCTCGGATATCGGATCCGGATTTCGGATATCTGATATCGGATCCAGATATCGGATATCAGATCCGGATTTCGGATCCTTTCCTGGATGCGTATTAAGACTAATTAGGACTTAAGAGGACTAGGCTATCACTCAATAAAAGCTTTTATAAACTGCTTTCAGAAAAAGTTTGCATATACACAATTTCCTGTCTAGGATCCGATTTTCGGATCTCGGATCCAAGATCCGGATCTCAGATCTCGCATCCAAGATCCGGATCAGAGATCTCGGATCCAAGTTCCGGATCTCGGATTTCTGACCAACATCCGGTTCTCGGATCTCGGACCTAGGTTCGAAAAAAAGATCCGGATATCCGGATCTTGACATCACTACTTCTGAGCACTCCACAATTTCGAAAAGTTGATCCTATGCTCCTTCCCTATGATCCGTCGCTCCTTCCGAGTGTAGGGGATCATAAAATGTTTGAACCCACCTAAATAAAACTAAAGCTATGGGTGGAGCTAATAATTTCGATTGGGGACACTATAAGGGTGTGTGTGTGTGGGAGGGGGAGGGAGTTTTGGCCATACGACCATTTTAGAAGACGGCCATCTTGTATACAACTCCACATTTTCAAATAGGAAGGGGGTCATGTGATATATGAAATTCATATGGAATTTCCTGGAAAACACAATGGTGCTGTTATTTTTTAAATATCTTTACTCATTCTTGAGTTAATGCAGTTTTTTTTGTTAGATATAGCAACCACATTCACTGTCTGTATCTTCTCTGTACACGTCAGAGTCTTCAAGTGACCACAGAGATAAAAATCCATTGGGTCAAGTCCGGGCATCTAAGTGACATTGGTTACGTCAATGCTATTTTCTAAGCCTATTTCTCACTAATAAGGATTATTGGATGTTAAACGTCGGAGCTTTGATTATGCTAATTCGATTGGACAAATGGGATTGCCATTCGGCCGACTTCCTTCCTTCATAGCGGAATGAGCTTAGGACGGTGGTATACATATTTCAGTTTGTTCTCCTAAATGGCTGAAGAGAAAGCGATTGGGAATTGTGTTATTTAGGATTGGACTCGTTTATTAATATGGAATCTCATTATCGAGCGTTCAATAGGGAGGACTGTCAGCAGTTGGCTATCGACGCCTTCTGTTAGGAAATCGATTTGTCCGCTTCTTTGACTTGTCTCTCTCTCTCTCTGTTTATTGCAAATAGGGTTATTGATTTCATCTCTCTTTCTGTCGTCCCTTTAATAGATCGAGTTAGCGGTTGGTTTGTGGAAGGATGAGAACTTTGGCTTTTCATTTCCCAACCGAATTTGGCCTTTTGACCTTTTCTTTATTCGGTCCTCACCATTTGCCGATTTCTTCTTCGCTAATTAAGCTATGATCACCTGCAGACACTAATGGACATTCGGGATCTAATTGTCGTACGGAATCGATTAGTGTAGTTGGGAGTTTATTGTTAAATAAGTAGGAAAAACATTTTATTTTGCTAGAAGATGGCACCAATGTACATAATTGTCACGTGGTGCCATAAGTTTGTTTACAGATGTTGGTTTTTTGAAGATCTTTAAAAATGAGCACTAACTGGAGATAATGGAGATTTAGCAGACAATTGAGGAAGATTGGAAAGGCGACAACACCGTGTGATCAGTAGGTTGTAGGATAATGTGGGCGGCGACACAGGCAGCGATACGTCTAGGTACAGAGACAATGAGCGTGCTGATTGTGTCCTGCAGGATGGATGTTCATTCCCGGTCACCATTTGCAACCAAAGTTCGTCTTCTAAACGTCCCGATGGCAGTGCATCCAAGCAACGACCAATCGCGTCACAGACGTGATCGATTGGACTGAGATCAGGGGAGACTGCTGGCCAGGGAAGAACCTAGGTACATTGCAGGGCATGTTGGCTGATGCGGTCGGGCGTTATCCTGCTGTTAATGGCATTGGGCACTCTCCGAAGGAATGGCATTGGGCACTCTCCGAAGGAATGGCATTGGGCACTCACCTCAAAAGTGCCATCAATAAGGACCAGACGTGACCTGCTATTGTAGGAGATTGCGCCCCAAACCATGATGCCGCATTGGACCGTCACTGCGTTGGCCAAACTATTACACCGCCAAACTATTACACGGCGACTGTCATTGCCGAAACAGAAGCGTGACTCGTTTGAGAACACTATCCTGCGCCATTCCACTGTCCACGTGACTCTTTCTCGACACCATTGCAAACGAAGGCGTCTGTGAGGTGGGTCAATGGCAGGCTTCTTAATGGACGATATGAGTGCAGGCCGCTGGCGACCAATGGTCCTGGATGATATGGGAGCATCTAGATTGTCCTGAACATGCTGCAAGAGGTTGACGGAAGTGGTCTGGGGGTTCGGCAAAGCTTGCCGGCGGACGCGTCTGTCTGAAACCTCTCAAACGTCCCACATTCATGGACGCGTGTAGGTTGCAGTCTGCTGCGATTCGACGAAAGGACCAGCTGCCCTTCTGAGTCCCAACTAAACATTTCCTCAGCAACTAGAATAAAAGTGGAAGACGATTTCTGTACAAGACAGAGCAGCAGAAATTGCCGATTATGCAAATTCCTTCAATTATATCATATCAAATTCATATTTTTCGTTTATATAACAAAGACGCCATTTGGAAGTCCGCGCTGTTGAAGCTTCATTTTTTGCATAACAGATGGCGTTAGGAGTCAGGACAATTTTTCAACCTGGCTTTTAATGGAAAACAAAAGGTAGGGTATAAGCGTTAATCGGGAAAACAGGATACCGATAGGCTGACGATTGTTTTGGGATAGGATGGATTTTCCACATTTTTCCCGCAGCTTCTTTTTGCCCTGCGGATCGAGACCGAATCGCAATGAGCTCACAAAACAGGCGCACCAGTCTACTTGGCACGTGGCTGCATAGTTGGGTCCATGTTTGCATTTCTGAAGACTGTCAATGCAAAACGTTAGCCTTAGCTTCAACAAATTCTCCAGTTGATTTGGCGATACAGATAGCGATTGTCTGAGTTTTTGGATCGGTGTTGAGGTTACTAGCGTCTCAGGAATGGGATGGCTTCCTATGGAAACCTGAGTGCGCACGCGTAGTCTGCTCAGTCGCTCTCTTGTGCACTCAGCCTTATATGCATCTGCGATAGTTTCGAACGAAACTTTCGATAAAGTTGAAACTGGAACGCGCATAGACCTTTGGGGGGAGGGAGTTTGCGCTTGTGTATGCGCTAGAAATTTTCAATGCTAAGATATATACCAAACAACTCGACACAACTCGTAATTAATTCGCCAATTGATAAATAAGGCCATTTGTTTTTCTTTGTTTCTACTAAAAAACTATTCTACAGGGTGCCCATAAAGTCTAGGTACATAAAAGATTAACACATACTTTTAAAACAAAACAATTTTATTTAATTGCACATTTATTTATGTTATTTATCCGAAGGGGGGAGGCGGGGGGGCGTTATGCATTGAAGATGATGGAAATCATGTTGAAAATATTATTTATTCACATTAGAAATAAAATTGTTTTGTTTTAAAAGTATGTGTTAATCCCTTGTGTACCCAGACTTTTTATATTTTACCCCCCCCCCACCGAGGCCCATCATAATCGATACAATGGCAGTGCTCTAATGGTACCCTGATGACACACACCGAATAGATTATCTAATTTCAATCACTGAAACCTGTTTTAATGTTTTCAAAAGCAATTCAAAAATTTTGGAAATATGTTTCAAATAGTTTACGTGACGGTATTTGGTTTAGCCCTTCGTATCTTGGTCATTCCTTAATGGTTTATTTGTTTTTAATTACTGAAAAATAGTTGAAATTGCTTTTATTATTAGGGAATATAATCTGAGTCTAATAATAACTTTTTACAGTATTAGAAAATATAATCTGAGTATAATAAAATTTATTACGGTATTAAGAGAATATAATCTGAGAATACATATTGCGGTGCTAAAAGCCTGCAATAATTACAAAAAATAAAATTCAAAAAAGTGGTTAAAAAAATGAAAAACATGTTGGTTGTTGGTAAACATATTAACGAGATTACTTATCTTTGCGAAACTTTTTAACAGAAAAAAGTCTGTATTTGTATTACAGTTTAACAGTATTTGGGTTTACAGTTTTGTATTCTGTAATTGAATTAAGATAATAAAAAATATTTACCGTAAAATTTACTAAATCAAGGGTTCAGTAAAAATGTTTTGTTTTTTTTTTCTCAATTTTTTATATTCTCAATTTAGTAATTAAACTCCATTTACACTCCATAAAAGTATATTAAATCTATTTGAAAGAGTATTAAATTCATTTGCAAGCATATTAAATCCATTTAAAATCGTATTTTATAAAATATTTTATTAAAAATTAAATAAATTCTCTCTCCCGCGCATTCCAAGCATAGCCTAATGAGAACATCGTCAGCCGTGGCTATGCTCCAAGTGTCGTTGCGAAACTATCGTAGACGAATAAGAGACTGAGTGCATCTCAGAGCGCACTCAGGTTTCCATAGGAAGCCATCCCATTCCTGAGACGCTAGTGTTGAGGTTGGAGGAACTTCATCCTTGGCCGGGTTTACTGCTCACACGCATAACCCAAATGAATGAATACAAAATTAGTATAACATGCTTAGAAATTCACGGGGCTCTGATAATTCTTGATGGTGACTGACAATTCTGACCATCAGAGATAGCAGAACTGTAAAACGTGGAACTATCAAAATCCGGAGAGAGGCAATAGGGTATGTCCGTTTCCATTGAATCCCAGACAAACATGTTGTGTATGGGCCCAATTACTTTGCGGTAGATAATGTATAAAGATACAACTTTGAAATCCACATTTTAGAAGGTTCATTTTATGCATAACAGATGGCGTTACGAGTGAAAGCAGTTTTATTTTTTTCAATATTGGAATTTAGGGTACAACAAAATGTGCTTATTGTAGGATGTAATCGTTAATTGGGATGACAGGTCACCAATGGGCCAACGCTACCTGGGGGACCTGATGGATTTTTGGCTTTTATCACGTGGCTACTCTTGGCCCCGCGGCTTCAGGCAGAATGGTATCAGGTTCACAAAGCAGACGGACCAGTCCATTTGGTATGCTGCTTCCAAGTTGGGTCTTCGTGTATGCATCTTTATGGTCAATATTTCATCTCTCCTTGTGAATTACCACAGTTTAAGAAGGGAGTGTTCTTCTGTGTCAGAAATGGTACGATTTAATGCAAATTTGCATTTTATTTTTTGAAATTTTGCATGGGTTAGGTTCTTGTGGGTATGACTCATACGAATGAATACAAAATCAGTTAAGTCACGGTGAAGAAAGAGATCTTGGTCTCGTAACTTACTTTGTGAAGAATGTTTCACAGTGACCACGCCTGCATTGTCCTGGTTAATTCGAGGATTGGACAATTCAGAGACGACATAGTCGAGGGTGTCTATGCGGCTGAGGAAGTGATTAGGCCCAGTGTTACGTAGACTTAAAATAAACTGGATAGGACACACAATAAGCCGTTTCCAAGCTTATTGAGCGTAATCACAAGGCATTACGCGCCCACACAGCAAACGTAGACGGCCATTCCAACACAGGAAGTGATTCAGCGCATTTTCCTTGGAAGGGCGTACCCCTAACAAGACGGGTTACCTTCCCATTTTACTGTGAGATACGTGATTATCCGTCTGCCAGATTTCCAATTCAATGGTTCGAACGTCGTCCCATTTAATAGATCGGGGAGGTGGCCCAATCCTGCTTGTGGGCGGGCGTCCCCCCGTAACAGAATTAGTTGACATGGTGCTCAATTGGCGTACTCCTCAGCCCCCGCCCCCTGGGTATAGTTAACAGGAAAAGACATGGTTGAACGCACTGGGAAACTGAGTAAGCATGGGCAAGCAACCATAAGAAACCAATTACCGTATCTGCCACGTTAAAAATGGAAAATAACAAAGAGCAACATCAAACGAATGACTTCATATTGCGGTTTTACACATTGTTCTGTTGAAAATTGTTTATATAACACTATAGTCCCTTCGATGGACTCGAACTTCCACGGGAGAAGATTCAATGGGCTGTGGTTAGGAGGGTGTCGCAATGACTCGCTTGGAGACCATAGTTGTGGTAGGACGAGGTGGGTGGCAATAGGTTCTCGTTCTCCAGTAGGGCGCTGGTGGCCTGGTCAGTTACTTCGCTGGCGGCGGTAGGCGTGTCATCGTCCTCCTGCCTTGGTATATCGTCACTGAGTTTGATTAACTTTCTGAAATATTTATGTTTTCTTTTTTTTAATCGAGAGACGAAAAATGAAGTTCTATATCCTTTTTTTGCGAAATCATATCTGTGATACAGTAGACTCTCGATTAACCGGTACCGGATTATCCGGGAAGGCCCCGTCATTTTATTTATCACAAAATATATGTTCTTATGTTCTAATAAATTTACATTTTCCATCAATTTTCAGAATTTTTCATCAAAATTTGGATGAATTCGATTATCCGGGATATTCGCTTATCCGGGACGAGGCATTTCCCGACCATCCCGGTTAATTGAGAGTCTACTGTAGCTTTTTGGATGCGACATGCGGGTTTTTATGTTAATTTATGATCCCCCCCCCTAAAAAAATTCCGGAATAGTGAAGTAGATAATCAAAAAAAAAAGTAAGCAGACACAGACGTCTGATCTCGTTAATTGCTTCATCGTACAAAATTTCACTGATCTAGACCTATTTTTACTCTCAAAATGCCGGAAATACTGCGAGAAATCGTATAGTTTTAGGGAGGACCCCATAAGAGTGCAAAGGGGTTAAAAATGAAATAAAGGAAAAATTATATTTTTACAAATTATATGAACTACACACAGAGTGGCCAGTTTATTAGGAACACCCATGACTATGCAAATCCGTTGGCATAGCAATTATTACGAATCAATTGGTCACGTGACATCGGTACCAATATGAAGCGAGAACACACTTGTCGCAAATGACTCGTCGATCCAAGGGTCACCCCTTGTTCGTGGAAATAGAAACGTCACGACTCGTCAACTAACCGTGGATTACAACACTGGACCGCAGAATAACACCTCTGAACGCACTACCGTACATTAGCAAGGATGGGCTACAACAGCTGACGGACAGTCCGGGTACCTTTGATCTCCACACAAAACTGCAAAAAACGTCTCCGATTTTCCCGTGATAACCACCAATGGACCGTCGACGACTGGAAGAATTCCGTTTCCTATTGCACCATGCAGATGGCCGATCAGAATTTGGAGACAACAGTACGAAGTGATGGACTTCTCCTGTCTGGTGGAGGCTCTGTAGTGGTCTGAGGAATGTTTTCCTGGAATACTCTTGGTCCACTAATACCTGTAGAACAACGCCTTAATGGTCAGGGATACAGAACATTGTTGGCGACCACGTTCATCCCTTCATGGCTACTGTGTTTCCCTTATCGGAAAGATACTTCCAGGAGGAGGGCAATGCTCCGTGTCACAAGGTGCATATCGTCATGGAATTGTTCCGGTAGCACGATAATGAACTCAAGTTACTCCTCTAACCACCTCAGACCCCGGATTTGAACCCAATCGAACATCTTTGGGACGAGTTGGAACGGGTTACTCGAGGCATGGATACACCACTATTTAAAGATAAGGCCCTCTATGACTTTTTTCTGTTCCTTAAACTGAAATGACCACTTTTTATATGCACAATGGAGGTATGAGCGAGGATAGTTCTTCAACATGGGGTTTAGTGTACAACAAAAGGTGTTCGTTGTAAGGCATTATCGTTAATCGAGATGGCAGGGCATCGATGGGCCGTTCCGGTCTTTGGCAAAGGAAGCATTTTCGGCATTTTCTCCACGGCTTGTTTTGGCCCTGCGGCTCGAGGCAGAACGGCAAGAGCGCCACAAAACAGGCGGACCAATCCATTTGCCAGTAGCGTCTGAATTGGGTTCCATGTACGCAGCATCTTTATTAATGATTTTGTTGAAGAAGCAGAATGATATAGAGTTTCTTTTTTTGGGTTGCTACTGTTTGTATTCCTGAGTTTTTGGAAAACTGCTACTACGTTGAAGGAATTTAAACTTCATCTTTGGCAAGATTTGACTATTCCCAGGTATAACCCAAATGAAGAGAGACAAAAATAGTTAAATAAGGTGCAAAGAAAGATTTTCTGGAGGGTGGAGTGATACCAAACACACCCTGCTACAGATGGGCCTGAACAGTCGACGCATGGTTGCTGTACCCATGTTGACTATGTTGACTAGACTTTGCACGTGAGCACCGCCATTGGACCACAGACGAGTGGGCTAAGGTCGCCTTCTCCGACAAGTCAAGGTTTTTGCTCCATAAGATTGACGGGCGATGGCGAGTGCGACGTGAACGCCATGAAAAGAGACTGCAGGAGGCTATTGCGGGCCGGAAACAGGTTGATCGGGGTAGAGTGCACGTGTGGGGGATCTTCTGTTGGGAGCAGTTAGGTCCACTGTTTCGTCTAGAGGGCAATTTGAATGCCTGTGGTTATCTCTCAATCGTAGCGGACCAGGTGCACCCGTACATGCTCACGATGTTCTCTACTGACTTTCGAGTGCTCCCTTGGCCCGCTAATTCGCCGGACATCAATCCAATCGAACATCTGTGGGAGCACCTTGATCGCCATGTATGGCAGCTGGACCTTCCACCTATGACTCTCGAGGCTCTGTGGACAGTGCTTCAAGCGGAATGGACTGCCATACCATCGGACACATATCGTGCACTTTTTGCGTCCATGCCACGACGCGTAGCTGCAGTTATAGCGGTGAAGGGTGGCTACTCCCATTACTAAGCGGGTGGTCATGATTCAGGGTGTCCGAAACGTCTAACACTACGATGTACGTATATCATAGTCCAGAGGCGATGCATTAGAACAAAAACGTCTTATAGCAAGTGGATCGTGGGCTTTCCATTTCCGACCTCAAAAGTAACCCTCAAGGTCATCTTCAAGGTCATTCAAAAAGGATGAAGGTTGGTATGTTACCCTCCCGCCATCGTGTTGAGAAGTCATAGACAAATCAATTAGTGAGCTTTTTATTTCTAAACTCAAAAGGGCTGAATACTACGAACATGTAATTTATGTCCTGAGTTCCAAAACCGAACATTTTAAAGTGCAAGGCATAACTGTGCATGATAAGTGATTGCCTTCTGGACAGCTGCCATTGTCATGGCAGGAATTTGTCTAATGACCACTTCAATTCATCCTTGAAGTTCACGCTGTGTCATGGGTTCCGTGGTATAAACCTTTTCCTTTAAATACCCCCGAAGGAAGAAATCTAAGGGTGCCACTCTTGTTTGAGGGGGGGGGGGGGGAACGATGAGTAGCATACCAATCCTCATCCTTATTTACCTCACACAATTTGAATGACCTTGAAGATCACTTTTGAGGTCGAAATGATCCACTTGCTATAAGACGAATTTGTAGTACATCTATCTAATACATCGCCTCTGGACTGTGATATACAGGAATATCATAGTGCTAGACTTTTCAGACATCCTGTATACAGGAATGAATTAAAAATCACAAAAAATGAATAAATTACGCTGGGAGATGGTTAAACCTAGATGCATGGTTTCTTCGGTTACGGTCGAATAGGCTTCGTGGCCAGGCCTAAACATGGTGAGACTACGAAAACGAGCGATGGGTCGGAATAAACATGGGGACCACGTCAGTAAACTCGTACTTGGAATTACGGAAGTACAATCAAGGCTGGAGCAAGGAGGAAGAAATACTGGCAATGTGAGTGAGCGCCATGGCTGCACAGGAAGAGTGAAGTGGCAGAAGCAAGGAAAAGATGGAGAAAGATCTAAAACAGCAAAGAACACTGATTAGGAAATAAAAATTATCACCAATTAGACAGTATGACATCCTGCGACCGAGGTCGTTAGTCGCGAGGGAAATAAAAATGAGGGGTAGGGTATTAATTGTTAATTAGGAAAACAGAGCTCTGACGGCTCGTTACTCCCATAGTGAGTAGATGGATTTTCGGCATTTTTCCCGCGGCTATTGCTGATCTTGCGGCTCGAGGAAGAACAGCAACAGAGCCACGAAACAGGCGGACCAGTCCACATGACATGCGGCTGCCGAATGGGACCTCCGTCTACGGTACTTTGGAGATCAGTGATAATTTACTATGCATTTTTACAGAATCAATGATCTTTTACAGTGGTTCTTTGGGGTTTTTGAATTGTTGTTAAGGTAAAGAAGTTGGTCTTTATCCTTAGCAAGGGTTAACCCTTCGTGGGTGTAATCCAAAGCTTTCTATATACACTGAGTTAGCAAAACTCATGGGATAGCAAGCACGAATTCACAGGGGCAAAGGATTCTGGGAATAGACCATTAGACGTTGTGGGAAGAGCTTGGATAAGTGATTAATCAGAAATAGCACGTCGTCGCGAGTTGACGTCTTTTGAACGGGGTATGATAGTAGGTGCCCGACGCATGGGGTGTTCTATTTCGGCAGGGGTGCAGGAATTTGGCTTTCCCCGCTCAACTGTCTCCAGGGTGTATCGGGAATGGCTGGATGAAGGCATCACAGTCCACAACAGGCACCATGAATGATCGTGAGCAGCGACACCTGGGACGAATGATTCAGAGAGACAGGAGCGCAACAGTGCAGCAAATCACAGACCAGTTCAATAGTGCACTAGAAACGTCTCTCGGTGGACAATCCGTCGGAATCTGCATGCCCTCGGGTTTGGCAGCCGTCGCCCTACACGGGTGCCAATGCTTACCCAGCGTCATCCGACACTCCGGCGTGCATTTGCCACCAACCATCTTGGCTGGACTCTGCAACAGTGGCGTAACGTCATATGGTCAGATGAGTCACGATGTCAACTGTACCACGCTGATGGGAGGCACCGTGTGTGGCGCAGACCTCACGAAACGATGGATCCCGCAGGCCAACAGGTGGTGGGGCGTCAGTAATGGTCTGGGGTGCATTTTCCTGGTTTGGAATGGGCCCTTCTGGTTATCCTGGACCAAACGTTGAATGGTCCACGGTATCGTCAACTCATCGGAGACCATCTGCACCCGTTTTCGACATTTCAACACCCTGACGACGTAGCAGTCTTTCAAGATGACAATGCTCCACCACATCGCTCCAATGTCGTCCGCGAATGGTTCGAGGAGCATGCAGGAGAGTTCCAACAACTGAGCTGGCCAGCCCGGAGCCCTGACATGAATCCCATCGAGCATATCTGGGATGCTGTTGAAGTCAGGCTCCGGGCTTCATTGAGTTTTGATAAATCTCCACGCATGTTGTTGAGTGATAACGTTGAAGCTTTCTTCAAGTTTGGAGATGCCATGGAAGCCGGACCTGGTGGTAATGAATGATCGACAAGTTCTTGGTTTTGAACCTTGCTGCAAACTTGCTTAGTGCAATAGATAATACCATGCATTAACATTGGTAATCATCATTAAAGCCTAAGATTCTCTCGGTTAGAGCCAGCTATTTGCGATTGTATAAACTTTGTGAGACACATTATATCATGTTTGTCGACGTCTCCTTACAGCCCATGTGCAGAAGCTGGCCGCGGAGTCATTTTCGATTGAAAAGTGTTCAGCTGTATCCTATCTACCTCCTTGAGAAGTTTGGACATAGAGTTCTGGTTTCGGTTTTGCAGTGCGCTTACACGATTAGAAACGTTCCCTTTTGAGTTCTAGATGAGACTGCCAGTGACACAATATCAAGCAAGGTGATGTGAATAAGTTTCGAGACAAGTTTTGCAGAATGAAAGCGGTGGCGTCTTCAATCAATTTTTAAGGGAAAACGAAGAAAATGAATGGACCAATACTTGGCCTAAAATCACTCCAATTAAACAACGTGATACAGATACATAGTGCAGGTAGGATAGTTCTCGCCCACGTGCCTGAAGACAGAACTCCGCGCATTAGTGCATGTGTGTCCATCTGGGCAGGTGTCTTTCCACGTGCCTTGCTGTATGGTTTGGTCTCAAAACACCAAACTGCATGCACCATCGACTTGCCACTGTGGGTACTATTGTTCACGATTTCAGGAAAGTTGTCGTATGGCGGAATGACTCATCCGGTAGTACATGCTGATGGCGGAATAACCCGTTCTAGCTTATCCCATCCCAGAGATGTTCGATTGGATTCAACTCGGGGACCGTGGTGGCCAGAGGAGTAAGTTGAAGTTGAAATCATTATCGTGCTTCTGGAACCATTCCATGACGATACGAGCCTTGTGACACGGAGCATTATCCTGCAGGAAGTATCATTCCGATGGGGAAAACGCAGTAGCCGTAAAAGGATGAACATCTTCGGCAACAATGTTCACGTAGCCCTAACCATTAAGGCGTTATTCTACAGGTCTCACCGGACCAAGAGTAAAACCATTACAGAGCCTCCACCAGCCTGAACAGTGGAAACCAGATACCAGGGGTCCACCGCTTCGTGTTGGTGTCTCCAAATTCTGAGTCCGCCATCTGCAATAGGAAACGGGATTCATCCGACCAGCAGACCTTTCCGTGTAGGCGATCACGGGCAAATTGGAGACGTTTTTTTTGCGATTTTGGATGGGGATGAAAGGTACTCGGACTGGTTGTAGCCTACCTTTGCCAATGTACGGTGTGTAGTGCTTTCAAAGATGTTATTCTGCACGAGTCGTTTGCGACCACAGGCTTGTCTCTGACTGGTTGTTTAAGTCCAAGGTCCTGTTAAACCCTTATTAGGGAAACGACTAGAAGACGTGCGGTTTCGGAAATACTCAGTCCACTTCGCCGGGCACCAACTATCATCCCACGCACGAAGTCGCTCAGATCCTTTGTTTTCCCCATGGTGACGGCCAAACAAGTTGTAGTTGACCGGTGTGTTCTCGCTTTATATTTTTACCGAGTTTCATGTGACCAACTGATACGTAGTAATTGCCTTGTCAACGGATTTGCATACTCATGTGTTGTTCCTAATAAACTAGAATACAATGGTCGGTAAACTCCATTGCAAACAGAATTAATGAACGCTCCGGTTTGTTAACTTCTTTAGAGTCGATTAGCGCAGTTGAAATTGATGTATGAATAGAGGCTCTTGGATGTACCTACAATCAAATAAGTTCCGGGGATTTCTCATTTATAAGGCAGCGTAATATGTATGAAGAACGTATTTGTTTCTGGAAGATGGTACCAATGTAAGGTAGAAGCAAGTTTGTTAAGAGTTGTTGGTTTTGTTAGACGAGGTCAAGTATGCTCTGTGATTTTTGTGTTCCCAGGGTAGAAGCTTCATTTTATGCACGACAGATGGCGCTATGAGCGAGGACAATTCTTCAACATGGGGTTTAGTGTATAACAAAAGGCGTTCGTTGTAATGTATTATCGTTAATCGGGATGACAGGGCATCGATGGACCGTTCCACATTTTGGGAAAGGAAGTATTTTCGGTATTTTCTTCTTGGCTTCATTTGGCCGTACGGCTCGAGGCGGATCGGCAAGAGGCTCACAAACCAGGCGGATCAATCTACTTGCCACGTAGCCACCGAATTGGGTTTCAAGTACGCAGCTACTTTGATAATGTGTTTTATCGTATTCTTAAAACTTCCTTAGAAGTAGGAAATACTCAGTTTTCATGTGCTTGAGTTTTTGGAAAATTGCTGCATTGTTTGAAGTTAAACTTCAATTTTAGCAGCCAGGGTTAAAACTGTTCGCCGTTATAACCCAAATGAAATAATATAAAATTAGTTATGATGCAGTTCTGATAATTCTCCACGCATGTTTGTGAGTGATACGTTGTAGCTTTCTTTAACGTAGCAAATGGGTTGTTGATAATCTTTCTTTTTCTAAAGTCTGATGTGATACACGAGGCGGAACTGGCAACAATTCTTCATTCTGCTTTGTTAACATGCCTGGTCTGCCGCTGCGGAAGCGGAGTTGACAATTGTTTAGTCTGCTTTGTTTTACATGCCTCGGTTAAAGCCAACGCCTCCTATAAAGAAAGCCTCCCCCGCACTGAAACGTCTTACATTGTTACATTATCATACTTCGTCCTTTGTTATCCGCATTCCTACCAATAATAAGCTCTAAATTTGGTCCTACTGGATACTTGACTTTTAGATTTTAGTTCAGATCACGATCCAAGAAGGAAACATATTCTCCAATGATGCTTATAGTTATATTTATTTATAAGGCTAAACCTTGTTTCGCATAGAAAATCCCTGGCGGAGCAGATCAGAGACAAATGAAAGTAATTACTTTCATTTGTCTCTGGAGCGGATGCAGATCGCACATATTGCGTATAGTGGCGCCTCCATGCGCATTCCGCGTGGAAACGCGGAATCCGTTGAGCATTTCACACATAAAACTAGTGATGTCAAGATCCGGATAATTCAAGATGCGGATATCCGGATCTTTTTTCCGGACCGAGATCCGAAATTCGGATCTTGGTCAGAAATCCGAGATCCGCATCTTGGGTCCGAGATCTGAGATCCGGATCTTGAATCCGAGATCCGAAATTCGGATCTTATATCAGGAAATTGTGTATATGCAAACTTTTTCTGAAAGCAGTTTATAAATGCTTTTATTAAGTGATAGCCTAGTCCTCTTAAGTCCTAATTAGTCTTAATACGCATCCAGCGAAAGGATCCGAAATCCAAATCCGAGATCCGTATATGCAGTGATTTTTGATTCTGTAAATGTCTTTTGTAAATCGTGTGTGATGGTGATGATTCTAGGCTGTTACAATTCATATTTTTCGTTTTATCTCCCATAAATATTCAAGAAGTCGTTTTAAAATCCGCGCTGTAGAAGCTTTGTTTTATGCACAATAGATGGAGCTATGAGCGAGGGCAGTTCTTCAACATTGGGATTTATGTACGACAAAAGGCGTTCGTTGTAAATTGTTAACGTTAATCGTGATGACAGGACATCGATATGTAATTTCACCCTTTGGGAGAAGTAGCATTTGCAGTATTTTCTTCACGGCTTCACTTGGCCTTGCGGCTCGAGGCAGAATGGCAAGAGGCCCACAGAACAGGCGGACCAGTCCACTTGCCACGTAGCGCCGAGTTGGGTTCCTAGTACGCGAATATTTCTTAACGAATCTTTGTCCGTTTGTTTCTATTAACTCGGTACTGTTCTTATATATCTGAGTTTTTGGAATAAAGCTACATTGAGGAAATTTAAATTCTTCTTTGGCATGGATTAACCGTTCGCGGGTTTAATCCAAATGAAAGAATACAAAATTAGTCATATTGCGTGCTAAGAATTATTTTATGGAGTTGTGATAATTCTTCATGTTTGTTATTGGGTGATACTTGGTAGCTTTCTTTAACGTAGGAAATGGCCTGTGAGTCGGACCAGTAGTAATGAATGAATAAGAAGTTCTTGGTTTGCATCCTTGCAAACTTGCTTAGTGAAAAATGGTGCACAATAGAGGCCTGTATTTAATTACAACAGTGGTGGTCGTCATTAAAGCTAAGAATCTCTGGTTAAGCGCCAGCTATCTGTGATAAAGAAACATAGTGAAACACATCATATCATGCCCCTTCATTCGTGTTTATCGACGTCTCCTTACAGTCGATGTGCAGTAGCTGGCTGCGGAGTCATTTCATACAGCTGGCTGAAAAGTGTTCACCTGTATCCTGAAAAGTGTTCACCTGTATCCTTGATGCAATGCGGTTACACGATTAGGAACGTTGATGTGGCCAGATGCCATGTTTGGTAGTTCATGATTGGTTTGGTATATGGAAAACGAAGCATATGAAGGAACCAATACTGGGCAATGCGCGAACGTATTTTGATTGGTTGGTAAGAAACTTTTAAAAAAAGACAGAACTGTAAAATTGAAGGCAAAAGCAATAGCATGGCGCATTGATCTTCCCAGGAGGTGTGCAGTACACAGCTGTTCGGCCTAACACCACTCCTATTAAATTGCCTTTGAGCTGCACTTTTTCCAATGCGCATACGGCAGTAGGATAGTGCTCGTCCACACACCTGCAGACAGAGTACTCCGCGCATTAGTGCACATGTAGATCCATCGGATCGTGTCTCAGGACATCAGACGACATCTGCATGACAGAATGCACCATCGAGTTGCGATCTGTCTGAAAGCCAGAGTGGCCACACTAGCGTGTTCAGTAAGATTCTTCATGTTTTACTGTGCCAAGCCTAATAACCTAATAACCTGTGTACAGGCTCATTTACTTTATCTTTGGAGTAAATGAAGTTTTTAGAGTAGACAAGGTAGATTGGAATTGAAGTATGAGTAGAGTCTATTGAATGTTAAAGTTGTTCATACGCAGACAACCCATACCTGAACTGAATTATTGCGTTAACAAATATGAGAGAAAAACACGGAAGCGTCCGCATTTGAGTAAAGGCGCGTAGTTCCGTTCCTAGTTTCAGAAGGGAATGGTCCCCCTGCTTTGGCTTGAAATTTCGGAGGATAAACATCCATTCAAATGCACAAGGATCTACAGATACAGCCACTCCAGAGGTGGTGATAAGATTGAAGTCCAATGATCTGTCAAATTGCAGTTGAAGCGGAACTGGGCGTTCATGCTGAACGTGCAGTTATGCATGATTTCAGAAAAATATGTGCAAAGACTAAGCCCCGCACGAGCTTGACATTGGTTCATCTTATATGTACTATTCTAAGTCATAGTGTTTTGTATTAGTTTCGGAATAATGAGGGCAAGCATTTGGAACAATGAACATAAACTTGTACAAATATCAACATACACTCTATTACATCATCCGTATACAGCAAAAGTTGAGGGCGATTCTAAAATCCTGCCTTATACATATTCCGTTAGATCCCCGTGATGGTTCATTTTGTGCACACTAGATGGCGTTAAGAGCGAGAAGAATTTTGTTTGTTTTTAACCTGAGTTTTGTGTACATAAAAAAAAAGATATTGATAATCGTTAATCGGGATGATAGGGCACCGATAGCCCGTACGTCCCATGGGGCTAAATCGTATTTTCGGCAGTTTTTCCTTAGGCTTCTACCGGCCTCGCGTCTCGAACAGAACGGCAAGTGCCCATTAGAGAAGGCGGATCAATCCACTTGCGAAATGGCTGAGCAGTTGGGTCTCCTTATACCGACTTTCGAAGTATTTTTACTACACTTCTTAATCGCATGTGTGGTTACTTGATCTTTTGTATACACTCATTATATCCTTTTGTTTTAATCTGTGCAGTTAATGATGTATTACTGTGTTTGAGTTTTTGGATTTCTATTGAACGACATGAGCGGCTGAGATGGGCCGGCAGTGCGCCGCCGAGCTCCCCCGCGGGGATTGCACCCGCAAAAGGAAGAAGAGCTTCGCTCACCCGGACGGATCCTGCCTCGGTCAGTGCGAAGCCTGACCTTCACTTTCATTGCGCCTTAGGGTTTCGTAATGCTTTGCGAGTAACCCTGTGACTCGCGCACGTGTTAGACTCCTTGGTCCGTGTTTCAAGACGGGTCGGGTGGGCGACCGACCGCAAGCGCCGCCACGGGAGCAGCAACGCCCGACCACCAGTGAGCCAACAGGACTGCCGACCGCCAGACCAGGGGCGATCGGTACCTGGCAGCTCGACCTGCCGGGTGGACGTACCGCGCATCGAGTGCGGGCGCGCGAGGCCTCGGTCGGGCAGCGGCCAAAGCAGGGACTGGCTGTAACTCCGACCGACGTTTTTCCCCGAGAGGAAAGAGCTCGTCGGCAACGGATACCTGCCGTTGTCCTGCTGCAAGACCGCCTTTTTATGGGCAACCCGACCGGTCGCGGCGTCCTACTGAGGGGGAAGTGCGCCCGCTCGTTAGAGGTATTTTTTTACGTTGGGTGTAGCATTTTGCCACCTGAAGATCTTTTCAGATCTTATAAACTTGTGGAGGCAATACCATCTGCCCCGCCACTTCAAAAGTGGTTTGCTGTGTAACGAGGTATGCTTGAGCTTTTGGATTACTAGTGCGTTGAAGAAAGTTAAACTTCATCTTTAGGTGGTCTTGGTATAACCCAACTGCAGAAATACAAAATTAGTTAAATAGCGTGCAAAGAAGTATTTTATGGCGTTATGATATTCTCCACGCATGTTGTTGAGTGTTACATTAAATGTTGCTTTGACATGTGAAATGGCTTGAGAGCCCAACTGGTGGTAATGAACGAACAAGAAGTTTTTGTCTGCATCCTTACAAATTTGATATTAGGCCTGTATTAACAATGGTGCTCGTCATTAAAGTCTAAGATTCTCTGGTTTAGAGTTAGCTATCTGTGATAAAGAAACATCGTGTTTGTCGAACTCAAGAGTCAATGTGCAGTAGCTAGCCGTGGATTCATTTTCGACTGAAAAGTGTTCACGTATTCCATCTAACTCCTTGAGAAGTTTGGGCATAGACTTCTTGTTTCGGTTTTACAATGCCCTTACAGTATTAGAAACGTTCGGTTTTGAGTTCTAGATTGGACTGCCAGTGACACGATTTCAAGCAAGGTAATGTCAATAACTTTCAAGATTAGTTCTGCAATTTATAACAGTTGAGGATTGATATGGTTGCTTTTTTACCTGTTCAGACCATAACGCTGCCTCCTCCGGCCTGGATCCTTGCACAACGTGTTGCAGGGCGTTTGTTTTCTGACGCCGAACGCCAAACACGCCATCGCCCATCTGTCCGATTTAGCATAAACCGTGATTCGTCGGAAAAGGCCACCTTTTGCCACTCTATTGGTGTCAGAGTTGCGGTACTGGCGTGCAAATATTAGTCTTTGTCGCCGGTGAACAACCGTCAGCATCGTTGCATGAACCACTGCTACGGAGTCACCCGTACGCAGCAACGTTCTCTGAACTGTCATCGAAGATACACGTTTGGTAGCCAGCTGGTTCATCTGGGAGATCTGTTGGTCCATGTTGCACGTCTGTTAGCTTGCACGCATTTCCATAGCCATCGTTCACTCTGTCATCTATGGCCTGTGGTGCTCAACATTTGACACGTTGCTGATTATGAGTATTGCAATTCTGCCATGCACAGTAGACTTTCACCACGGCGGCACGCGAACAGTTCACAAAATTAGCCGTTTCGGAAATATTGCCTCACTTGGCTCGGAAGGTGATGATCATGACCTTTTCGAGGTCGGATAAATCGCTACGTTTCGCATGACTCCAACAATTACAGTGTTTTCTGCTTCCCTCTCACACACTTCCTATATGCCCCCACCTCTGACATTGGTACGTACCTTCTGGACGTAACCATTTTCCGTTAATGTTGAACGTATGGGGTAGTCACATTAATGTGACTGGGGTGTGTATCATCAATGTTATCGGCAATGCTTTCTTGTTATAGGTTGCAATATGTTATTAAAACTACACTCTTTCCAATCACAACTGGACTTCTTTCCTCAAAACCTTTGGCGCAATTAGTGGTGAGCACGTGGAAAGGTTTCATCTCTACACTTGAAAAGCGTTTCAGTGGACGATGGAATGGAAGTATGGTGGTCTGTTATCAGGGACACACCAACAGATGCCTACAAGAGGAAACGTCCATAAAATCATTTTAGTGGTTGTGTTTTCTATAATCAAGCCTCTGTTACATTTTTCTGACAAGTGGGTCTCCTACAAAAACGCTACACGAAGGACGATTTTGGTTTTGATATATGAATCAAGCACCTTTTGTTTATACAGAATCACATAGTTTCATCTAAAGGACAGAAAACCACTTCAAATTTGTTGTACGGCGATTCTAAAATGTGCTCCGTTAGTTTCCCGTGTTGTTTCATTTTATGCACAATAGATGGCGTTGAGAGTGAAAATTTTTTTTTTTCAACCTGAGTTTTGTGTACAAGCAAAAGTGTTGTGTGTATGGTATTAATCGTTAATTGGGACAACAGGGCTCCGATGGCCCGTTAGTCCCATGCGGTTAAGACCTATTTTCGGTATTTATTCCTTAGGCTTCTATTGGCGCAGCAGCTCGAACAGAAAGACAATGTGTCCACAAGACAAGGCGAACCTATCCACTTGCGAAACGGCCGCGCAGTTGGGTCTCTGACTTTAGAAGTATTGAAATAAAAAATCACAATTACTGAAGTTTCGTTACAAGTTTCCGCGTGGGTTGAGTTTTTGAAATTCTCTTGAAGGGTGAAGAAGTTTAACTTCATCTGTAGCAACAAGGGTTAATAGTTTACAAGTGTAACCCAAATGAATGAATACAAAATTAGTTAAATATCGTGCACTGGGACATTTTATAGAGTTGATAATTCTCCGCTATGTGAACGATATGTCAAAAGTTGTTTTAACATAGGAAATGGCCTGTGCACCGGACTTGGTGGTAATGAATGAATAAGAAGTTCTTGGTCTGTATCCTTCTAAACTTGCTCAGTGGAATATTTTTTAGAAGCCTGTATTAACAGAGGTGGTCGTCATTATTGATAAGATTCTCTGGTTTAAAGCCACCTATCTGTGATAAAGAAACGTCGTGAAACAGATAATGTCATGGCTTTTCATTCGTGTTTGTCGTCGTCTCCTTATAGTCAATGTCCAATAGCTGGCCGTGGAGTCATTTTCGACTGAAAAGGGTTCATGTACCCTGTCTATATCCTTGAGAAGTTTGGGCATAGAGTTTTTGTTTCGGTTTTGCAAAGCGCTTCCACGATTAGAAACGTTCCCTTTTGATTTCTAGATGGGACTGCCAGGTTGACAATATCAAGCAAGCTGATGTCAGTAACTTTCG
Source organism: Rhysida immarginata (assembly GCA_023313115.1). Lineage (NCBI taxonomy): Eukaryota > Metazoa > Arthropoda > Chilopoda > Scolopendromorpha > Scolopendridae > Rhysida > Rhysida immarginata. Next base: position 753,923 of record JAHWFO010041171.1, read on the forward strand.
AGGTTATTTCTGATGTCACAACTTTAACCAGCGCATTAGTTTGTAACAATTGAGGAATGGTATTGTTGCTTTTTTCCTCTTCTGTGGTTCTGAATACATGTGGAGTGCTGTTTGAGTTATGGAAGTACGAATCAATACTATGCCTTTGAAGTGGCCAGATGCCCTGTTTGGTAGTTCTTAATTAGTTTGGAGTATGAAAAATACGAAAAGGAAGGAACCAAGGCAATGGGCAAACGTATTTTGATTGGTTGGTCAGAAACTGGCAAGAAAAAAAAAACAGAACAGTATAATTGAACCCAACAGCTACAGCTTGGGGCCTAATCCTCCTGGGAGGTATGCAGCATATAGCTGTTTAGCCTAAAATCGCTGAAGTTAAACTTCGCGATACATTGAGCTCCACTTCTCCAATGCGCATACGGCAGTAGGATAGTACTCGCCCACATACCTGTAGACAGTACTCCGCGCTTTGGTGCACATGCCAGGTGTCTTCGGATTCTGTCTCAGGACATCAAACGACATCTTTATGACAGAATGCACCATCGTGTTGCCTCGCGTCTAAAAGCCAGTGCGGCTATACAACTTGAAGAACCCTACAGTGTTCATTAACAGTATACACATGTTTATTGTGCCTAATTGATGTGTAGAGGTACATTTTCTTTATCTTTGTGGAGTTTTTACAGTAGACAAGCGCAGATTGGAATTGATGTACGAGTGAAGCCTATTGAATATTAAAGTTATTCATACAGAGACCGCCCATAATTACGAGGGGCGCTCAGACAGTATATGAATTCATTTAATGCGGTAAAGATAAAAGTGTAAGCGTCCGCGTTTGAGTGATGGCGCGTAATTGAGGTCCTAGTTATAAATGTGTACGGTCCCACTGCTTTGGCTTGAAATTTCGGAGGACAAACATCCATTCAAATGCACAACGGTCTACAGGTTGCAGCCCTTCTGAAGTGGTGGAAAGATTGAAGTCCATCTGCTGGCAAATAATGATCTGTCATATTGCAGTTCATGTGGAACTGGGTGTGAGTTCTGTACCCGCAATTATACACGATTTCAGAAAAGTATGTGCAAAGACCAAATACCTCATGAGCTTGTCATTGGATCATCTGATACGTAGAATTCTAAGTCGTAGTAATGTGTTTTGAAAAAGTGTGTGAGTGAAGGGGGCAAGTGCTTGGAACAATGAACACAAACTTGTACTAATATCAAGATACACTCTATTACACCATCAGTTTACGGCAAAAGTTGAGGGGCTTCTAAAATCCTGACTTTCACGTATTTCGTTAGATTTCCGTGCTGTTTCACTTTGAGCATAATAGATGGCGTTAACAGTGAGAACAAATTTTTATTTTTCAACATTAATTTGATGTAGAAAAAAGGTATTGTGTGTAAAGTAATAATCGTTAATCAGGATGACAGGGCATCGATGGCCCTTAGGTCCCATGGGGTTAAGACCTATTTTCGGCATTTTATCCTTAGGCTTCTATCCCTCCCCCGCGGCTCGAACAGAACGGCAATGTGCCCACAAGAGAAGGCGGACCAATCCAATTGGGAAATGACCGTGCAGTTGGGTCTCCTTACACCAGTTTTAGAAATACGTTTGCACCACTTCTGAAATGTTAATGTGTGGATAATATAATTCTTTAAAGATGTAATGGTGTATTTGAGTTTTCGGATTTCTCTCATCTGATAACTTTTTCCGTGGCAAGGATCAACCGTTCACTGGTGTATCCCAAATGAATGAATGCAAAATCAAATGATCTCTGTTTGTAAAATATAGCGATGGAGATGTGACAGTTCTTTAAAGCATGTATAGAGTGAGATCTTGAATTTATGTTTAATACAGGAAATGGCTGCCGAGCCCAGTGGGTCATAATATGAACCTTTTGAAGTATTGGGCCATCACAAAGTCGCTTCGTTTGTCTGAATCGTGGCTCTAGCTAAACGGACAGCAACAACGAGTCCCTTTTCGAAGTCCTATTGAATACGAAGTCGAAGATCTATATTATTGGGGCATTCAAACTCGGATCAAGTCCAGAAGCAAAGTTCCAGATGCGGACACAAGAGAGGGCCAAGCCCGAGGGACTCAAATGCAAGGAAGGGAGAAATTACGCGCTCGTGGGAGTATTGATGTTTAGCTGCAGGAATTAACTTACTATGTGACAAGTGCTGAGGACTGTGTCTTCCTGTAAGTTTTTGTTTAAGTGTGGGTTAAATTCAGTATTGACAGGCTTTTGTGTAATGCGTGTGGGAAATGACCCCAGTGGCAGAAAGAACAGTAGGAACAATTTGTGCTCTGGTAACTCCCCAAAGGCATTTTATTTCGTATCCAAGATCCGTATATGCAGTGATTTTAGATTCTGTAAATGTCTTTTGTAAATCGTGTGTGATGGGGATGATTCTAGACTCCTGCAATTCATATTTTTCGTTTTATCTCCCATAAATATTAAAGAGGTCGTTTGGAAATCCCGGCTGTAGAAGCTTCTTTTTATGCACAATAGATGGAGCTATGAGCGGGGACAATTCTTCAAGATGGGGTTTCGTGTGCGACAAAAGGTGTTCGTTGTAAGGTATTATCGTTAATCGGGATGACACAGCATCGATGGGCCCTTCCACCCTTTAGGGAAGGAAGCATTTTCGGCATTTTCTGCACGGCTTCGATTAGCCCTGCTCTTCAAGGCAGAACGGCAAGAGGCTCACAAAACAGGCGGACCAGTTTACTTGACACGCAGATTCCGAATTGGGTTCAAAGTACGTAGCATCTTTGTTAATGATTTTACCGTTATTAATCAATCGATTTTCTTACACATGGTATATTTGAGTTTTTGGATTATTACTGCATTGAAGATAGTTAAACTTCATTTTTGGTAAGATTAACCAATCGCGGGTATAACCCAACTGAAGGAATACAAAATTAGTTAAATAATGTGCAAAGAAGTATTTTATGGGGTTATGATGATTTTCCACGCATGTTGTTGAGTGTTACGTTAAATGTTGCTCTGACATGTGAAATAGCTTGAGAGCCCGATTGGTGGTAATGAATGAATAAGAAGTTTTTGGTCTGCGTCCTTACAAATTTGATATCAGGGCTGTATTAACAATGGTGCTCGTTATTAAAGTCTAAGATTCTCTGGATTAGAGTCATCTATCTTTGATAAAGAGACATCGTGAAACAGATCATATCATGCCCTTGCATTCGTGTTTGTCGACGTCGAGAGTCAATGCTCTGTCGCTGGCAGCGGATTCATTTTCGATGAGAAGTGTTCATGCATTCTATCTACCACCTTGAGAAGTTTGGGCATAGAGTTCTTTTTTCGGTTTTGCAATGCCCTTACAGTATTAGAAACGTTCGGTTTTGAGTTCTAGATTGGACTGCCAGTGACACGATATCAAGCATGGTGATGTCAATCACTTCGAGAGAAGTTCTGCAATTTATAACAGTTGAGGATTGATACGGTTGCTTTTTTACCTGTTCAGTCGTTCTGAATATAGGTAGAGTGATGCCTGAGTTATTAAAGCAGTTATAGAATTAAGAACCCACACAAGAAGTGGTATGCTTTGAAATGATCAGATGCCCTGTTTTGTTGTTCGTGAGTATGGAACATAGCTGTTCTGCCAAAAATCACTCCAATTAAACAACGCGATACATGATAAACTGACCTTGGACTGCATTTTCTCCAATGCGCATATGGCAGTGAGATAGTGCTCGCCCACATACCTGCTGACAGCACTCCGCATGTAGGTTCGTCTGTGTAGGTGTCTTCGGATCGTGTCTCAGGATATCAAACGACATCTGCATGATATAATGCACCATCGAGTTGCGACCTGTCTGAAAGCCAGGGCGGCCACACAACTTAAGGAAACCTGCCGTGTTCAGTAAGGATCTACACATGTTTTACTGTACCAAGCCTAATGGCCTAATTGATGTATGTATGCAGTATATTGAATGTTATAGTTGTTCACACGAAGGCAACTCATATATACGAGGCGCGTCCAGAAAATATATGAAGTGAAATAATGCGTTAACAAATATGAGAGATAAAAACGGAAGCGTCCGCATTTGAGTAAAGGCGTGTATACTGAGTTAGCAAAAGTCATGGGATAGTTACTTAATATCTGGTCGGGCCACCTCTGGCCCTGTGGAGTGGTAGTGAGTCTGCAAGTCCCTGATAAACTTCTGGAGGCAGTTGACACCAGATAGTCTGCAGAGCCGAAGATAGTTGCTGCCCGTTCGTGGGCGGATGATCCAGTGCCCGGAGCCTGACTTCAACAGCATCCCAGATATGCTCGATGGGATTCATGTCAGGGCTCCGGGCTGGCCAGCTCAGTCGTTGGACCTCTTCTGCATGCTCCTCGAACCATTCGCGGACGACATTGGAGCGATGTGGTGGAGCATTGTCATCTTGAAAGACTGCTACGTCGTCAGGGTGTTGAAATGTCGAAAACGGGTGCAGATGGTCTCCGATGAGTTGACGATACCGTGGACCATTCAACGTTTGGTCCAGGATAACCGGAGGGCCCATTCCAAACCAGGAAAATGCATCCCAGACCATCACTGGCGCCCCACCAACCTGCACCACCACCTGTTGGCATGCGGGATCCATCGTTTCGTGAGGTCTGCGCCACACACGGTGCCTCCCATCAGCGTGGTACAGTTGACATCGGGACTCATCTGACCATATGACGTTACGACACTGTTGCAGAGTCCAGCCAAGATGGTTGGTGGCAAATGCACGCCGGAGTGTCTGATGACGCTGGGTAAGCATTGGCACCCGTGTAGGGCGACGGCTGCCAAACCCGAGGGCATGCAGATTCCGACGGATTGTCCACCGAGAGACGTTTCTAGTGCGGCCAGTATTGAACTGGTCTGTGATTTGCTGCACTGTTGCGCTCCTGTCTCTCTGAATCATTCGTCCCAGGTGTCGCTGGTCACGATCATTCAGGGCAGCTGGACGCCCGGTATGGTGCCTGTTGTAGACTGTGATGCCTTCATCCAGCCATTCCCGATACACCCTGGAAAGAGTTGAGCGGGGAAAGCCAAATTCCTGCACCACTGCCGAAATGGAACATCCCATGCGTCGGGCACCTACTATCATACTCGCGACGACGTGCCATTTCTGATTAATCACTTATCCAAGCTCTTCCCACAACGTCTAATGGTCCATTCCCACAATCCGTTACCCCTGTGAATTCGTGAGCCATGCCCATCAATCAATGTGCATGCTATCCCATGAGTTTTGCTAACTCAGTGTAATTCGGTTCTTAGTTACGGAAGGGACAGGTTCCCCTGCTTTGGCTTGAAATGCACAACGTTCTACAGGATGCACCCACTCCAGAGGTGGTAGAAAGATTGAAGTCCTTGCGCTGGCAAGTAATGATCTGTCAAATTGCAGTTGAAGCAGAACTGGGCGTTCGTGCTGTACGTGCAAGTATGCATGATTTCAGGAAAGTATGTGTAAAGACTAAGCTCCGCATGAGCTTGACATTGGTTCATCTTATACGTAGTATTCTAAGTCGTAGTGTTTTGAATTAGTGTCGGAATAATGGGGGCAAGTACTTGGAACAATGAACATAAACTTGTACTCAAATATCAACATACGATTCATTACATCATCTGTGCACAGCAAAAGTTGAGCGCGATTCTAAAATCCTGCATTTCACGTATTCCGTTAGATCTCCGTGCTGTTTCATTTTGTGCACAGTAGATGGCGTTAAGAGTGAGAAGATTTTTTTTTTTAACTTTAGTTTTGTGTATAAAAAAGGGTATTGTGTGTCAGATAGCAATCGTTAATCGGGACGACAGGGCATCGGTGGCCCGTACATTCCGTGGGGTTAAGATGTATTTTTGGCTTTTTTTCCTTCGGCTTCTATCGCCCCCGCGCCTCAAACAGAATGGGAATGTGCCCACAAGACAAGGCGGGCCTATCCACTTGCGAAACGATCGCGCAGTTGGGTCTCCTTATACGGGATTTAGAGTTACTTTTGCACCACGTTTGAAAAGATAATGAAGGTTTGTTAAAAGTGTATTTGTGTGATTGAATTTTTGGAACGTGTAGTAGGATGGAGAAGTTTAACTTCATCCGCGACAGGGGGTAACCTTTCACTGGTGAAACCCAAATGAATAAATACCAAGTCAGATTAGCATTTAGTCTAAATGATCACAATGGAGATGTGATTGTTCCGTAAAGTAGTGTGTAGAGTGAGACTTTACGGAATGTTTAATACAGGAAATCGCCCATGAGTCCACCAGTTCATGGCATTCTAACCTAGGGGATTGCTTTGTGTAAAATGTCTCAATATGAACACCACCACTTTGTCGTAGGTCTGCAAAAATGGAAAGGTTCAACATTGGCGCGGTGCGGCCGAGATGGAACTCAATGGAACATGGTTGAGCGCATGCGTTTCTTTTGGGTGCAACTAAAACCTGATAGCACGCAGACCAGCCTACACCACCGTGAAGATTTATAACGAAATTCAGCCCCCCCCCCCCCACAGAAATTTGCCACAATGTCAACTAAATCTGTTTCGTGGAGGGACCCTCGCCCCACGAGAAGGATTGACTGATTGGGCCAGCCCCCCTCTCCCCGAAAAAAAATTCTTTATATTAATTTTTAAAAGATGTATTTCAGGTATATAAATGTATATACAGTAAAAGTTTTCGCTGATGTCTTGTGCACATCATGAATAATTTTTTTTTCTGTTTGGTGGGGGTTTATTACACACCATATCTTTCTTCACTTTTTTTACCCCTCTCTTCCCTTTCTGTGGTCAATGGTGGTCATATCTGAACCGACCCTTAAACATTACGTGGTCAAAGAAATTAGTTATCCTCACCCAACTAAGGTATTAAAGTGCAGATTTCTGATTCATTTTAAAGTTAGTACTTGATCTGCCTCCTTCCCTTTTGTGGTCATAAGTAGTCAAATCCTGAACCCCCCCCCCCCCCCATGTGGTTAATGAGCGGTCCCGAAATGGCTTCGAACCAGGAACCAGTGGGGGTTCACCATTTCTGGATCATCACAGTCAAACAATTCTTTTACAAAGAAAAAATAATTCTTTTAAAGAAGAGTCCGTACTTGTCGAATTTATTGAATTTTGTTCGCTTGTATGAATATTATAAACATTTCTTTATTTTTATAATAACACTATAATTATATAGTTTATTAAAATAAGGTTCATCAAAGTTATAATTATATAGTTTAGAAAAATATAGTTTATAAAAATAATATAGTTTTTATAGTTCATTTCCGTTTAGAAAAATAAATCACTTGTTTTATTGAATTTACCCACCCGCTACGATATTATTACTCCAATAAGTTTGCGTGTTCAAATATTGAGAATAATTGAAAATTAAAAATAATGAACTGACGAACTCCGATCTAATGCGGACAGGCATTATAAATATTTATAAACCGAAAATTTTATTTTAATTATACAGTGTTGGACAAAACTTTGGCCGAATGGAACTTTTCATCTTTTTTTTATTTTAACACTTCTTAAATTTTGAAAAACTAATCAGTTTGGTACAATATAAATAAATAAACATTTGCTCTACAATAATTATGAAAAAAAAAATACAAATCTTAGTTATTATAAAATAAAATATCAAAATCATGATGGACATAAATTTGGCCGACTTGTTTTACGTGTCACAAAACAACATAAAAAATGTTAACAAAAAATTCCTTATAGCGTATGCCTTTGCCCTTATTTTTTATTACGTCTACACATCTCTTGTGCATAGAATCAATTAGTTTCTGGCACATTTTCTGTGAGATTTGATTCCAACTTGCTTCAATCGCAACTTTTAAGACATTTACTGAGTCAAATTGTTTTCCATCGTTGTATACCAAACGTACCAAATAACCCCAAAGATTCTCTATTGGATTTAAGTCCGGTGACACTGCTGGCCAGTCCAGAACTTTTATTTTTTTTGCTTTAAACCAGTCCATTGTTGACTTGGCTGTGTGGATGCTGGCGTTGTCTTGCTGGAATATGTAGTTTTTTCCTGCCATACGAATTCCAGATGAAAGCAAATTATTCTCCAAAGTTTGTTGATACTGTATACGCACTGATCATCCTACAAGAATGAGTCGTAATTTTGGAGGTGGTTCAACTATGGTGTGGGCATCATTTGGCTACAAAGCAAAAAGCAATATAGTGTTTTTAAATGGAAGACACAGTGCATCAGACCATCAACAAACTTTGGAGAATAATTTGCTTTCATCTGGAATTCGTATGGCAGGAAAAAACTACATATTCCAGCAAGACAACGCCAGCATCCACACAGCGAAGTCAACAATGGACTGGTTTAAAGCAAAAAAAATAAAAGTTCTGGACTGGCCAGCAGTGTCACCGGACTTAAATCCAATAGAGAATCTTTAGGGTTATTTGGTACGTTTGGTATACATGTACAACGATGGAAAACAATTTGACTCAGTAAATGTCTTAAAAGTTGCGATTGAAGCAAGTTGGAATCAAATCTCACAGAAAATGTGCCAGAAACTAATTGATTCTATGCACAAGAGATGTGTAGACATAATAAAAAATAAGGGCATACGCTATTAAGATTTTTTTGTTAACATTTTTTATGTTGTTTTGTGACACGTAAAACAAGTTGGCCAAAGTTATGTCCATCATGATTTTGATATTTTTTTTTATAATAACTAAGATTTGTATTTTTTTTCATAATTATATTAGAGCAAATGTTTATTTATTTATATTGTACCAAACTGATTAGTTTTTCAAAATTTAAGAAGTGTTAAAATAAAAAAAAGATGAAAAGTTCCATTCGGCCAAAGTTTTGTCCAACACTGTATTATTAATATCTCAAAAAAATCAACAAAATGATATAAAAAACGTTAAATTACAGTTTAAGTACGTAGGTAAGAAAAAAAAAATCAGTTGGGGAAACGAACACAGATCTCAACTGAAAATTAAAAAATAAATTAAAAAACTAAAAAGAAAAATTTATTCATTTCATTAGCATTAAATAAAAAACTAAAAATAATAATAATAATAATAATAATAATAATAATAACAACAACAACAACAACAATGAATGGTTTCTATATTCACATTGAGATTTCATTAAAGCATTTCATTGAGAGAAAACACTGAGATTTCGTTATAAATCTTCACGGTGGTGTAGGCTGGCCTGCGTGCTATCAGGTTTTAGTTGCACCCAAAAGAAACGCATGCGCTCAACCATGTTCCATTGAGTTCCATCTCGGCCGCACCGCGCCAGTAAATATACTCACAATTATAAGCTCAAATTAAGGAGAAAGGGGGCACGAAACCGAAAACTCCACTGTTGAAAATGCTCTATCCATAGTTTATCAACATGTACCTCTATCTGCTAGTCACCTGAATAAGCCATCAAATATCGCTTCATTTATCTGAATCGTGGCTCTAGCTAGACGAACCCCAGCAGCGAGTCCCTTTTGGAAGTCCTATTAAACTTGAAGTCGAAGATCTTTATTATTATTACTGTTCGGGGAAACTAAACTCGGATCAATTCCGGAAGGCAAGTCCCAGAGGCGGATCCAAGAGAGGGCAAAACCCAATGAAAAATTACGCGCTCCTGGGAATATTGACGTTTGGGTGTAGGAATTTTCTTACTGTGTGACGTGTTTTCAGGATTGTGGCTTTCTGTCGGTTTTTGTAAAATGTGGTCTTATATTTAGTGTTTGCAGCTTTTTGTGTAATGTATGTGAGATAATAACGTTAGGAACTATGTGTACTTTGATAATTGCCCAGAGGCGTCTTTTTTTCATAACTAGCGAGATCAGTGTATTTAATGATTTCATCAGTGTATGTCTTTGGAGAAGTTTCATTTTATGCACAATAGATGGCGCTATGGGCGAGGGCAATTCTTCAGCATGGAGTTTCGTGTATAACAAAAGCTGTTCGTTGTAATGTTATTACCGTTAAACGGGATGATAGGGCATCGATAAGCCGTTCCTCCCTTTTGGAAAGGAAGCGTTTTTGGCATATTCTCCATGGCTTCTTTTAGCCTTGTGGCTGGAGACAGAATGGCAAGAGGCCCACAACACTGGCGGGCCAGTCAACTTGCCACGTAGCGTCCGAGGTGCTTCCAAGTACGCAGCTAAGAATGCTATTAACGCTATTAATTTAAACTTTTTAAACATTTTCGTCTGCTTCTTGAGTTTTCCCAGACTTGCTCTGAGGTTTCAATGTCGTCTGCTTCTTGAGTTTTTGGATTACTGCTGCTTTGAATGGAGTTAGATTTCATTTTTGGCAAGGGTTAACTCCTCGCGGGTATAACCCAAATGAAAGAATACAAAATTAGTTAAATAACTTGCAGAGAAGTATTTTATGGATGTGTGATAGTTCTCCACGCATATTACTGAGTGATACGTTGTAGCTTTCTTTATCATAGGAATTGGCCTGTGAGCCGGACCCGGTGGTAATGAATGAATAACATGTTCTTGGTCTGTGTATCCTGGTTTAAAGCCGTCTATCTAATGTAATTATGAAACATCGTGAAACAGATAATACCATGTATGGCGCATATGGCACGTCGCATTCTCCTGCTGGAAGATGCCATCGTGCTGAGAAAACACAATCTGCATGTAGGGTTGGATATGGTCTGAAGGGACGAATGTGTACTTCCGTTGAGCCATGGTGCAATTCGCAATGAATATGAGTGCATCTCGGGAATGCCACGAAAACATTCCCCAGACCATAAAGCTGCTTCCTCCGGCCTGGACTTTTGCGCAAAGTGTTGCAACCCTTTTGTTTTCTGACACTAAAGCTATACACGCCATCTCCCATCTGATTTGTCAAAAAAAAAGCCACCTTTCGCCACTATATTAGTGTTTGTCGCCAGTGAATAGCCGTCAGCATCGTTGCATGAACCAGCCGTCTGCTACGGAGTCACCCGTACGCAACAACGTTCTCTGAACTGTCGTCGAGGATACACGTTTGATAGCCCCTTGGTTCATCTGGGAGATCAGTTGGTTTCATATTTTTCGTTTTATCTCCCGTAAATATTAAGGAGGACATTTGGAAATCCGCGCTGTAGAAGCTTCATTTTATCGTTGGGCCGTTCCTTCCTTTCGAAACGGAAGCGTGTTTAGCATATTTTTCATTTTTCTTTTGGCCCTGTGGCTGGAGGCAGAACGGCAAGAGGCCCACAATACTGGCGGGCCAGTCCAGTTGCCACGTACCATCCGAGTTGGGTTTCCAAGTACGCAGCCACTTTGTTAAGGATTTTTAACGTTGTTAATTTATGAAACGTTTCAGACATTTGTTTTTGAGTTTTTGGAATACTTCTGCTTTGAATGAAGTTAGACTTAATTTTTGGCAGGGGTTAATTTCTCGCGGGTATAACCCAAATAAAGAAATACAAAATTAGTTTAATAAGGTGCAAAGAAGTATTTTATGGATGTGTGGTAATTCTCCACGCATATTACTTAGTGACACGTTATCGGTTTCTGTAACGCAGGAAATGGCCTGTGAACCAAACCCGGTGGTAATGAATGAATAATATGTTCTTGGTCTGTGTATCCTTGCGAACTTGCTTAGTGAAAAATGTTTCCCAGTTGACTATGTGAGGCCTGTATTAACAGTGGGGGTCGTCATTAAAGCTAAGATTCTCTGGTTTAAAGCCAGCTATCTGATGTGATAAAGAAAATTCGTGAATACTAAGTCGAAGATCTATATTATTGTTATGTTACTGTTTGTGGAATCTAAACTCGGATCAAGTCCGAAAGCCTAGTTCCAGAGGCTGATCCAAAAGAGGGAGAAGACTAATGGACTCAAATGCAAGGACGGGAAAAATAACGCGCTCTAGGAAGTAATGATGTTTGGGTGTAGGATTTTTTTTACTATGTGACAAGTGTTCAGGATTGTGGCTTCCTGTCCGGTTTTGTGTAAGTGTGGGTTGAAATTTAGTTTTGACAGGCTTTTGTGTATCGCGTGTGGGATAATAAGCCCATTGGCAGTATAGAACGATGAGCGTTTTATTTTGTGTGCAAGATCCGTATACTAAATGATTTTGTCTGTGTATGTCTTTTCTGATTTGGAAATGCGCGCTGTATAAGCTTCATTTTATGCACAATAGATGGAGCTAGGAGTAAGGATAATTCCTCAAATGTTTGAGTATAACAAAAGACGTTCGTTGTTAGGTTTTATCGTTAATCGGGATGAAAGGGCATCGATGGGACGTTCCACCTTTTGAGAAACGAAAGATTTTCGGCATTTGCTCAGCGGCTTCTTTTGGCCCTGCAGCCCGAGGCAGAACGGCAAGAGGCTCACAAAATTGGTGGACCAGTCCAGTTGCCACGTTGCATTCGACTGGGGTTCAAGCGGGCAGAAGATTTGTTAATGGTTTTGAATGTTATTAGTATGGGTTTTGGTCCATGCCTGTGTAGTTAGTTTACAATGTCTGAATTTTTAGAATGTTGCTGCATTGAATGAATTGAAACTTTATCGTTGGTAGGGTTTAATCGCTCGCGGGTATGATCCTGATTGAGGAACTTTATAATTAAAGTTACATTTTGACATGGCCAAAAAAAAAAAAAAAAACTACTGGACCGAAAGTTATAATACTTGGTAATATTATACAAGAGGGCATGGGAAGTTCATACCCACCAAAAAAAAAAAAAAATTAGTTCAAAATGTCACCACCGGCATGGAATGGCGCTCTATGCAATATTCGTATACGAAATAAGACACGCAAAATAGTTTTTTCAATTTGGTGCCGCACACATCGCTATTTTGAGCTGATGATTACACAGGATCCCTGAGAGCGCTACTGTAAAGAGCGCATTCATGCGACCCATAGGACAAGGCTATCCTGTCATTTAATCATTCCAATAATTGACTGGCTGAAAACCAATGAGTAATGAGTATGAATTTTAAATTAGTGGTTGTCAGAGAACCGAGCACTGCGACTATCAGGTCTATTGTACCATCCCCAATCATGATGAAATAACGATTATGAACGGGACGAACACTAACATCCATGCCCTCGGAGGGATTCGAACCCGCGACTCGTTGGTTTCAGAGCGGAAAGACCTGTGCCTTAACCCTCTCGGCCGTCGAGCCGGCGGCTGAAAACCAAACTTTCAAACTTGCCTCTCATATTCCGATAACATGAACATATAAAGAATAACTTATACAAGATCCAGTCACTTTACTGTGACCACGTGTCAGTAGCCAGAATTACCACCTTTCGCGGCGCGGACAGTTGCAAGAAGGGCAGGAAAAGAGTCAATAACATCCTGGAAGGTATTGACAGGAATGTGAAGCCGTGCCGACTCCAGTTCTGTGGCGACTGCCGTAGATTGCGCGATGGAGGATCCATGTCGCGAACAACTCGATCGAGATGGTCCCACAGGTGCTCTATAGGGTTTAAGTCCATGGAGTTTGGAGGTCACTGGAGTACCGTAAACGCATCCTCGTGCTATTTTCGTGGAAGATTCCATCGTGCGGAGGAAACACAGTCTGCATGTACGGGTGGGCATGGTCTGAAAGAACAGATGCGACTTCCATTGATCCATGGTGCAGTCCACAATGAATATGAGTTCACCCTGGGAATGCCACAATAAAAATTCCCTAGATCATAATGCTGCCTCCTCCCCGGCCTGGACACTTGCACTTCGTATTGCCGGGCATTTATTTTCTGACGCCGAACGCCATACACGCCATCTTCCATCTGTCCGATGGAGTATAAACCGTGATTCGTTGGAAAAGCCAACTTTCGCCACTCTGTTGGTGTCAGAGTTGCGGTACTGGCGTGCAAATATCAGTGTTCGTCGCCGGTGAACAGCCATCAGCATCGTTGCATGAACCAGCCGTCTGCTACGGAGTCACCCGTACGCAGCAACGTTCTCTAAACTGTCGTCGAGGATACACGTTTGATAGCCCCCTGGTTCATCTGGGATATCTGTTGGTTCATGTTGCAAGTGTGTCAGCTTGCACGCATTTCCGTAGCCATGGTTCACCTCTGTCATCTATGGCCTGTGGTTCTCAACACTTGGCACGTTGCTGAATATGGGTATTGCAATTCTGCCATGCACAGTAGATTTTCACCATGGCGGCACGCAAAGAGTTCACAAAACCAGCCGTTTCGGAAATACTGTCTCCCTATGTGACCGGAAGCCAATGATCGTGCCCTTTTGGAGGTCGGTTAATTCGCTATGTTTCGCCAAGACTCCAACAATTGCAATGTTTTCTGCTTCCCTCTGACACCCTTCCTATATCCTCCCAACAAGTAAAGCGGGTAAACCTTCTGGACGTAAGTACTTTCCGCTGATGTTGAACGTAGGGTGTGGTCACATTAATGTGACAGGACTGTGTATCATCAATGCTATCGGCCATGCTTTCGTGTTATAGGTTGCTGATATGTCATTAGAACTACACTTTGGACTTCTTTCTTGGCGCACTTAGTGATGAGCATGAGGAAAGGTTTCACCAGGAGATCTCTACGTTTGAAAAGCGTCTCAGTGGACGATGGAATGGAAGCATGCAAGCTAAATATTGCTGGTCTCTGTTATCAGGGACACACCAACAGATGCCTACAAGAGGAAACGGCCAAAAACCATTTTAGGTTTGTGTTTTCTATAATCAAGCCTCTGTTACATTTCTCTGACAAGTGGGTCTCCTACAAAAACGCTACATGAAGGACGATTTTGGTTTTGATATATGAATCAAGCACCTTTTGTTTATACAGAATCACATAGTTTCATCTAAAGGACAGAAAACCAGTTCAAATTTGTTGTACGGTGATTCTAATATGTATTCCGTTAGTTCCCCGTGTTGTTTCATTTTATGCACAATAGATGGCGTTGAGAGTGAAAAAATATTTTTTTTCAACCTGAGTTTTGTGTACAAGCAGAAGTGTTAGGTATTAATCGTTAATTGGGACGACAGGGCTCCGATGGAGCGTAGGTCCCATGCGGTTAAGACCTATTTTCGGCATCTTTTCCTTAGGCTTCTATCGGCTCCGCGGCTTGAACAGAACGGCAATGTGCCAACAAGACAAGGCGGACCTATCCACTTGCGAAACGGCCGCGCATTTGGGTCTCTGACTTCAGTAACATTAAAGAAGAAAGCACAATCATTGAATTTCATTAATGGCATTTTCCGGGCTTGAGTTTTTGAAATTCTCTTGAAGGATGAAGAAATTTAACTTCATCTGTAGCAATAAGGGTTGATCGTTTACAGGTAAAACCCAAAGGTATAATCACAAAATTAGTTAAATATCGTGCAATGAGACATTTTAATGAGTTGATAATTATCCGCTCATGTTGTTGAGTGATAATGGCAAAGGTTGTTTTAGCATAAGAAATGGTCTGTGCACCAGACTGGTTGGTAATGAATGAATAAGAAGTTCTTGGTCTGTATCCTTTATAAACTTGCTCAGTGAAATATTTTATACGAAGCCTGTATTAACAGAGATGATCGTCATTATTGATAAGATTCTCTGGTTTAAAGCCACCTATCGGTAATAAAGAAACATCGTGAAACAGATAATGTCATGCCTTTTCATTCGTGTTTGTCGTCGTCTTCTTATAGTCAATGTCCAATAGCTGGCCGCGTAGTCATTTTCGACTGAAAAGGGTTCATGTATCCTGTCTACCTCCTTGAGAAGTTTGGGCATAGAGTTTTGGTTTCGGTTTTGCAAAGCGCTTCCACGATTAGAAACGTTCCCTTTTGATTTCTAGATCGGACTGCCAGGTTGACAATATCAAGCAAGCTGATGTCAATAACTTTCGAGATAATTTCTGATGTCACAACTTTAACCAGCAACTTTAACCAGTTTGTAACAATTGAGGAATGGTATTGTTGCTTTTTTCCTCTTCTGTGGTTCTGAATACTTGTGGAGTGCTGTTTGAGTTATGACAGTACGAATCAATACTAGATGTGTTATGCCTGTGAAGTGGCCAGATGCACTGTTTGGTAATTCATAATTAGTTTGGAGTATGAAAAATAGGAAAAGGAAGGAACCAATACTTGGCTGTGCGCAAACGTATTTTGATTGGTTGGTCAGAAACTGGCAAAACAAAACAGAACAGTAAAATTGAACCCAACAGCTACAGCTTGGGGCCTAATCCTCCTGGAAGGTATGCAGCATATAAAGGGTGATCCATAAGTCTGTCCCCCCCTTTTATTTTTTGAACCGAATCAGATATGTCAATTTTGATGAATCCAATGAATAGGAAGTTGTGGGTGGCCTATCCCACGGTGCACTTTGAATCATCCCACATATGCGAATTAGGACACATTCAAAATTTATCTCAAAAACCGTAAGGGATAGAGAAAAAAACCCAATTGCAAACTTGTTCAGCATAAGAAAACAAACAAAACAAAAAAAATCATCCAAATCTGTCCTAATTTGCATATTTGGGATAATGAAAAGTGCACCATGGGATAGGCCACCCACAACTTCCTATTCATTGGATTCATCAAAATTGACATATTTGATTCGGTTCAAAAAACAAAAGGGGGGACAGACTTGTAGCTGTTTAGCCTAAAATCTAGTGATGTTAAGATCCGGATAATTCAAGATTCGGATATCCGGATCTTTTTTTCGGACCTAGGTCCGAGATCCGAGAACCGGATGTTAGTCAGAAATCCGAGATCCGGATCTTGGACGCGAGATCTGAGATCCGGATCTTGGACGTGAATCTGAGATCCGAATCTTGGATCCGAGATCCGAAAATCGGATCCTAGACAGGAAATTGTGTACATGCAAACTTTTTCCGAAAGCAGTTTATAAAAGCATTTATTAAGTGATAGCCTAGTCCTCTTAAGTCCTAATTAGTCCTAATATGCATCCAGCGAAAGGATCCGAAATCCGGATCTGATATCCGATATCCGAAATCTGGATCCGATATCAGAGATCCGAAATCCGGATCCGGATATTTCTAGATCCGAATCCGGATATTATCAGATCCGAATCAGACATCCGGATCCAACGGACATCACTAATAGTGATGTCAAGATCCGGATAATTCAAGATCCGGATATCCGGATCTTTTTTCGGACATAGGTCCGAGTTCCGAGAACCAGATGTTGGTCAGAAATCCGGAACTTGGATCCGAGATCTCTGATCCGGATCTTGGATGCGAGATCTGAGATCCGGATCTTGGATCCGAGATCCGAAAATCGGATCCTAGACAGGAAATTGTGTATATGCAAACTTTTTCTGAAAGCAATTTATAAAAGCTTTTAATAAGTGATAGCCTAGTCCTCTTAAGTCCTAATTAGTCTTAATAGGCATTCAGCGACAGGATCCGAAATCCGGATCTGATATCCGAGATCCGAAATCCGGATCTGATATCCGATATCCGAAATCTGGATCCGATATCAGAGATCCGAAATCCGGATACGGACCCCGATCCGGATATTTCTAGATCCGAATCCGGATATTATCAGATCCGAATCAGAGATCCGGATCCAACGGACCTCACTAATATTGAATGTTATAGTTGTTCACACGAAAACAACCCATATATACGAGGCGCGTCCAGAAAATATATGAAGTGAAATAATGCGTTAACAAATATGAGAGATAAAAACGGAAGCGTCCGCATTTGAGTAAAGGCGCGTAATTCGGTCCTTAGTTACAGAAGGGAATGGTTCCCCCTGCTTTGGCTTGAAATGCCCAACGGTCTACAGGATGCACCCACTCCAGAGGTGGTCCTTGTGCTGGCAAATAATGATCTGTCAAATTGCAGTTGAAGCGGAACTGGGCGTTCGCGCTGTACGTGCAATTATGCATGATTTCAGGAAAGTATGTGTAAAGCCTAAGCTCCGCATGAGATTGACATTGGTTCATCTAATACGTAGTATTCTAAGTCGTAGTGTTTTGAATTAGTGTCGGAATAATGGAGGCAAGTACTTGGAACAATTAACATAAACTTGTACAAATATCAGCATACGCTTCATTACATCATCTGTGCACAGCAAAATTTGAGCGGGATTCTAAAATCCTGCATTTCACGTATTCCGTTAGATCTCCGTGCTGTTTCATTTTGTGTACAGTAGATGGCGTTAAGAGTGAGAAGAATTTTTTTTTCAACTTCAGTTATGTGGACAATAAATAGTATTGTGTGTCAGATAACAATTGTTAATTGAGACGAGAGGGCATCGATGGCCCGTACATTCCATGGGGTAAAGATGTGTTTTCGGCTTTTTTTCCTTCGGCTTCTATCACACCCGCGCCTCGAACAGAATGGGAATGTGCCCACAAGACAAGGCGGACCTATCCACTTACAGTTGGGTCTCCTTATACGGGATTTAGAGTTACTTTTGCACTACTTTTGATAAGATAATGATGGCCTGTTTCCTTCTGTCTATAATGTAGTTGTGTGTTTGAGTTTTTGGAACGTGTTGAAGGATGGATAAGTTTAACTTCCTCTGCGACAGGGGTTAACCTTTCACTGGTGAAACCCAAATGAATAAATATAAAGTCAGATGAGTATGTTGTCTGAAAGATGACAATGGAGATGTGACTGTTCCGTAAAGCAGTGTGTAGAGTTGAGACTTTACGGAATGTTTAATACAGGAAATGGCCCATGAGCCCATGGCATTCTAACCTAGGGGTCTAACCATGGCTTTGTATAAAATGTCTTAATATGAACACCACCACTTTGTCGCGGGTCTGCAAAAATGGAAAATATCACAATTCTAAGCTCAAATTAAGGAGAAATGGGGCACGAAACCGAAAACTCCACTGTTGAAAATGCTCTATTTATAGTTTGCATAAAAAAATTATATCGACATGTACCTCTATCTGGTAGTCACCTGAATAAGCCATCAAATATCGCTTCATTAGTCTGAATCGTGGCTCTAGCTAGACGAACCCCAGCAACGAGTCCCTTTTGGAAGTCCTATTAAACATTAAGTCGAAGATCTTTACTGTTCGGGGAAACTAAACTCGGGTCAAGTCCGGAAGGCAAGTCCCAGAAGCGGATCCAAGAGAGGGCAAAACCCAATGAAAAATTTCGCGCTCCTGGGAATATTGACGTTTGGGTGTAGGAATTTCCTTACTGTGTGACGTGTGTTCAGGATTGTGGCTTTCTGTCAGTTTTTGTTAAATGTGGGCTTATATTTAGTGTTGGCAGCTTTTTGTGTAATGAATGTGAGATAATAACGTTAGGAACTATGTGTACTTTGGTAATTGCCCAGAGGCGTCTTTTTTTCGTAACTAGCGAGATCAGTGTATTTAATGATTACATCAGTGTATGTCTTTGGAGAAGTTTCATTTTATGCACAATAGATGGCGCTATGGGCGAGGGCAATTCTTCAGCATGGAGTTTCGTGTATAACAAAAGCTGTTCGTTGTAATGTTATTACCGTTAAACGGGATGATAGGGCATCGATAAGCCGTTCCTCCCTTTTGGAAAGGAAGCGTTTTTGGCATATTCTCCATGGCTTCTTTTAGCCTTGTGGCTGGAGGCAGAATGGCAAGAGGCCCACAACACTGGCGGGCCAGTCAACTTGCCACGTAGCGTCCGAGGTGCTTCCAAGTACGCAGCTAAGAATGCTATTAACGCTATTAATTTAAACTTTTTAAACATTTTCGTCTGCTTCTTGAGTTTTTGGAATACTGCTGCTTTGAATGGAGTTAGATTTCATTTTTGGCAAGGGTTAACTTCTCGCGGGTATAACCCAAATGAAAGAATACAAAATTAGTTAAATAACTTGCAGAGAAGTATTTTATGGATGTGTGATAGTTCTCCACGCATATTACTGAGTGATACGTTGTAGCTTTCTTTATCATAGGAATTGGCCTGTGAGCCGGACCCGGTGGTAATGAATGAATAACATGTTCTTGGTCTGTGTATCCTGGTTTAAAGCCGTCTATCTAATGTAATTATGAAACATCGTGAAACAGATAATACCATGTATGGTGCATATGGCACGTCGCATTCTCCTGCTGGAAGATGCCATCGTGCTGAGGAAACACAATCTGCATGTAGGGGTGGATATGGTCTGAAGGGACGCATGTGTACTTCCGTTGAGCCATGGTGCAATTCACAATGAATATGAGTGCATCCCGGGAATGCCACGAAAACATTCCCCAGACCATGACGCTGCTTCCTCCGGCCTGGACTTTTGCACAAAGTGTTGCAAGCCGTTTGTTTTCTGACACTAAAGCTATACACGCCATCTCCCATCTGATTTGTCGAAAAAAAAAAGCCACCTTTCGCCACTATATTAGTCTTTGTCGCCGGTGAATAGCCGTCAGCATCGTGAGAGCCAATGGAGCCAGAAACTGTGTACACAACTTGACAAGAACGACAGGAAACCACTGATCCACATAAGATATTTATTAAAACGTATGCGTATTAATACAAAGACCTGATTAGAACAAAGTAAATCTGTTCTGATGCACGAAAGAATTACATCATCATATATATTGTAAAGTGGGGTTGATTATGATCCAATTACAGATTTCTAATAACATAAGCACGAAAATATATATACAAAAATAAGTTATTGGTAGGCAGTTTTAAACTAATCATTGGTCCTGGTTGGATTATTCAGTCTATTGGTCAGTTTAGGCAGGTGTAAGAGTTTCCCAATGTCCATCAATTGGCTCACATCCAAAGGGCCCGAGTCCCTGTTCAGCAATCTTGAGGGGTCTTCACTGTTTATAGCATATGACTCAATAAAGTTCAGCAGACGTGGGTCGCTAGTGCTATGTATGATGTCGAAGTCTTCATGTCTGAAGTCATGTCGCTGATCGAGTATGTGGTCAGCGAACCTTGATAGTGCAATTTTCCCATTTTTGATGCTTGCCAAATGCTCATTAATTCTGGTCTTCACTGCTCTACGGGATTGCCCGTAGTAGACAGCATCGCATTCTGCACACGGTAATTTATATACGCCAGGCTTGTTTTTAGGGCAGATGGTATCTTTCCACAGGAAGAAAAATTTCGTTCCTAACTATATCAAACATGACTCCAATCACTGCCATCATCACAAACTAGCGGCCTTCAGACATATGGTGCACTGTCTATCCCCTTGAATGCAGAGAACATGAAAAAGGAACTACAAACCATTGAAGAATTTGCTCGTACATTGAACGGATTCCGTAAAAGCATAGTCATCCATATCGCTAAGAAAGTGAAACGTAAATTAGCCTTACAAAAGGTCACCACTCTGCACAGAAAAGAAAAACATGAATCGAGACTAGTCTTACCATACAACCTGCATTTAAACAGGGGCATGGCAAGAATTGCAAAACAATTTGGCCTGAAAATCACGTATAGAAGCTCCAACACAATGAGGAAACAGTTGAAAAACCCCAAAGATACCATATGACTTCAGCGACATGACTATACATAGCACTAGCGACCCACTTCTGCTGAACTTTATTGAGTCATATGCTATAAACAGTGAAGACCCCTCAAGATTGCTGAACAGTGATTCGGGCCCTTTGGATGTGAGCCAATTGATGGACATTGGGAAACTCTTACACCTGCCTAAACTGACCAATAGACTGAATAACCCAATCAGGACCAATGATTAGTTGAAGACTGCCTACCAATAACTTATTTTTGTATATATATTTTCGTGCTTATGGTATTAGAAACTCTGTAATTGGCTCATAATCAACCCCGCTTTACAATATATATGACGATGTAATTCTTTCCTGCATCAGAACAGATTTACTTTGTTCTGATCAGGTCTTTGTATACGCTGAAGAAGGCAGCTTGGCTGCCGAAATGCGCATATGTTTTAATAAATATCTTATGTGGATCAGTGGTTTCCTGTCGTTCTCGTCAGCATCGTTGCATGAACCAGCCGTCTGCTACGGAGTCAACCGTACGCAGCTACGTTCTCTGAACTGTCGTCGAAGATACACGTTTGATAGCCCCCTGGTTCTTTTGGGAGATCTGTTGGTTTCATATTTTTCGTTTTATCTCCCGTAAATATTAAAGAGGACATTTGGAAATCCGCGCTGTAGAAGCTTCATTTTATCGTTGGGCCGTTCCTTCCTTTCGAAAAGGAAGCGTGTTTAGCATATTTTTCATTTTTCTTTTGGCCCTGTGGCTGGAGGCAGAACGGCAAGAGGCCCACAGAGCTGGTGGACCAGTCCAGTTGCCACGTAGCATCCGAGTTGGGTTCCAAGTACGCAGCCACTTTGTTAAGGATTTTTAACGTTGTTAATTTATGAAACGTTTCAGCCATTTGTTTTTGAGTTTTTGGAATACTTCTGCTTTGAATGAAGTTAGACTTAATTTTCGGCAGGGGTTAACTCCTCGCGGGTATAACCCAAATGCAGGAATACAAATTTAGTTAAATAACGTGCAAAGAAGTATTTAATGGATGTGTGATAATTCTCCACGCATATTATTGAGTGACACGTTATCGCTTTCTCTAACACAGGAAATGGCCTGTGAACCGAACCGGTGGTAATGAATGAATAACATGTTCTTGGTCTGTGTATCCTTGCGAACTTGCTTAGTGAAAAATGTTTCTCAATTGACTATGTGAGGCCTGTATTAACAGTGGTGATCGTCATTAAAGCTAAGATTCTCTGGTGTGATAAAGAAACATCGTGAATACTAAGTCGAAGATCTATATTATTGTTATGTTACTGTTTGTGGAATCCAAACTCGGATCAAGTCCGGAAGCCTAGTTCCAGATGCTGACCCAAGAGAGGGCGAAGTCCAATGGACTCAAATGCAAGGACGGGAAAAATAACGGGCTCTAGGAAGTAATGATGTTTGGGTGTAGGATTTTCCTTATTATGTGACAAGTGTTCAGGATTGTGGCTTCCTGTCCGGTTTTGTGTAAGTGTGGGTATAAATTTAGTTTTGACAGGCTTTTGTGTATTCGGTGTGGGATAATAAGCCCAGTGGCAGTATAGAAGATCCATATACTAAATGATTTTGTCTGTGCATGTCTTTCCTGTATGTCTTTTCTGATTTGGAAATGCGCGCTGTATAAGCTTCATTTTATGCACAATAGATGGGGCTAGGAGCAAGGATAATTCTTCAACATGCTTGAGTATAACAAAAGGCGTTCGTTGTTAGGTTTTATCGTTAATCGGGATGAAAGGGCATCGATGGGACGTTCCACCTTTTGAGAAACGAAAGATTTTTGGCATTTGCTCAGCGGCTTCTTTTGGCCTTGCAGCCCGAGGCAGAACGGCAAGAGGCTCACAAAATTGGTGGACCAGTCCAGTTGCCACATAGCATTCGATTGGGGTTCAAGCGGGCAGAAGGTTTGTTAATGGTTTTAAATGTTATTATTGTATGCGTTTTGGGTTCATGCCTGTGTAGTTAGTTTACAATGTCTGAATTTTTAGATTGTTGCTGAATTGAAACTTTATCGTTGGTAGGGTTTAATCGCTCGCGGGTATGATCCAGATAGAGGAATACAAAATTAGTAAAATGGAATTGTGGCAATTCTCTACGCATGTTATTGAATGATAGGTTGAAGGTTTCTTATAACGTAGGAAATGGCACTGTGAACCGAATGAATAAAGAAGTTCTTGGTCTGTCTGCTTGCAAACTTGCTTAGTGAAAAATGTTGCACAATTGTCGATGTGAGGCCTGTATTACCAGTGGTGGTCGTCATTAAAGCTAAGATTGTCTGGTTTAAAGCCAGCTATCTGATGTGATAAAGAAACATCGTGAAACAGATCCTTCATTCGTGTTTGATCACGTCTCCTTACAGTCCATATGCAGTAGCTGGCCCAGGAGTCATGTTTGACTTAAAAGTGTTCATCTACAGGGTCTTTATAATTGAAGTTACATTTTGACATGGCCATAAAAAAAAACTACTGGACCAAAAGCTATAATACTTGGTAATATTATACAAGAGGGCATGGGAAGTTCATACCCACCAAAAAAAAATTAGTTCAAAATGTCACCACCAGCATGGAGTGGCGCTCTATGCAATATTCGTATACGAAATTAGACACGCAAACTTGGTGCCGATGATTACCCAGGATCCCCGAGAGCGCTTCTGTAAAAAAACATTCACGCGACCCATTGGACAAGGCTATCTTGTCATTTAATCATTCCAATAGTTGACTGGCTGGAAACCAATGAGTAATGAGTATGAATTTTAAAGTAGTGGTTGTCAAAGAACCGAGCACTGCGGCCTCAGGTCTATTGTACCATCCCCAATCATGATGAAATAACGATTATGAACGGGACGAACACGAACATCCATGCCCTCGGAGGGATTCGAACCCGCGACTCGCTGGTTTCAGAGCGGAAAGACCTGTGCCTTAACCCTCTGGGCCGCCGAGCCAGAGGCTGAAAACCAAACTTTCAAACTTGCCTTTCATATTCCGATAATATGAACACATAAAGAATAACTTATACAAGATCCAGTCACTTTACTGTGACCACGTGTCAGTAGCCAGAATTACCACCTTTCGCGGCGCGGACAGTTGCAAGAAGGGCAGGAAAAGAGTCAATAATATTCTGGAAGGTATTGACAGGAATGTGAAGCCACTGCCGTAGATTGCGCGATGGCGGATCCATGTCGCGAACAACTCGATCGAGGTGATCCCACAGGTGGTCTATGGGGTTTAAATCCATGGAGTTTGGAGGTCACGGGAGTACCGTGAACGCATCCTCGTGGTATTTTGCTATTTTCGTGGAAGATTCCATCGTGCTGAGGAAACACAATCTGCATGTACGGATGAGCATGGTCTGAAAGGACAGATGCGACTTCCATTGATCCATGGTGCAGTCCACAATGAATATGAGTGCACCCTGGGAATGCTACGATATAAATTCCCTAGATCATAACGCTGCCTCCTCCGGCCTGGACACTTGCACTTCGTATTGCAGGGCATTTGTTTTCTGACACCGAACGCCATCTTCCATCTGTCCGATTTAGCATAAACCGTGATTCGTCGGAAAAGGCTACTCTGTTGGGGTACTGGCGTGCAAATATCAGTCTTTGTCGCCGGTGAACAGCCATCAGCATCGTTCCATGAACCAGCCGTCTGCTACGGAGTCACCCGTACGCAGCAACGTTCTCTGAACTGTCATCGAGGATACACGTTTGGTAGCCCCCTGGTTCATCTGGGATATCTGTTGGTTCATGTTGCACGTGTGTCAGCTTGCACGCATTTCCGTAGCCATGGTTCATCTTTGTCATCTATGCCCGTGGTGCTCAACACTTGGCACGTTGCTGATTATGGGTATTGCAATTCTGCCATGCACGGTACACTTTCACCATGGCGGCACGCAAAGAGTTCACAAAACTAGCCGTTTCGGAAATACTGTCTCCCTAGGCTCGGAAGTCGATGATCATGCCGTTTTGGGGGTCGGATAATTCGCTACGTTTCGCCAAGACTCCAACAATTGCAATGTTTTCTGCTTCCCTCTGACACCCTTCCTATATCCTCCCAACAATTAACAGATGACTTTTCTTGTTGTTGATGTATTAAAGAAATTTAAATTCTTTTTTGGGATGGGTTACCACTTGCTGGTTGAATCTAAATGATGAAATACAAAATTAGTTAAAGAACGTGCAAAGAGTTGTGATAATTTTCCACGCAAGTTGTTGAGTGATACGTTGAAGTTTTCTTTCAAATAGGAATCACGTAGTTTCATCTAAAGGACAGAAAACTAATTCAAATTTGTGGCACAGTGTTATTAAATAGAGGGCGATTCTAAAATCTTGCCCTTCCGTTAGATCCCCATGTTGTTTCATTTTGTGCACAATAGATGGCGTTAAGAGTGAAAAAATATTTTCAACCTGAGTTTTGTGTAGAAAAAAAAGGTATTGTGTGAACGGTGTCAATCGTTAATTGGGACGACAGGGTTCCGATGGCCCGTAGGTCCCATCGGGTTAAGACCTATTTTCGGCATTTTTTCATTAGGCTTTTATCGGCTCCGCGGTTCGAACAGAACGGCAATGTGCCCACATGACAACGCAGACCTATCTACTTGCGAAACGGCCGCGCAGTTGGGTCTCTGAATTTAAAAATACTTTGGTATCATTTATGTGAAACTTGTAATTCTATTTTCATTGCGTTTATTAATGTAACTTGTAGTTTTTGGAGTTCTGTTGAAGGATGAGAAAGTTTAACTTCTTTCATATCACGGGTTAACTGTTTACTGCTGTAATCCAAGTGAATGAATGAAAAATTAGTTAAATAACGTGCAGCACATTGTTTTATGGAGTTGCGATAATTTTAACATAAGAAATGGCCTGTGGTAATAACTAGTGATGAGCTAAGTCGTGATTTCACGTTCACAGGTATAACTGCGA
>JAHWFO010041171.1:801696-819773 GCA_023313115.1 Rhysida immarginata
GTGCAAGTCATTATCATGTGACATTGGGCCAATCGATGATCTGTGAGAGGTGTCCGGATATTTTTGATCATATAGTGTAGATGATAGCGGGGGGGGGGGGCATTCATTTTTATAATGTTTACTAAATCATCGAAATTGGTGTTCTTGTGGTTTGTGGAACAGGTAGAAAAGAGGGAGCAAACACAGTCGGGGTAGGCAAATGAACTCCTTTGTTCTCTCTTCCGACGTCTGTTTGGAGGTGTGCCAGCCGCTTTTTTCTTGACGATGCAATATATCAAAATAGCCGGGTTTTTTTAAATAAAGGTCTGAGTTGACGTCACTCTTTTGGAATGATTTATGCCTCCTGGCTTTCACCAGTTTGACTTATCACTCATCGTCCGCATGAATTCTCGAAAGGGAAGGGAGTTTAAAGGGGATGGTGACGTCATTTGCGCATGGTTTTGCCGCCGAAAGTTGGTTCAACAAAAGAAGTTATCTCGACATGCAGTTCGATTGAAAAGAAGAGATCTTGGGAAAGCTGTATTTGCTTTGTCATTGTTTTTGTTTTTTAACTCCTTTTGTTCTCGACTTATCTCTTCCTTGAAGGGGGTGCCTTTTTTTTTTTTAGTAGGGTGGGGGATCAGTTGTTCTTTGTTCGAACTTCTTTTGATTGAAGAGGTTCACTAATATGTCGTGACCTTTTGTTTTCTCCTCGCTGCTTTCTGATTTTTTTTTCCTTTTATTTATTTATTTATTTTCAAGCGTGTCTCAGTTCTTTTAAGAATTATACAGGGGGGATACAAAAATGAATCCAATGAATAGGAAGTTTTGGGTGAACTATCCCGTGTACACATTTCATCATCTCAAATATGCAAATTAGGAAACATTCTGATCCTATCTTAAAAACCGTAACAGATACAATACGAAAAACTCGCATCACAGTGATGACTGTTACGACTCCATCTCGGGAAAACTGTGCTTCGTCTGACCCAAACACCTCATCTGCAAAGTTCGGATTGTCATCCACCAGGTAAGAAACTTGTTGCAAAAGGTGGACCTAGCAATTTAATCCGATGGCAATGAATGTGGTATGGATGGAAATGATGTGCGTGTAGGATGTTGAGTACAGTCCTGCGATGGCATCCAACATCTGCAGCTATTATTCTGCAGCTTATGTGAGGATTTGCAGCAACGGTTGCCAAAACTACCGTTTTGTTTCCTCGTTGCCTCGTGCCCTCGGTCGACCTTGAAGAACATTGACACGGCCTGTATTCTTGAATGTTTGAACAATCTTAGGGTATCTGTCTTGATCCAATCTAAAGGGCGGTTCACATTCAGCGATTTCGCGTCGAATTCGCCGCATCTGGCGCATCGGACGCGGTTTTGGTTGCCGGAGCCGTTTCACATTCAGCGAATTCGCGGCGGAAAGCGGGTTAAAGCCGACAACGGCGCGGGTTTTGGAATTCCAACGGTGTTGGAATTTTCAGAAGTCGCTCCTAAAGCGCATCCAATCAGCTACGGGTGAGCATCTCTCCAGTCCCAGAATTCTTAGCAACTGTTTCTAACCCACTTCCGCCAGTCATGTCGGCCATATTGAAATTCGCCGATAGCGTGTTTTCTGTGCACGTGTGTCTCCTTTTCTGTCATTTTTCCTAATAAAAATATATAATATATACATGTACACGATGCCAAGAAAGCCATGTTGTCACGATATATGTACACGATGTCTAGAAAGCAGCAGAGACTGGATCAAACAACGACTGATCGAACAACCAATCAGAGCGGAGTTCGCATAGCTGGGGGGATGTGGAGGACGCAGGCTGAAAGCAGACCTAGCTCCCCGTTTCGTTCCCGCTGAATGTGAAACGACTCCGCATTTTAACACGCGCGTCTTTGTGACGCCTAGATTCGCGAAGTCGTTGAATGTGAACCGGCCTTAACTGCAGCATGTAGGTTTCGTCTTGCCTTTCCAAAGCAGAAGATGATGTTGAGCATTTCAGGAATAGTGTAGCTTGCCATCCTGGTATTGTTCTGACATATTTGCTTTTCCTCATCAAAGTGAATGTCATTATGGCTTAATTTTTGGTAATTTCTTGATTTACATGTTGAACATTCAAATGTCTTTGTGAAGTGCATAGGGAGTTCACTTATAAATTCAACATGTGATTGTTGGTGATCCGTTCATCGGATTTTGGAAATATTTTCTTTTGTTCGGAATATCATGCTGAACAACTCTTCAATTGGAATTTATCGGCCTCGGTGGCTCAGGGGTTGCGTGATCGCCTCTGATGCCCGAGGACGCGGGTTCGACCCCGGCCGAGGACGACGAGGATTTTTTCAGGGGGGAAATCCTGAGATCACGCACTTCCTTCGGAAGGGAAGTAAAAGCCGTTGGTCCCGTGTAGTCGTTTGCCGGCTGCACGTTAAAGAACCCTTGCGAGGCAAAATTTGCGGGGGGCTCATTTTTGTATCCACCCTGTACAGGAGTGCCCATCCCCCCCCCTCCACAGTTTTTGATGACCCCCCCCCCCCAAATGGATAGCCCATCATCCTAATCTAGTGCTTTACATCATCCGAGTCGCCAGAGTCCTCTAGTGGCTGTTTTCAATACTACATCGTTGCATGTGACTCTTTCTGGTGGGAATACAAAAGGCTCCAATTCCAATTTTAGATCAACTTTTTCTTCTTTCTCCCCCCCCCCCCCAAAAAAAAAGGATCATGGGGACATTGTCGCCATCTCCCCTATAGCGTGGGCACCCCGACCCTGTAAATAAAAATGGATTTACGTTTTGTTTTTTTTTTGTGTGTGTGTGTGTGTCTGTGTGTGTATGCATCTTCTAGTATAACTCTGGTACGCCTGGAACAATTTCAACCAAACATGGTACACATATGATTTACAATGTGGAGAAAAATCATGTGGGGCAAGAAACTCGTAGCAATGTCATGATGATGACGTGATAGAGCGTTCTGTTAACAATGAGCAGCAAATTACGATAGCAGATGATATAGTTAGGACACTCTTTCTAGAGGAGGCACAGGTATGGAAAAAATACTGTGGGGGTAATAACCCCTAGCGACCCTAGGGGTGGGGTGGGAGGGGGTACCATGTAAACCTGTGTCAATCGTGAGACATTGTTGTCATGGAAACCGATGTGGTGATGATGCAATAATACTTTCTGGATGATGCAATGATAGAGCGTTCTGTTGGACACCTCTAGTCCAACTTTCGTTTGCACTTGCGCATGAATTTGACAGGGAACAGAATCGTTATTATTATTGATGCGTGGTATCGTTCATAGAAGTTTTATATTTAGCTCTTTTATGGAAATTTCCACTCTTTTATCAAAATCGGCAAGTTTCTTTGAAATGGCTCCATTTGTTTTGATTTGATTGCTCATCTTCTTGTTTTTGGCGCCTATCCAAACTGCGTTTGCTTGATAGTCTGATTTGCTTTCTTGGTATCGAACCCTCCGTCGTTAGTCATAATACCGAATATCTTGTGTATTGGATACCGTGTTTTGATTATCTTTTGGAAAAAAACATTTTGGCTCTTTTGGTCGTTTTGCGTCTTTGTCTTTTAGTTGGTTCAAGGATTGATTAATAAGAAACTTGGATTTGGACTTTCCTATCTCCAGTATTTGAAATACAACCCAAAACAGGACACACATCAAGGCTAAAATGACTATTTCTACTAAGTAGTCTGTTCTTTGTTCGGTGAGACGACTTTAATTATCAATAATGATGATGATGATGATGGAATTGATTGAAATAGTTTAAAAAGTTGTTGTTTTAATAGTTAGAAACCAGGATCATTAACTGAAAGCCCATAATGAAGAGACAACAGTAAAGAGAACCCGTTTGAACTGAGTCGACTTCGTCTTTTCTTTGGCCTGAGGTTGAGATGCCGGTTGGTGGTGGTGACTGCTTCGTTTTGGCTTCCCTCGTCGTAAACGACGTTGCTCCGCTCCAGGGTTCCTCGACACGCGGGTTTCATCTCGACTTCCAATGAGACGATGAGGATACAGACAGGGGTCGACATGGCGTGATCGACGGGACAGCAATAATAAACAGGCAATGGAATCCTGTCGATCGATCGATAGAGAGAGGAGCGGAGCGCTCCTCGATCTAAGCGAAGAATTTATCTCTTTCTGTCGGGTCCACGAAAACTCGGTTGTGTCGTGTACTCTTTATTTTGAATGGATATTAAATAAAATATCGAGCTCGTCAATAGCAGAGTGCATTAAAATTGAGAGAGGGTAAGAATTTTATACAGGGTGGGAATTTTAATAATAAAAGTGACACCATTTAGACCCTTCTAGCGGCCGTCCTGGTAATCATGTTTTGACGAACTTGAGATATACGTTACACAGACCATGGGGAAGAGAATTTTGCAATAAAAAAAATTAGTTCACATTTTGACCGCTACGTCAAAATATGGCGCTGGTCATGTAAGAAACTATCAGAGACGTTATGCAAATGAGATGTAAAATGACAGTGAAATTAAATGTAAAGTGATTCTTCACGATGGCTTTAGCTAAAAAGGATCGAGCTTTATTGGTGAAGTGGTTTTACCAGAACTGCAATAATGCTTCTGCTGCACTAAGAGAATGTCGACGTGCCAAATGGGCCTATGTCCATTAATGGTTTAAAAAAGATGATTAAGAAATTTGAAGAAACTGGTGAGTTGGGTGTGCTGCCAGGGAGAGGACGGAAACGAATTGCAAATGAGACTGTGGAGAGTGCTTCAAGTTCCCAATATTCTTCAGCAAGTGCTCGAGCCGTATCACGTGATTTGTCTATTCGGTATAAAATGTTTTGCGTTTCATTTTAAAGTGGTATCCATACAAGATGCTGGTGGTTCAAAAGTTGCTTCGTGAAGATCCGGAAAAATGCACTGAGTTTGTTTGCCAGTTTCTGATAATGCATGGCCATGGTCAGATGAAGCGCATTCCACACTAGACGGAGCAGTGAATGCTCAAAACTGTCGCATCTGGGGTACTGAAAAGCTGATGGTTGTGCATGAAAAGCTTTTACACTCTGATTACATGACTGTATGGTGCGGATTCACTTCACATTTCATTCTTGGGCCCATTTTCTTTGAAGAGAACACTCCTCAAGGCACTAAAAGATGTTCAATCACTGGTGCTCGTTACTGCCAACTTCTGCAGCAGAAACTCATTCCTGGTTTACAAGAAAGACAATAGTCGCGTTCACAACCTCTTAACTTTTCTCGCTTTTCGCACTCATCTTGCTTAAGTCACTTTCAGTGACGTCATTTTCAGGAAAGCGAAGTCTCAAATGTCACTTTTCTGAAAGCAAGTCCGTACCCACTTTCCCCTCTGCTTTTCTTACTTTTCTGGCTTTACAGCTACTAACTTCCGGTTTAGTGGCAGCCATATTGAATCGCCGCTTCGCTCGTTTCGATGATTGCCCACCGATAAATCATGTAATTTAAAGACGTAAGTAACGTATTTAACGTTGTAAATTTTTTTGGTTATAAATTAAGGAATAATAAAACCATGGAGAACAATAAAAAAACATTTTTCACAATCAATAAGTCACTTACTATTTTTCAAACAATTTCAATATGTTCCTCATGCAGTTTTAGATGCAAAAGTAATAAAAGCAGCAAATGTGATCTTTTCACTTCCGGTTTCATTCACAATGGAAACCTATTTTCTTTGCTTTTCAAAAGCAAAGACAAAGTCACTTTCCCTTAACTAAAAGGTATTGAATGCGACTAATGTTTAGACGCTACTGTCTTTATGCAAGATGATGGTGCAACACCCCACATTGCACGACAAGTGAAGAAACTGCTTCGTGCTCATTTTGGAGATGATCGGGTGATTTCGAGAACTTTTCCAACTGCATGGCCTCCTCGTTCACCGGACTTAAACCCTTATGACTTCTAGTTGTGGGGATATTTGAAAGATAATGTCTATGGAGGAAGAATACGAACTGTCCCTGAATTGAAAGCAAGCATAACACGCAATGTCAGTGCGATTCCTCAGGAAACCCTTCGCTCTACTGTGGAACATGCAATAATGCGCTTTGAACATGTCATTGACACAAATGGAATGCACATTGAACAAATGCTCTCATTTTATAAAGTTCTCTGTTTCTAGCTTGTTTTTGTTATTATTCATGTGCCATATTTTGACGTAGCGGTCAAAATGTGAACTAATTTTTTTTATTGCAAAATTCTCTTCCCCATGGTCTGTATAACATATGTCTCAAGTTTCGTCAAAATCGGATTACCAGAACGACCGCTAGAAGGGTCTAAATGGTGTCACTTTAATTATAACCACCCTAAACTTTGCAGATGATTATCCAGCATGAAATTCCATGACATCTTATAACTCATTAAGTCCTTCCATGTGGCTCATAGTTCTGAAAAATATGCTTAATAAAAAAGAGTTGTACAGAATTTGTGAAACCAAAACGGTATACTGATTACTTTGCATATATGTGTGACATGCAGTCTATTGACAGAATGTATATGACATACTGGTTTTTCACCGACAGAACAGACTTTACGAGTTTAAACATAACAACGGCCATAACAAACTTTAGCACATCTTGGTTTAATTTGTGGAACCACATGTTTTTGCGCAATTTGACGCCCAAGAACAAGTTCATTTGTAATACGCACATTGCGCTTCGCGACTACTTGAGGGTTAGAAATTCTTTCTTCGATTGCAGCTTTACATAGATGACTGGCAAAGTCTTTCAGTAATTTTCTTGTACTATCTGTGCCAATAATGCCTGGATTGTATTCCATGAATATGATATACGCATCTAAAGCAATGTTGTAAAAAAAATGCAAGAGGCCAGCGATTAGTTTTGTGTAATAAGTTTTTAATAAGTTAATGTAATTTAGCAGAGTAAATTACAAAAATTAATTTCAAATTTTGAATAAGCTTGGTTCCCAATAAACGAATTAGTCCGGTTCGTTTGCTGCTTCCAACATTAGTCGGTCATTCATCTGAGGCGTGGTGGGACTACATCCAAGACTTTCAATGCTCGTCTCGGAAGGAGGAGGATCCGAATCGCTGTAGATAAGTAGCCCTCGGTTACCGTCGATAACTTCGGGCGGAACCGTTTGGCTAGTCGTCACCGCCACAGAGGAATAAGAAACAGAGGGGAAACTCCCTATAGCCGCAAGGGAAACTTTTCTGAGATCACGTGACGAAAGTCAACCAATGAAATTTTCCTTAAAAACACTCCTGGCTTCGCGGCGCTACTGTCGGTTTAATTATAATTACGTCTTTCTCCCGCAAATGGATTGTTATATGACGTCAAATAAATACGTTTCTTAACGTTTTTTTCATCGGAATTTTACAAAATTTAATTCAAGTTAATTAAAAACTTTGAAAACCGGTTCTACGATTATCACAGATGAAAAGAAATTATTATTGTATTACCAAGATTTCTTATTGATGGTCTCTGATTAATACGAGCATAGTATTAGAGGGGAGCTAATACTATAACACGAGCAACGGCGAGCTAATACAAACATGAGTGCTTCACATGAGTGATCACGTGACAAATCAAGAATTTTTCGCTTATGCAAAACATTTTTTTATTTTTGAATACAAATTAATGTGTTTTAACATTATATAAGAATTAATACATAAACCCCTCACTAGCGCCACGAAACCAGTTTTGAAAAATGACGTAGTGATTTCCAATCACGTGGTAGAGTTTCCCATCTGTTTCTCTTCATCTGTGGTCACCGCTGGACAGGAAGGCGGCGACCTAAATAGGGTTGTTGACCGTGGAACGAGCACTGTATGAAATAGAGCGGGATATTAGACAATAACCAACATGAGCAAGTAGAATACGATATTGCTTAACCACAAAATAGCCCAATATATTATTAACATCTAATAAAATACCCTTCGAAGAGGTTTCCGTGTCCAAGCGCGGACATTCCGGAGGGCGCAACGCGAGAATACGGCTATGTCTGCGAGCGGAAATACTACTTCTATGGTCTCAAGATTCCACGGAATTGAATGCAATGTGGTTGGGCTGGATGGGTCGATTAACGACGGGCCAGTGGTCTTGTTGGGTCGGCTTAGAGTCGGGGTTGTCCAAGTCGGCTCGGCCTCGTTCCTCTTAAGTTGCTGGGAGTTGGTGGCTAGGTCAGGTGGCTCGGTATCGGCGTCGGGCTCACTACTGCTCACTCGCTCCTGGACAACGTCATGAGGTCCCCTTACGTAGCACTCAAATGAATCCGGCTGGGGTGGCTCGGCTTTTTGAGGTAGATCAAAGTTCCATTTGAAATCACAGTCACTTATTCTATTATGCTTACGGGTGTGCGCTGATCATGGATATTTCCTATGCGGGGAGCTCCTGCTCTAATCAAAGTCCTTCGCCGGAATTTTTAGAGATATTAATTAATTTTCTAATGTACAGACTCTTCTCATAGAGACGAATCATCTTTGTAAAGGAATTGTTTGACTCTGAAGAACCGTTTCTGATCTCCCCTTCAACCCCCTCCCCCCCAATTTTTTTAACCCCTGTGCGAATGTGCAATTCCACCATTACAATTAATTTCTACATGTTTTGACGTAGAAATTCGGAAGTATTTCGCCATAGGCATCACTATTTAGTTTAGCTTCGATTGGTCCACTGTAGGCGGAGCTACAGGGTTGGGAGTCGGAGGGGTCATGTATCTATATTGTATACATATATGTAAAGGCATGAAATTTGATATCCAGATTCCTTTAGGAAAGTTCGGCACTATTACGAAGTTTGCGTCAAATTCTCCCAGAGGGGTCGGAGATGTGCAGGCAATGGTAACGGAGTCACATTTTCAAAAGACAACGTACGGCATGTTATACATGGTGAATCTGAAACCCTGTCACAAAGTTTTATTGGAGGTAGTATGGATGATTGTAAGCAAAAAAGTTCATATGAAAATGAGTCCAATATAACTCATAATTGTGCGTTTTTTACTCGTTATATTCACTCACGACACATTGTTACGAGTCGTACTAACCACCACGTGTTAAGATGTTGACTATACAACTTCGAAAGTACTCGTTTGAATTAGATCAAATTTTAACGGTATACACAGTTTTATGTACCCTAATATTCTCCCAAATATTATTATCCTATGTCCTGTAGAATCTGAGTTCTTAACCTGTTGATCTTAGTGGCGGCCTTTATCGTTCAAATTCGGACCAATGTTCATATGGACTTTTTTTGCTCAGAATCTCCATAGTATCTCCTCTAAAAGTTTGTGACAGGGTTTCAGACTCACCTTGTATATTTTACGATCGGAAATGACGAGAAAAGAAAGAAAACGGAGCTTTTTTATATTTTCTAAATACTACGTTCCCGAAAGTACATTCTTTGCTTAAAAAAATATGGTGGCTAAAACGTGCGTATAAAATGAGTATATGAACACGGGGTTTCGGCTACCTTCCTATACTCTCCTCGGGGGATTAATTTCTTGCTCAATAAGGCGTCTATATCTAACAATACAAGAACTTAAGCCTCCCGAGGAAGAGTACAGGAAAGTAGCGGAAGTTCTGAGTTCATCAATTTTTACACTTTCATCTACACTTTTTAATCCCCAATTTTGTTATAAAAATATTTTTTTCTAGAAGTTAATATAAAAGAACCATATCTTCTTTCTTTTCTCATCGTTTTCAAACGAATGATATATGAGACGCCATATGTTGCCATAGTTCTAAAGACCAAGTGATTGCCACCCCCACAACTCCAACCCCACTGGGACAATTTGGCCCAAACTTCATAGGAATGTAGATTTTGCCTCGAGGAGTATGCAAGTCGAACCTCGTTAATACGTATTTCAACGGACCGTGCCAAAAGCATATTATTAGGGAAACGTGTTATCCGGGTAGAAATATGATTCGCTGGAAATCCCGTTAGTGTTGTATTTTATTTTCATATAATTTTCACTCATTTATTTGTTTCTTAGCTGATTGCCCGGCGTTGCCAGGGTATTTTTTTATCCCAACCTTCTATTAGACAAAAAAGAATGATTTCTATATTTTTTGTAAAATTGAAGTAATTTTAAAGTTTAAGTACAGGAGCAAGCATATAAAGTAAAAACTTATACAAATTCTGTGATACTTATTTGACTCAAAACTTGATTATAGACAAAATTTTGAGTTTCATCTCCAGGAGCAAGAATAAATAAATTCTTGGGTGAACCCACCTTGAGCAAGCAAGAAAGTTATCCGTGGGAGAAATATGATGATCTCAATCCACTCCGCAGTACTTATTAGACTGCCCCTGAGACTTGTTGATCGTGATCGAGAACGCAAGTCTCACAGGAAACTGCAATCTCTTAAAGCTGTTGATCGATCGTTGTCGATTATTTTTACATGTCTCCTGTACAGTTGAAAACTTCTCTGCCAAAATAATAAGAATGAAAGTTGAAGAACGGCAATTCTCCTCTACATTGGTAGGTAGAAATATGCATTGAAATCAAAAGCAACGTGTAAAGGCAATAAAATTGAAATCACTAAATTATAATGTTTTCTACCAATAGCAAATTGCACTTTATTATATCACCTGAGTACAGCAAAAGTTGAGAAACTTTGTTATTATTGTTAAGTAGAGGGTGATTCTAAGTCTTGCAATTCATATTTTCCGTTGTAACTCTCATAAACATCAACGATAACTCTCATAAAAATCCGCGCTGTCGAAGCTTCATTATGTGCATAACAGATGACGCCACGAGTAAGAACAATTTTTTAACATGGAATTTAGTGTACAATTAAAGATGCTCGTTCTCTGTAAGTGGAAGATTAATTAGGGCGATAACGTAGCCATCTCCCTTCGCTCTCGTGATGAAAAGATTGAATTTTGGCTTTTTTCCTTTTTCCTATCGGCTCGGTAGCTTGAAGCAGAATGGCAACGGGCCCATTTAACAAGCGGATCAGTCTACTTGCCACGCAGCCACCGATTTTGGTCTCGACGAAAGCGTGCTTCTTGATATTATATTCAATTGGTCTCTAGCTCTATTACGATCTCTGTTTTGTTGTTTAGAGAGTGTTTTTGAGTTTTTGTAATTCTGCAGAGAATGAAGAATGTGAATTTCATTCTCGGTAAGATCTAACCACAGGTTCTTTCTAATCTATGGTATAACCCAGAGACAAATGAAAGTAAGAGACTGGTAGTGACCTCCCCTCTAGTGGTGCCTTCGCGCCGCCGTATCGGGATTGGCAAGAAACAGCTGACCGCCGTAGGCAATGCATGTGAATCAATCGAAAACATTTATTTTTTTCTAATATCTACCTAAGATATCTCGATGAATTTATTATGGAAGCACCAGAAAAATTTGCTCTATTAAACAA
Source organism: Rhysida immarginata (assembly GCA_023313115.1). Taxonomy (NCBI): domain Eukaryota; kingdom Metazoa; phylum Arthropoda; class Chilopoda; order Scolopendromorpha; family Scolopendridae; genus Rhysida; species Rhysida immarginata. The sequence continues at coordinate 813,012 of JAHWFO010041171.1, forward strand.
AAATATAATCATTCAAATCGGCCCATCTGATAAAAAGTTATTTGATGATAAATAAAGTAGGAAGATATTATATTAAACAATTAACTAGGAAAATTCTCCTCTATAAATTATAATTTTAAAGTAAATAAAATAAAATATACAGATTACATCAAATTACCTTTGATATGGAGTATAATAATAACTCACCGGACATATTAAGGTTACTTTCTCTTGTCTCTCTTCTTATTTCGATCTGTATTTTTTTTTGTTTGCTTTTTGTTTTTTTTTTATAATTTATATTAAAAAGCAATTAATTTACGAAAATTCTCCTTTATAAATTCCTTTATTTAAGGTAAATAAAATAATATATACATATCAACAATAATTTGGATTATAATTAATGAACTGTACATTTTATTTTATTTACTTTAAAATTATAATTTATAAATGAGAATTTTCGTAAATTAATTGCTTTTTAATAAAAATATAAAGAAAAAAGCAAAAATTAGATACAGATCGAAAGGAGAACAGACAAGCGAAAGTAACCTCCCCCCCCCCCCTTTTAAAATAACCCTCATTGTTGTTCTGGCGCGAATCTATTGTTTCATAATTTATGAAAGAAAAAACATGCCTGTCAGTTGTTGTGCATATAATTGCACAAATCGTTTTTTAAAAGGATCCAATATTTCATTTCACAAGTAATCATGTGTATTAGTAATATGTTAATAGTTTATTACAATATGTGGATTAATAAACTGATTATTACTTTCACTTGTCTCTGGTCCAATTATTTTATTCAACTGAGAATTATTTCTTCCTTTTTTTTGTTTAAAAAAAAAAATTGAGTACCTTTTAAAAGTATTTTAGGTTACCAGATTTTCTTTAAATTTCAAATTTTAAAATCAATTAGCTAAAATTTGATAAATTATGTTAGGTTTGTTTATCAATAGTAAGAAACACTTTTAAATATCTTCCCAGTTTAAATGTTCTGACTTTATCAACATTCCATTATTGTCAGATAAACAAAAATTAAAATGACATTTTTTTTTATTTTCTTAAAATAATTTTGTAACACATCTTGTTAAATTTTTTAAAGTATAAACATCTAATTGATATTTCAATAAAGATAAGTATTGTGATAAACATTTTTATTGTGATGAATGCATTAAAAAAACAACTGTCACTCAATAAATGAGCACCAAGCTCGTATAACCAGGTAGAATATTTGCACAATAGATTTCCAAAGGATGACATTCTTCGTAAAAAGTGGATACATCTTATTAGGCGTAAGAATTGGAAGCCAAACTCTTATTCTTCAGTTTTCTTCATCTATGCTTTCACTTGTCTCTCTGGCTAAGCCTCCATTATTACAATAACGATAGGAGTTGCGAGTTGTAGGCGCTCTTTTAAAAATTCGTAAGGCATTGAATCAGCTATTGAAAGTCATTAAAAGTATACGTTATCGTTAGTTAATGCAATAAAGTTTTTTTTAAAAAATCAGAAAACAGGTTACGCTTACTAATACCTCTTGAAGTCATCTACAAAAACAACTGAAATAACACTGAGAACATACGCCACCTTACGTTTCTGCCATTCCCATAATGGAGATCGCTGCACTTCCGGTGGCACTAGTAGCGCTCAGCAAAATGAATAGGGCACTGCCAGTCTCTTACTTTCATTTGTCTCTGGTATAACCAAATGAACAAATCCGAAGTTAATTAAGTAACGTGTGAAGAAGAGATCTATGGAGCTGTGAATGTTAAATGACACTTTGAAATGTTTTTTAACGTATTGAAAAAATAGCATGTGAGCCGTCGATTGATAATTAAATTACGTGTTTGATATTTATCTGTGTAAACTTGTTTTGTGAAGATAGCTTCCGTATACTACATTTTGATAATGTTTACTAAATCATCAAATTGGTGTTTTTGTGGTTTGTGGTACAGGTAGAAATGAGTGAGCAAACACAGTCGGGGTGGGCAAATGAAATCCTTTATTCTCTCTTCCGAAGTCTGTTTTTTTTCTTGGCGGTGCAATATATCAAAATAGTCCTTTTTTAAAATTTGTATACAAGTGGACAGCATGTGCATGTTTAGACGGCAAGACTGACATTTAACAAATGTTCTACTGCAACTCAAAAAATTGTACTACTCTCTTCAATTAAGCAGATATTAAGCATGTTGAAGAGACTGACGGTCAATGGAGCAATGGAGATCGCTGCACCTGCCGCTGTAATCTCCTGCCGAAGGTCCTCCAGCGTGGGGGGCTTACGTCGATAGAAGTGAGTTCTCTCCACAAGAAAAAGTCCATAGGTCTTAGATCTGGCGAGCGTGGAGAGAACTCAATTGGCCCTCTTCGACCAATCCAATGTCCCTGCAGATGGTCATCAAGAAAGCTTTCACGGCTAGGTGGTTGTGTAAGGCGCCCCGTCCTGTTGTCATCATCGCAAAGCAAATTCTACTGGGGCCACCGACTTGAAACCCGATGAGGTCATTGGACGGATAGCATAGGGGCTTGCTAAGACGGGGTATTTTGTAATTCGTACCCCCTGCACCCCTACGGGTCCAGAAAGCAGTTGCACGTTCGGTCAACTCAATCAGATAGTTTCGAGTAGAGAGTATTTTTAGGTGTATTTTAATGAATTTTTATCACCGGTATTACCGATGCTTATTGCCAATAATACCGAAATGCATTTTTTATTAGAAAACCGGTATTACCAAGATATTTGGACCAAAAATAATTTGCAAAAAAAAAATAAAAATAAAAAAATAGTCTGCTTTATTTTTTCATATCTTACCCCTTTGCTCTCCTTTCTTTTTTTTATAGGTATTTTGCGAATAAAAATAGGTCTAGATTAATGAAATTGGTACAATGATGGCATTTAACGAGATCAAATGTCTGGTAAGTTTTTTTTTTTTTATTTATTTATTAACTGAGTCCACTTTTCCGGTATTTTATGTTTTCCGGAATTTTACCTGATTTTTGTTTTTGGTTTTCATAAATTAACATAAAATTTCGCATGTCGCATCCAAAAAAAAACTGCCATGGATACGATTCGTAATAAAAGATGACTTAGAACTTCATTTTTCATCTCGAGATTAAAAAAAAAGAAAATGTAAATATTTCAGAAAGTTAGTAACACTTTACTACATATATGTACGGAAAATCAAATTGAAATTTTCCTCTGCTTTTTTTTATGTGTTCGTATTTTCTCTATATTCACATTCAGATATTGCAAAGTTTCTTCAAAAAATAACCGGAGCAACTCTGGATATATCAGATAGTTATGAATAAAGGTCGGCAAGTGATGACCATTTCATGAAGAAGAATGGAGATACTTATTGGTTTTACAATGCCCATCTGTCCCCTTCATATTTTTGGCCGGCCACTCAATAAGGGTGTTTCCATAAATAAAATCCTGTCAAAAACGACGACTGCTTGTCGAGTGGAATCAAGACGTCGGACGAAACTTAAGACATTTAAATCTTTAGCTGTCTTGTGTGTGATAAAACTTTTTCCAAAAATAATGAACAATATTTTATTAATTTTATTAAGGGGACGGATGGACGGCCGGAGAGACGGGCAGACAATATTGTGAAACCTTAGTGCAGTGAGGTCTATTCCATTGTATAATTTATCAACTCAACAAATGAGCATCATATTGCAACAATGATATGAAATAGGAAATGATCTAATACAGTCGAACCTCGTTAATGCGGCGACGATTTCCTTATATGAAGGTACGCATGTTCCTACGGATTGTCCACTGGAGACATTTCTAGCTCGGCCGACGTTAAATTGGCCCTTGATGTTGACTATTGTCGAACTGTGGTCCGCTTGTTTTCGTTATTTCAAAAGACCGTGCAAAAATGCATATTATTAGGGAAACGTGTTATCCGAGTAGAAATATGATTCGCTGGCAATCCCGTTAGTGTTGTATGTTATTTTCAATGAATTTTCACGCATTTATTTGTTTCTTAGCTGATTGCCCGGGTATTTTTTTTTATCCCAATCTTCTATTAGATAAAAAAGAATGATTTCTATATTTTGTGTAAAATCGAAGTAATTTTAAAGTACAAGTATACGAGCAAGTATATAAAGTAAAAAATTTTACAAATTCACTGATATTTATTAAACTCAAAACTTGATTATAGACAACATTTTTAGTTTCACCTCCAGGAACAAGAATATATAAATTCTGGGGTGAATCCATCTTGAGCAAGCAACATAAAGTTATCCGTGGCAGAAATATGATGATCACAAATCCACTCCGCAGTACTTAATAGACTGCCCCTGAGACTTGTTGATCGTGATCGAGAACGCAAGTCTCACAGGAAATTGCAATCTCTTAAAGATGTTGATCGGTCGTTGTCGATTATTTTTACATGTCTCCTCTATAGTTGAAAACTTCTCTGCCAAAATGGTAAGAATGAAAGTTGAAGAATGGCAATTATCCAATACATTGGTAGGTATGCATGGAAATGAAAAGCAACGTGTAAAGGCAATAAAATTGAATTCACTAAACTTTAACTAAGTCTAGTTTAGGAGTCATTTGCTCCTGAATTGTAACTGAATAGTAATGCTTTCTACCAATAGCAAAATGCGCTTTACAAGAACGACAGGAAACCACTAATCCACATAAGATATTTATTAAGACGTATGCGCATTTCGGCAGCCAAACTGCCTTCTTCAGCGTATACAAAGACCTGATCAGAACATGGTCAATTTCAGAACAGATTTACTTTATGAATGATAACGTATAATTATTGATAGTCCAAATTGCTTTCAAGGTACCTATTTTATGGGACCCATTATATTATATCACCTGTGTATAGCAAAAGTTGAGAAGTTATTATTATTAAGTAAAAGGTGATTCTATGTACTGCCATTCATATTTTCCGTTGTAACTCTCATAAACATCAACGATATCATCTTGAAATCCGCGCTGTATAAGCTTCATTTTATGCATAACAGATGACGCTACGAGTAAGGACAATTTTTCAACATGGAATTTAGTGTACAATTAAAGATGTTCGTTGTAGGGTTTAAGTATTAATTAGGGCGATAGCGTATCCATGCCCCTTCGCTCTCGTGATGAAAGGATTGAATTTTGGCATTTTTTCCTTTTTCCTGTCGGCTCGGTAGCTTGAAGCAGAATGGCAACGGGCCCATTTAACAGGCGGATCAATCTGCTTGCCATGCAGCCACCGAGTTAGGTCTCGACGAACGGGTGCGTTTTGATATTATGTCTAACACCACCTCTCCTCTGACTTTTCGGTCAGTAATCTTATCTCAGAAAGTGTATGTAAGTTTTTGTAATTCTGTAGAGAATGAAGAATGTGAATTACATTCTCGGTAAGGTTTAACCTACTCTTGGGTATAATCTAATGAACAAATCCAAAGTTAATTAAGTAATGTGTGAAGAAGAGGTCTGTGGAGCTGTGAGTGTTAAATGACCCTTTAAAGTTTTTTTAACATATTGAAAAAAATAGCCTGTGAGCCGCCGATTGGTAATTAAAGATTGTTATGTGTTTGGTATCTACTTTTGCAAACTTGTTTTGTGAACACAGCTTCCCCATACTAAATTTTGATGATGTTTATTAAATCATCGAAATTGGTGTTTTTGTGGTTTGTGGTACAGGTAGAAATGAGTGAGCAAACACAGTCGGGGTTGGCAAATGAAATCCTTTGTTCTCTCTTCCGACGTCTGAGTGGATGTGTGCCAGCCGTTTTTTTTCTTGTCTATGCAATATATCAAAATAGTCCTTTTTTAAAATAAAAGTCTGATTTGTATACAAGTGGACAGCATGTGCATGTTTAGACGGCAACGACTGACATTTAACAAATGTTCTACTGCAACTCAAAAAATTGTACTACTCTCTTCAATTAAGCAGATGGTTACTTTATATGTTAAGCATGTTGGTGGCTACGTTGGTCAATGTTTCAATGGAGATCGCTATGTAATCACCTGCCAAAGGTCCTCTAGCGTGCGGGGCTTACTTCGATAGAGTGGATTTTTTACAGTTCTCCACAAGAAAAAGTCCATAGGTCTTAGATCTGGCGAGCGTGGAGAGAACTCAATTGGCCCTCTTCGACTAATCCAATGTCCCTGCAGATTGTCATCCAAGAAAGCTCGTACTTCTAGATGGTTATGTAATGGCGCACCCTCCTGTTGTCATTTTCGCAAAGCAAATTCTACTGGTGCAACGGACTTGAAACCCGGTGGGGTTATTGGACGGATAGCATAGGGGCGTGCTACGACGGGGTATTTTGTAATTCTTACCCCCTGCACCCCTACGGGTCCAGAAAGGAGTTGCACGATCGGTCAACTCAATCAACGAAATTTTGCAGGAAGGTTTCTAGCTACTGTGCCAAAAAATCAGCTTCTATATTTTTCGATATTCGATTTTTAAGCATGCAAAAACTGATAAATTCGTTTTTCGGGAGCGTTTTTCAAAATTTCCTGAGTTTTGATGCAACTTCGCGGGGAATAAAGGTAAAGCAACCAAACACCTCGGAGGGAAGCTTCTCGGGGATAATTCCAAATTTCGCTTCGAATTTCGCTTTGTGAGTGCGGGGGGGACAAAAATTGCTCTCCCTCTCTTTTGTGTTGTGTTTTTGCCGCCTAGCGCCAATGCGGAAATGCAGTGAGGTTCAAAATTGAGCACGAGGCTGCAAAAGACGTACTGTATATAAAAAGGGAGCATTCGTTGATTTTTAAAATTCAATTCCTAGGGGGGGGGGGGGGGGGTCGGAAATACAAAAAAAAAAAAAAACAAACCC
>JAHWFO010041171.1:836389-854350 GCA_023313115.1 Rhysida immarginata
ACTCCATACTCTTGCAACACTTGCCAGAGCTTCTCCCGAGGAACTCTGTCATATGCTTTTTCGAGGTCCACAAAGCAAGCGTAGACCTCTTTTGCATACTCTCAGGATTTCTCAAAGATTTGCCTTAGAGCAAAGATGTGATCCGTCGTGCTTCGGCCAGGTCGGAAACCACATTGCTCCCTCGACAGTTTGGAGTCGACTATTTCCCGACTTCTCCTCTCCAGACACTTAGCGTACACTTTCCCAGGAATGCTGAGCAATGATGCCTTTTTATTGTTTTTTTTAAAATAATAAATGTCAAATTAACTCAAATCATTGTTGATGTTCATTTGAAAGCATTAGAAAATCATATAACAAATACTCTGCAGCTTTTGAAAGTCAACGAATGATTTCAGAACCTGAAGGTCCCCTGTATAATATAGTACCTTTAATGTACCTATAAAAACAACTGCTTAAAAACTGTGATTAACCAACTATTCAAAACATTTCTATAGTTAGCGGGTAAGCATTTCATGTACGAGGGGCGATTGATAAATAAGGTCTCCATGGCTGTAACTTTTTTATTTTATTTCAAAATTCTTTTTGTATCTTATACTAACATTTGTCCTCTATGTAATGCGCTATTTACTTTTCGATATAGTCCCCATCCCTTTCCACCCATTGCGCCAACGCGTGACTAGTTGGGTGAACCCGTCGGAGAGGAATTCCGGAGTTGTTGTCGACACCAGGATTGAATGGCAGCTTTGGACCCTCTTTTGGAGTACGATAACGTCCGCCCGCACACGATTCATCACACACCAGAGGCGTTGCAGCGCCTACAGTTCAAAGATGAAAAATTGCAGTTCAAAAATGAAAGACTTTGCACATTGCGACTTTCACCACTTCCCAAAGAAGAAAGAGCCCCTTAAGGGACATGAGTTGGCTCTGACGGCGAGGTAAACGCTGCCATTCAATCCTGGTGTTGTCGACAACAACTCCGGAATTCCTCTCCGACGGGTTCACCCAACTATTCACGCGTTGGCGCAATGCTCGGAAAGGAATGGGGACTATGTCGAAAAGTGAATAGTGCATTACATAGAGGACAAATGTGAGTATAAGATACAAAAAGAATTTTGAAAATCTGTTAACAAATAAAAAAAGTTACAGCCATGGAGGCATTACTTTTCAAAACGCCCCTCGTATTGTTCGTCGTTTTCTAAGCTATTGTAAGGTTTTCATACATTTTGAAAGTAATATTTTTAGTTAAAAATAAAATAAATAGCAATTTTGAAGTTTTTGATTTTTATTTATTTTTTAAAAATTTTGTTAACACTCTTTCTTTAGTAACAAAAAAAGTTATCGATTTTTTTCCCGAAACAGATCTTAATTTTCCACAGTGGAACGGGGGGAGAGACGCAGAGATAGGGAGGGACAGTTTAGCTTTTATATAAATATTAATAACTCGATAGATATATTAAAAGATACCTTTAGATGTGCTTTAAATATTATTCCGAGAAATTTTCAAAGTTATCATTGCGTTGAAATGAATCGGGAGTGTCAGAAATGTCATGCAAAGCATTTTGGATTTCTATTGTGTTATCTATTTTTCATTCTTCAAAGTTTATTAATAAGCAAGATTGAGGTTAGAACAATTACACATATATTTTTTTTCCTCAGCAATGTGATCTATATACTGGTGGCCAAAAGTTTGGACCAACCAGCAATGTCAAGAAAAACTGAATTTATACGAAAACAGTTTTACACCTCCAACTCTAAGTAAATATGAAACAATATTCAGGGAAGAAACATATTTATTTCTGCGTTGTTGGTTTCTTATTACTTAAAATCAAAATAAGACTGGCCAAAAGTTTGGACCACATTTGTATAACATAAAGGGAAAATAGTAGTACATCATTATCTAAGGAATTAGTTTGATATTTGAGATCATTTTGACTCTACAATATTTGATAAACGACCTGAAATAGAATTAAATAAGCTTTTAATAACATTTGGCTTAACAGCTTTCTGAATGGCTGCTATTTGTTGTTCTCGAGATTTGTACTCAGTGTTTTGGTAAATTTTTTGTTCCGTGAGATGCCACACATTTTCAATAATATTGAGATCTCGATTTCGAGCAGTCCAAGCAAAAGTGGAAATGGTGTTGCTCTCAAAATAGGCTTTCACAACTCGTGCAGTAAAGATTGCAGGACTGTCCTGCTGCTAAATCCATGGTTTTTGCTTAAACTAGACTTTGCACAAAGGGATGAACACATTGTGAAGATCATCTTTATATTGAGCTGTTGTGCAATGTCCATCTAGAATGGGAATCTTCAACTTTCCGTTGCTTCCAACGGCACCCAGAATCATCACTCCACTACCACCCATTTGGCGCTTAATTCGCAGTGGAACAAGTGTTTCTTTATCACGATGCTCTTCATAACAAGCTAGATTATCAGGACCATCCAAACTGATTCGTTTTTCATCAGAAAACACAGCCAATTGGAAGTCGGTGTTTTCAGCAAATGTGTCTTAGCAAACTCCAGTCTCTCCTGCATGTGTTTCTGTGTTAGTGGCAACTTTTTGGGTATAATTTCATAGGCAAAGTTCTGAGCATGTAGTTCTCTGCGAATTGTTCTTCTTGAGGTAGCAAATTGCAGATTAATTTTGACTTGTGTGGTGTTGACTACATGCCCAGATGTAATATCATGTCTAACATGTCTCTTAATTCTTGATTTGTCTCTTCGCATCAGTGTATAAGGTCGTCCTATTTCTGTCCTATTTTCCAATTAACATTTTTAACAATTCTGATAAAGATTTGTAGCTCACACGGGAGATTTCAGCAACTTTTTTGAAGTTTGTAAATTGCTTGTTAAAATTTCTAATTCGCTCTCGTTGGCCTTCAGTTAACATTGTACAATGCATAATATGGTTTTAGTGCTCACCACACAACACGATGACTTGTAATATGCAAAGTATTTGCATGTTTGTGATGTTGGTCCAAACTTTTGGCCAGTCTTATTTTGATTTAAGGTAATAAAAAAGCAACGACGCAGAAATAAATTTGTTTCTTCCCTGAATATTGTTTCATGTTTACTTAGAGTTGCAGGTGGAAAATATTTTTTAGTATAAATTCATTTTTTCTTGATTTTGCTGGTTGGTTCATACTTTTGGCCACCAGTGTAATTTCGATCATTGGGGGGTCCCAGTTATTAAAAATTTGAGGTATATTAAATTTTATGTTTTTTCGTAACGAATATTCTTGCTTCTTACGTTTTAGGTAGTTTTTCGAAAAGTAATTTTGAGGATTATTCTATGTATTCAAATAATGTTTCGATTTTTAGGATTTTTAATTTTTTTATATTGCTATTCTATTGGATATTTATGTTATTTGTTTAATGATTTTATTTTATATCTTAATAATATCTTTAAAGTCTATTCTAAATTTATATATTAATATGCAATCCATAACGAATTAGTGATTTGAATAAATCATTTTTCTAATGTGGGTAGGACAATATGGGCTAGCTTGGTGTGGAAGACCCAGGGGGAGGGATGCGGAGGAAATTATGAACATCAGTGTTTTAATGAACACTGCGTCGACGTTCCCTACTCCCTGGTCCACCTTCTATGAGCAGAGTCATAGGATTCCAACGGTTCTGGTCATAGCTAATGGCAGCAGATGAGGCTTAACCATTAACCGATAAACACCTTAGGCCTTATAAGGGTTACACCTCTCCGGATTATAATTATTATAAATAAAGTTTTCATAATTAATTACCATTACCTGAGAAGGATGGAGAAGACTCTTGGATATTTAAGAAAATAAACATATTTTATTCATAAGATAATTAAACATAATTATAATAGAACAAATTTTACAAACACTATTTACTTTAAGTTAAACTACCAAAGATTATTATGATTTTTTATTTCTCTTCCCGTAAAGTTTACTTCAATGAAAATATTTCCAATTAATGCATGTGAAAGTTACTGATTAATTAATTTCACCCAATTTCCCAAATCGTAATAATCAATCAAAACAACTTTTGGTGACCACCCGATATTCACAAAGTAAGCAAAATGAATGCATCATTACCCGGGCTCTTCTCCGTTGCCGTCTCCTGGGGTGGGTGGTCTTGACTCCGACGTGGTCTTCTCTCCTCGTTGGGCTCCGCGTTTATATTTGTCTAACTGATCAGGGTTTAATTAATAATAATATTCATAACAATAACGAAAATTTTATTTGGTTTCATTTTGGGATGCTAAACTGGTTCTAAAATAAAAGGTAGTTGTGGTGAAGGGTTTCACTTTTTACTGACTCCGCGACTGTTTCTTAAGTTGTCTTCCATCACAGATTTTAGCTTTTCCTTCATGGTCGCCGTGCTTTCAAGAGTACATCAACAACACTGGACAGTTTCACACTCTTCGAGATAGAGCACAAGCAAGAGAACCCTCTCTATTTTCAGTCTTTGATAATATCCCGTAAAGTTTGAAAAGGGATACCAGTCACAAGGTTCCATCATTAAACTTCATTGATTGGTGTTCAACATCGGACCAGAGCTGACAGACACGGCACAGCATTCATGGCACGAGGAGGAAAACGAGGGGTGGGCTCCACTCGACTCGGCAACTGCTGTAAACTCATGCCGCTGTCACACAACTCTACTGCTAACTAATCTGTCCGTCCGGTGTAGAAAATCTAAAAGATTCTCATATAAACATGGATAAATATATGAGATTCTTCTAATAAAACTTCTAATAAATATAAACATGGATAAAGATTCTTCTAATAAAATGGATAAATATTCATTAGTAAACTTCTTCATAAATGACGAGGAAATAAATCCTATAAATTCTTCAGGGGAAGGGGTCCTTACAATGGTATATTAAACGTAACAATAATTTTAGAGAGGAAACATGTAATTGAGCATCAAAATACATTCCAAGGTATTTAAAATTGATAACATCGTTTATTTTAGGACAGATACATTCGGAGGTTCTATCACCGTATGTTTCATGAATATAAATATTATATTCAAAGAAATCTATATAATTTTTGTGCGGAATCTTAAATCTCATTAAATGAGTTTTTTGAGTATTTAAGCTTAATATACTAGCTCGTATCCAATTAACAACTTTCATTAATTTTTTTTTGTTATCTTAATAATCAATTGTTCGCTTCTGTGCATGGTTAACATAGCTATGTCATCTGCATATAAATAGACTAGGGATTCTTCAATGTAATTAAGTAGCTCATTCATAATGAGGTTAAACATGAAAGAACTTAAAAATCTCAAGCGTTACCTGATCCTCCCTTAAGCGTTACGAAATTTATGGACGGCCTCGTTATAAACTATTCACCCATTCATGTATACACATCTCTCTTACAGAATCTAATTCACTCACCTTTCATACATGCTTTTGAATCACATTCATATTTTGATATTCCACTTCCTCGGAAACTTTTTAATTTCGTTTTAGTAATGAAAGCTTTCCCATTCTCAACTGGTTATTTTAGTTTTAGATTCTCCATACTCGAGAGGAACAAGATAGATAGATAGATGAACAGTTGTATCCTATACGATGCCTCTATGGATCATCGGGCCGTGAATTTATTGAGATTTTAAAAACGAAGCTGGGCTGTCACGGATCTAAGAGAATATATTAATAATAATAAGATTGTCTGTGAATATTTGAAACGTGACAGAGGAGTTCTCTCCCAGAGTGAGCCGCTGCCACGACTTCTCGACATTTTGTCACCTAAATTGAAGGGAATTGAATTGCTTCCTTTCTCGGAGCAATTTTCTCTTATTCGTTGTGCTGAGTTTAAGGTCAACGGGAAGAGTGAAGGACGCCTGAATTCCGTGGCGGAGGTTTCCTCTCGAGAAGCGATGAGTATGCGAATTTTTTTTTTTTTATTTTTTTATTGTTGGCTGAAGGTTGTGCGTTTGTTGTTGTTGTATTCAAAAAGCGGATGCGGAGCAATTGAGCGCAGGGAAAAAAGTTGTTGTTTGGGATGTTTGCGCTCGCGGCTTCTCTTCCTCCATTGAGCGTTGAGCAAGCATTCCTTCAGTGATGGAGAGAGAGAGAGAGAGAGAGAGAGCGTACACCCACAACACAGTGTGCGTTTCGATCGGCTTTTCGAGGACGAAACGCTGCCTAGCAGCGACCTCTGTGCGGCTGCGTTCGCATCGAGCGCTCCGCCGTCGCCTCATTTGAAATCGTGCGCGGTTCCACGACGGGAGTGTGCGCTCCTATCAGGTGTTGTTGTGCTTCAAAGTTTGCTTCTTAGTTGCTCGTTTGGATAACAAGTGACATGGAAACTGCAGAGAACAGGAGCCCCTGACTTGATGAGAGTGTGAAGCTGTGCGATCTAGTTTAAGTGTGTTTTTTTTGGTGTTGTGTGTTTTTGTAGTTTTGTATGTGAGGTAGTGACGGGGAGGTGGCTAGCGAGGGTGGAGGCGCAAGGAGTAGCCTCCCCCTCGGCCATGAACGTCACCAACAGCAGCAGCACAAGTACCCCGTTCCCGCCGTCCTACCTGGGCTACTCTCTAGGCGTACGCGTGACCATTTCGTGCGCCCTGATCGCCGTCATCGCGCTGACTGTGAGCGGCAACGTGGTCGTGATGCTGGCCGTGGCCCGGCTGCGCTACATGAGGACGCTCAGCAACGCATTCGTGTTCTCCTTGGCCGTCGCCGATATGCTCGTCGCCGTGTGCGTCATGCCCTGGGCCGTGGTGGTTCAATGGAACAACGGAGTCTGGCATCTAGGCCGCACTTTTTGTTTAGTCTGGCTATCGTGGGACGTCTACTTCAGCACGATCTCGATAGTCCACTTCTCCTGCTTAGCGATAGACAGGTATTTTGCTATTTGTGAGCCTTTTAGATATACGCGCCTCTTCACGCCTCTCGTCGTCTCAGCCATGCTCTGCACTTGCTGGCTCTTGCCGGCTTTTATCTCGTTTTTGCCTATCCTCTCAGGCTGGAACCTGAGAGGCATCGAGGAACTCATGCCGCCTCCTACAGTCCCATCCTGCTTCCTCGTCGTCAACCTGTACTTCGCACTCATCTGCTCGTGCATCGCCTTCTACTTCCCTCTCGCGGCCATCCTGTTCTGCTATTGGCGCATCTTCGTCGTGGCTCGACGCCAGGCCCAGATGATCCGCGGACTGGAAGTGACCGGACGCTGTGCCACCGGTGAGGACAACTGCGAGCGGTCGAGGTTGAGCAGGATGCAGCGCGACACCAAGGCGGCCAAGACGCTGGCGACGATCGTGGGCGCCTTCTCCCTCTGCTACCTGCCTTTCTTCACGATGAACGTGCTCGACCCTTTCTTCAACTACGAGCTCGACCCGACCCAGGGCAGCAAGCTGTGGCTCGCCTTCACCTGGCTCGGCTACTGCAACTCCATGCTCAACCCGTGCATCTACTACGTCTCGAACCGCAACTTCAGATCCGCCTTCCGCAAGATCCTGCGCTGCCGCCGGCGCTCCAGGCCGGACTCGGACTCGGAGTTCACGGCGCTCAACACGCCCGCTCTCAACCGGCACCGAACCAATGGCACAACCGTGGTCGACCAGCCGACGCCCAACAACACCATCCCGCCAGTCGCCAATCCCCGGGGCACGTTTGTTTGATCCCATGCAACTCTTAGTCAAATCCTAATTTAAATAACAATAAGAACAACAACAACTACATTTGTGTATATAGTAAGTGTGTACATAAGCTTTTCTCTTCTTTCTCTCTATCTCTCTCTCTTCTCTGTGTAACATAGTGCAATTGAAATAGAAAAAAGAAGACAGTGATCATATCGACTACAATAATAATAACAACAACAACTACAACTGCAACAACAAGAACCTGATATTGTTTTAATGATAAAAATAATACTAGAAATTAAAACCAAAATAATTTTGTGCTGTGATTCTTGTGAGAGTACTTCTACCTGCTCCTGAGAACTACTAGCGAGGAGATGGGTATATTATTGCAATAATAATAATAATAACAACTTAAAATGAACCCCCAAGTGTCTTTCATTTCATTCTAATTAAGCTCCTTTCTTTTAAGTAGTGTACTTAAGGGTGAGGCAAAAGTGGCGCATCACGGGGTTACACTGTTGAATTGGTACTCAACAATAATAGCATCGGTGAGTAATCAGTATGATCCTATGGTGCGCGATCTTTGCCAAACCCTGTAGATACTCATGCATTAGTAGGGTTGTTGCCAGGAAAGTAATGCCCCCAGTCTATGTTTTTCTTTAGAAAATTCCATGGCCTGGAGTCGAACCAGAGACCTCATAAGCTTAAAGCTAGGACTACTGTATGGCTTTTAGTAATTATGCATAATGTTATACATAAGTCGAAAAAGTAAGTTTTATACGCTATACTTCTTTGATGTTAATTATTAAATGTAGAAGGTGGTAAGGAATATGCTGTAAAAGCGCAAATAAGCGCCGCACCAAGTCTATACTGAAGGTAATAAGCGCCGCGCTCTTTTTTGTCGATATTGTAATGATGGCTTTGGCAGACACATTTGGTAGACCCATTCTGAGTGGGTTAAGTAATAATCTGAGTAATGTGTACCGCTATCAATTTAGTACCCTTCGCTTTACGGTATGATTGCCTTTAAGTACACTTCACTGTCCTTTTGTGACGACAAGCTTTTTGGTAGTGTAATTAATTTTCTTATGGTATGGTGGAATGAAGTTAGGTTTTCTGTAAGTTTCTGAAGTTGTTGGAGGAGGAATCTAGCGACATGACTGTATCGTTTGTGGTTCTATAAACAGCGTACATTATTTTAAAACTTAGTTTTCCACCACTTCGTTTTTCCTGCTTATTGAAATAAGCGCCGCGGCGGTTATTCGTTTCGGAGCAAATTCAGTGCGGCGCGTATTTGCGCTTTTGCCACGAAAAGCACCGAAACGGTAATCCAAAGCATCTGGTTTGAGCCCTGGACTTTCTATATTTAACTTTTAACATCAAAGAAGCATGTGGTTCAAGATAAAAACAACTCTTTGGCCACTTTCTGGTCGTTTTACAGTGTTCCTATTAGCTTGTACTGAGCGAAGTAAGTGCGTACAGATCTTGGGATTTCATTCTCTTTTATAGTGAACCGTGAAGGAACTGTAAAATTTTTCTGAAGTGTCCTGAAATTTTCTTCTTTATCGAGAAACCTACTGAACTGGACCCATCTTGATTTTTATTGTGTATTTTTTATATAAAACAATCCTAGACCACGCAGTTAAGCTACTTGCAACTGTGGGCACCCTGGACATTCTGCAGCTATGTCCCCCTATCTAAACAGGCATACAGCCTCAGTAGAGGTTGCTTAAAAATAAAGGAAAACATCGCTTCTGATAAGATTCGCTGAGGTCGTTAACTCTTTCGGACCTGATGTGTATTTTATAATATATGCCATTTCGTAAAACTGTTTTTAATAATAGAGTAGAACTCGGTTATAATGATATCAAAGGGACCGAAAAAAACGTGTCGTTGTAAGAGAAGTTTGTGTTGTCAGTTAAGTGAGATGGTAAATAACACAGAAACTAACTTAATTTGGCAAGTACAGTACTGTAACAGTTACCCCTGTGTAATGATCAAGTATCGTACAGTTTATTTCTCCTTCTATGGGATAAACATTTGACTTCCTATAACAAAGCTTTTGAACATGCAAACGAAACATCCCCCGGGCTAGCGCGGAAAAGTCACCTGATCAGAATAGTCCAGCCTACAATCCAATATTCGTTATTTCCAACAAAACGAAAAGATACTACTGATTGTTAAAATCCAAGATTACATTGTTGCTCGGACTACTGTGGTATGGTGACTTTTCCGTACTACGGCCCTTTATTTTGTTGGCCCCTAAAGTTTTTTGAGGGCTCGACTTCTGTTGGCGACCCAACTGGCCTTTAAAATTACGTTATAAACTATATTTTTGTGTCGAAATTATTATTATTATTATTATTATTATTATTATTATTATTATTTCTAAACTATAATATAAAAAACTTTTTTTACAAAAATTGCTTAGAATAGCGTATAAAATAAGTATACATTATTCGAAATTGTTTCATTGTTTCAACAAATAAGTCAGGCCGAATGGGCTACAATATAAAGTACAGTAGGCCATCTAGTAATGGACCCATCAGGTTATAAAGTTGGGAACAGATTCCATTCAACTTAATGTTTCATTCCAATCTCAACCTACGAACAATGCATACTAACCTAACCTAACGTAATCTAATCTAAGTTATCTAACCTTATCTTATTAATCTTACGATATTAATCTATCAAATCCTAATTCGGCAACTCTGTGTTCACTGGAGCATAGGCTTAAAATGAAAGCCCGCAAGTAACCAGGGTTAAAAGTAGGCCTAGTTAAAAGGCGGAGCATGACCTAATCACGACTTCTAATTTGTTTGTGTTTTTCTAAGAAAGTTGTGGGAATTTTGTAAGACATACTTGCTAGAAGTACGCTATCTTAATTGGCAATTCAGCACAACTTCCAATTTCGTGGTACCCTCCTTTGGCTGAGAAATCAAAACTGTGGGACATTACTTTTCACAGCAACCCTCGTATAAGCCTAATGTCAGAAGCCGGTATGCGATTTTATGGGCGATCGGGTTCCGGCTAAATCAGGATTTCTAGTCACCTTATAAAAGGCTAGGCTTATGCATGAGTATGTATAGTGTTGTATGCTAATTGCTATTAAGTTATGAAATTTTCTTAATTTGGTTTGAAGTTTGGCGCTGGGATTTGGCAACCATTCAGAAAGCGAAGGGCAGATGATGCTGATGGCAATCGTGGAAAAAGGAAAATCGTTTTTAATTTGACATTTATTATTAATGATGGCCTGCCATGATTTATGACTGAGCTTTTTTTTTATTTATTTATTATTATTATTAAGATTAATATTAAAATAAAAGAGTCATGGTACCCTTTAATGAAAGAAAATGTTTGTAAAATATTTAGATTCTTAGGAAATAATAAACATTTTTATTTATTTATTTTTATTTTCCATATCTTATGTTGTAGCAGTACACTCATTTCCCTTTCTTTACTATGTGTTAGCAAGAGTACGTGGAGAGCGGATATTTATACACGAGCGTCCACGTGGCAGCTGTTTGTTCCCATTATGTCATAGGAAGTAGTTTGAATGCGAGTCATTAAGGAATTAGGTGTTCTTTGATGTCAAACTTTCTTCGGATGATGATTAATGGTGGGAGAGGGCTCTCGAATTAGGGTGACTTCTTCTTAACCCTAACGCAATTTCTTTTTTTAATGTGGAGCTGGTTTGGGTTGAGTTTCACTTCCTTTGAGTGTTTGTGTATCATAAGGAAGTGGAGGGAGGAAATCTTTATCTTTGACATAGCCAGTGAATCAGCTACTTGCTTGGCAGAATGAGTGTCTCCAGTTACTTATCGAGAAAGCAATGGCCCCATAAAACTCAATATAAACTTAGAGCCTTACTCCAATCTATAAAACGTATACAATGTTGATAAAATTTATTTCTTTTGCAGTAGCCTTACATAGTTTATGGAGCTCGTGTATTTTTTTTTTATAAAATTTTTTATAATATTTTTATAATAAAAATTGTCTACAAGATATGGAGCGTTGCAATGCATTTTTATTAAATGAAAATATCCACCAAGGTTAGATTAGGTTAATTATAGATGAAAAAGGAAAGGAAAATTTCCGCGATCTGGATTCGAACCAGGGACCGCGAGTCTCTAGGTCGTCGCCTTGTGGTTTAGGTTAGGTTATAGCTTTCACGTTGACTCCTTAGGAGTCTTTAGGTCACTTAGAGAGAGCTTACTCTACCAATGAAAACGATGACCAGTAGGTACTTGTTGTCCGTGGTTCGAATCCAGGTTAGGTTAGGTTCAATCTCTCAAGAATGTTCTGTCCTTTGACAAGTCTAGATTTAATCAAGAGTTTTTGGCACGTATTTACATTGGTGGTTTGCCATGTTCGGGACTAACAGGTAAGGTGCCCCCGAAGCACGGGGGGTATGGAAATCCACTGGCGTCACCCATCCAGTGGCTGGCTGCGCTGTTGTTGTTTAACTCCACGGATCATTACCGATCAGCGAAGCAACTTAAAGTTCTAGATAGATAGATAGATAGATAGATAGATAGATAGATAGATAGATAGATACTTAGCCAACTAAGCTACGACCGCCCCCTTTAACAGCTATAACCCTGTTTGTACTCGTGATCCAGGTTCGTATCCAGGTTAGGCTAGGTTAGGTTAAATATAGATGAAAAAATTCGCGACCTGGATCCGATCCAGGGACTACGAATCTCTAACTCGTCGCCTCGTGGGTTAGGTTAATTTAGTTTAGGATAGGTTAGATTAGGGCTTGCTCTTTGACTGCCGAGAAGTGTTCATTACTGTTGGTGAGAACTTAGCTTTAGCTGTATGAGCGATGCTTCTCCAATTGGCACTCGCGGTCCCTTGTTCTCATCTATGGTAGGTTAGGTTATGTTGGATTCCCGTGGATTGAGAGCCTGAGAAGCCATAACAAAAGACGTGAAAAGTGAAACAAGCAATTTCGTTTATAAGGTTACGTCATCGTCCAGAGGTTGTTAACCCGCGTTTTTGGATATTGGTATACGACTTTTCGAAGTTCAAACTTGTGAGTTGTCATATCTGTAGAAATATTCGTTTGTTAGGGTAAGGTTCTTTTGTGTTTAAAGTTTGCTATTTTGTGGTCTAGACGATTAAAATTTGCACAAGAGTATGAAAGGATTGTCGTCTAGCGCAAACAAATGAGTTTCTAAGGCATGGATGTCCTGCAATTTGGCATTTTTTAAAGAATTATTCTGTGTTCAAGAATCTCACCAGAATGAGGAAAAGTAAGAAAGAATTAAAATCCTTGTAAAGTCTCTTATATTCAATGTTTTAATGAATTTTTAAACAAAAGCCTCAGTTTATGATCACTTCAGTTAGGCAGCCCCGAGCACGGACATAAGCGGTAAGTCCGGCGGGATCGAGATCGCCTTGTTCCCGCCGGGCAGAACGGAGAGGTCCGTGCTTTTTGTTTCAAGCGATTATCTCCACTTCAACTGCAGCAATGGGGACAAACTTTTGAGGACTTCTTAGCGTTCAATCGATTTTCTTTCAGACTTGAAAACATTTGTACTTTTTAAAAAATTGACGTTTCTATCGGTTGTTACAGTGTTGTAAAAACTGTGAAAAGATTTTTTTTTTTCCTTCATCAGATTAAACAAAGTAATAAGCAAATATCGTGGAATGGAACTAATTCAAAAGTGAAAAGGAGGAAAAAGGAAATACCGGTCGTTTATTAGACTGTGTATAATTTATATAAATTGTTCTTCGTTGACTTTTCGATACATATCGATGATTGTTTAGATGCATTGTAACAATTATGTCGTTGGCAAGAGCCGTTTTTTTCTTCTTCTATATTATGTTTTAGAAGTTATTTTATCATTCGATTCATAAGAGCAGCAACCAAGAAATTGATGCAATTTGTGCCTGAAGCGTGAAACCCGTATAACAGCAAAGAATTTGCGAGGATCTATCTAAATTATTAAGATAAAAATCAACGTTGATATTTTCAATTGAGGGCTTGTAGTGAGCTGTTTATTATATCCAACTGTCCCATTATATCTACAAACATAATTTCCTTTACATAATCCATTGTGAGTTAGTGCGCGTGTATGTGTGTGGCTTTAATGGACGTTCCACTCGATCGAACCGGTTTGTGTTGTTAAATCGCCGATCGGATCTCCCATTAAAGTTATTGAATATTAGGTGAATTTTTTAATTATATATTTATTAGTTTATATTTTTAATAAATATTTTTGTTATTTTATTTTTAAATACATTTTTTTTCTATCCTTAATGTTAACTTGAAGGAGCGGCGGCTCCAGTTCTAATCGATCAACGCCAGTTTTGATTAGTGATTTGCCAGCAATCATTCCGTCTCATTGAATTGTTGTTATTATCACGCTTCGGTTGTTAAATGTAGAGATATTTATATATATATAAAGCTGAGATATTTTTTTATATAGAGTAGTTATAATAATAATAAATGATGATGATGATGATATATCATCTCCGATAAGCAATCAATCAATGTTTAGGCTATTAATTATCGTCGAGGGTGTTGTAGTTGCTTCTTTGTTTATGTTGTTCCTTCCTTGAAAACAAGACGTGTACTTGTAAATATTATTTTAATTTTATTTTATTACATGTGTTTCAGAGTGGAATAAGAATGAGTTCTTTGCTCTTAGAAACTGAAATGTCGATATCTATTCGATTTTCTTCTTCTTTCATCAATTATTATTGAGTTACCTAGTTGGGTCGTTTATTATTCTGTCAATAGGGACTCCTTCGTTTTTTGTTTTTCTTTTAATATTTATTTATTTATTTATTTATTTATATATTTTTAATGGTTCCTCCTTTTCTTATGTTTGTTTACTCTTTTCTGGTCTTCATAATTGGCAACACCTTCGAATAAGCAGTAGATTGGATATATAATTTTATATATCAAGTTTTGAGCTTTTTTATAGTTTGAGATAATTAAATTTTTTAATTTATATTATTACTTAATAGATAAAAGCGTTAATGGCTCTTTTTCTTCTTATCTATTTTTTTGTATTATTACAACAATTATAATTGTAATTATCTTAGATGCGAATTCAGATTAGAAGATTTCCTATTCTGAAATATACGGTACTGAATTAATGTTATTGTTATTATTATTATTTAGTAAATTAATTATTGATTTTAAAATTATTTTGCAGGAGATGAGTTTTTATGGGTAATATTTTTATTCATTGATAATTTAATGTTATAAATTCGATAACTTCAGTTGAAGTAATGATATTTGCTTAAAACAAAAAGCACGGACATCTCCATTCTGCCCGGCGGGAGCAAGGCGACCTCGATCCCGCCAGTGTGAGCGCTCGTGTCCGTGCTCGCTTCCCACCTATTCTCCTCCTTGACCTCGGTGGTAAAGTTAATTAAATGATTTAAAAAATTACTATAAATAGAAATTTGAATTTTAAAAATAGTGTTTTAAATTTTTAAGAAGATTTTTAAAGAAATATATATTTTTGTGGAGCTATATTTTTTTTTTACAGTATAATAATTTTTTTTTTTAAGCCAAATTAACCAATTTGTTTTCATTTTTATTGAATTATAAGATTAATGATTTTTTAGTGTAGTTGCTATTAATCTTAATTAACCGCGTTATGGCTTCTAGCTCATTCTCGAGTGAGTCAGAAAGGATTTTAACTGAATTTAGATAAATTTAAACTTTATCAGGTTATCAAGGCCATAAATCATTTTATCTAATCTCGTCAAGATGTTTTACTTAAAATTCTAAGAAATGAATGACTATTTAAATGATTTATGCTTGTTAATTTAATGAATTTAATGCAGCGAGAAACCACCAAAATTTTGTTTCAATAACTTCAGTTGAAGTGAAGTTATCGCTTAAAACGAAAAGCACGGAGATCTCCATTCTGCCCGGCGGGAGCAAGGCGACCTCGATCCCGCCTGAGTGAGCCCTCGATTCCGTGCTCGCTTCTCATCTATTCTCCTGTTCGACCTCGGTCATGAAATAACAGACTTTTGTTTAAAAATGCATGAAGACATTTACTATTATAAGAAGGCCAAGTTTAAAGCAAGCTTTTATTGCCCTTGAATAAATTATACATGTAAAACTTAATCTCTTACTTTTATTATTTCCAGTTCTTATCTTGAGTGCATAATTGTCCTTTAAATAAGCCAAAACGATAAGGAAGGCTAATTTAGTAAAGCTTTCGTGCTAATTACGTATTGAAGACGTAAACATTTCAATATTTTTAGTCTGCTGTTTATTGCAGCTGTCTTGGTTTGAATGACAATGTTTTAAACACAAAAAAATGGACTTAATTTCGATTCTGCAGTCCGAAGCATTGAATCATGATAGGTTGTTTTTAGGTGCAACAAATAAATACAGTACATACAACTTTTATTTATTTATTTATCAATGAACGAGTCTAAGATCCATGTACATCGGTAATACTGAGTAACGGCTTATGATAACTGAAGTATGAGATATAAGCACGGGGATGTCACGTAACCTCTTTACTCATGTCTGTGCTCACAATCGAATGTGGGGACACAAACACGGCACGTGCAAGTTTTTCGCAATATCTAAAAATCACAAAACGAATATATTTTGTATGACGCAAATTTAAAATTATTGCATCACCCTTAACGCTTTTTTGGGTCGGAACATTATTCTTAACTGTATAAAGGAAGGAATCTGTGCAAATAAATTGAGCACTTCGAAGCACATAGATTATAAATTTGATGAAGACTTCGATAAAGATATTCTCTTAGTAAAGATTTTAAATAAAAATTGTTGCTCAGGTTACAATGGTCAGGCGACTTTTCAGTGCCATCGCGTGCTTCAAGTCGGCGCCAACGATGTTTAAATGTACAACAAAAAAACAAGACTTTGAACTGTTGTTTCTGTTTCCATAATGTTTTTTTTTGGAGGTCGGATTTTGCATCACGCTTTTTGCATAATGATCTCCAGCCTTTTCATGTTTACATATCTAATCCTTGCGTTTGCATTGTTGTGTTGCAGGTGATCCGAGTGAGAATTGTTTATCTAACGGGACGTATTCCAATGCCACTAACAAAGTACATACACGTAGTTGTATGAGCACTTTTTTTGCGCGCAAGCATACCTTGGAAGCGATACCGTTGTTTTGAGGTGAAGTGGATTCATGCGTATTGTTGAGTAGTGAAATAAAGAAGTTGAAAGTGCAATAATACACATATACACCGCTTTAACAATGGAGTCTTTGTACGGCTAAATGTGTTCAAATTTTTTCGTTTTCTCGGTTTATTTTGAAATTCCATTTTGGTGGGAATCTGAGATACGTGTTCGTGTAGTTCCCTTGGATTTAGTAAGATAAAGCTGTTTTTTTAATATTCCTAACCTGAGTCGCGCTAATCAATAGATTCTCCGCTGTCAATTTGTCATTTTTGTACTTAAGCGGCCCTCTTAGCTCGGCCGTTGGGATTATTCCGTTCTTAAAGTCTTGGTTTCTCAGTTGTATGGATCGACCAGACGGACACTCTAAATTTACAGGACCATGGCATCATATACAGGACACACAGGGTGTTTCTAAATGGAAGGAGAATAAGCGTGATCCTTTGCTTAATAGCAAACTTAAAATTACTTATGCAAATTTTCAAAACTCAAATGTTAAACATCACGCTAAGTTTGCTGAAAATCTAAGGAAAACGTCAGTTAATCTCAACAAATGGCGCAGTTCATTATTTTGATACGTGGAATAGACTAAAATACTGTTTGATTAGGATATTTTTTTATCGTAATAAAGAAGTTTTCAAAACAGGTTAGGTTAGATTAGAACAACATTGTTTTTTAAAACTTCCTCGCCCCTTTGAATTTAATGAACCACTGGTGCGGAAAGTTTCATAAATGACGTACCCATGCGATGTTTATACACCCCCAATTTTGAGATTTCGACATTTTCGATAAGGAGCTTTTTGCTTCGATTGATGCATGGCTTCAGGCTTTGTCCTTCCAATTACAAACAACGTATATAGAAAATAAATTTATTTGCACATAACGTACGAAAAATTATATGGCTTAATCGACGTCCATTTTCTGCATCGCACAAACGTGAGCTTTCTAAGGGGTTTTCCATGACAGTCTTTAGTGTTTTAGGTTTCAGTGCTCTCGTTTCGGCCCGAATATTGATCTTAAGTGAAGCGTCTGAGGATTGTTCTGTAGAAGTAGTCAGGAGCCGTCAAATCTTATGTTGCGACTGCAGGAAGCTATTCTTCCCTCAGGTAAATGTCTCGATAGTTGGATTGTGATCATTGCAGTATGAGTTGTGGCTCCAAACTAACCTAACCTAACCTAAACCTAACCTAACCTTACCTAACCTAACCTAACCTAACCTAACCTAACCTAACCTAACCTAAC
>JAHWFO010041171.1:854360-884214 GCA_023313115.1 Rhysida immarginata
AACCTAACCTAACCTAACCTAACCTAACCTAACCTAACCTAACCTAAACCAAACCCAAACCTAGCCAACTAGTGCTCTGCTTTTGGCCCGAATGTTTCTTTTTTAATTTATTGAAGCGTCTGAGGATTGTTCCAAAGAAGTAGTCAGGAGCCGCCAAATCTGGAGAATGCGGTGTCCAGCTTATGACGCGACTGTGGGAAATTATCCTTCTCTCAAGAATATGTCTCGATAGTTGGATTATGGTCCTTGTAGTAAGAGCTGTGGCTCCGAACTAACCGGACCCAACCTGCTAGTGCTCTAGCTTTCGGCCCGAATGTTTTTCTTCATTTGTTGAAGCGTCTGAGGATTTTTCCGTAGAAGTAGTCAGGAGCCGTCAAATATGGAGAACGCGGTGTCTAGCTTATGTCGCGACTGCGAGAAATTATCCTTCCCTCAAGACTATGTGTCACATGTATTAAAGTTGAATGTAGGAGCAACGTAGTGGAAGTTATAATAACATGCAACAGCACACAAAAATTGAATGAAAGTAAATAATAAAGTTTATTAAAATAAAACAAAATGGTCAACTACGTGAGGAATCCAAGCCGGAACCTCACAACCAATAAATAGGATTAAAGAAAACAACACACTTCAAAATGGAATAATATCCAAGCTTAACTATTAAGTATACAAGCTAAGCACAAGTATCTAGATTCACTTAAATTAGCATAGATATATCTTCAAAATCTAAAAGTTAAATTCTTGAAGCATAAAACAATCAAACATCTACAAAGCTGTGCCTAAGAAATAATCAACGAACACAAAGCTAGAGATAATAAATAGTTTCAAATAGATAATTGCCAAGTAATTAATATTAAAGCAAAAACAGAGTTTACTCAAAATTCATCGTGTAATAACATCACAAGCTTTATAAATATATCTTAAAGTAAAACTCACAATAGATAAGGGAAACTTATCGTTAGCACATTAACTGGGACGAGCTTAAAGATAATATCGCCACGGTCAAACCAACCTGTTAACGATAACTAAATACAATATGACAATACAGTAAATACACTTTAAGAGCAGATGCACATATTGTAAAATAATTCAAGTACGGTTAGCATATAAAAATAGGGTAGCACTTCACTGCTATTTCCGCACAAGCGCTGACAATAGACTCACAACGGCGCACAAATAAAGTTCATTGTCCAATCAAGTGCAATACATTAAATTGACAAATGCAGGGTAAATTAGAAAGTCACATTTAACAAACGTTCCCAGTCCAATTAAAGTCTTATATTTAAGGAATTATCTATGTAAACGGTTTCTACATTAGTTGTGCGTCTTTAACACAAGCTTTCCATTTCCAAATCTACACGACGTCACAAACGATTCCTGTGGTAACCATTAAATACAAAGAATACATTAGTGATAAAATCAAAGAAAACTAATGGCACTAGATAGGAAATTTAGGCTGCGTGGCTTAAATATAATGGAAAGCTTCACTATGCGATATGAAAACACACATAAATTAACTAAGGCTGCAAGAACACGAAACCTAGGTCACTCCGAAAATACGCCGCCACGCCTCCGGGCCAAGAGCAACACACTCGTGAATTAGGTTGCAACATACGGCGACTTATTTCAGGGAAAACGTTGCGGGACAAGACGGCGGTGAAACCAATGGAAAACGACACACTCACCAGCGAGTAAAGGAAGTAAACGGCGGTGAACTTTAGCTCCTTCGGTACCGCGCAGAAAATCGTGGATTCCCCTCGGCTATCTGGCGACGGCACGCACTTTGTTACGTGAGCATTCTCCGCCGGAGATGCTTCCCGGCACGGCCAAGAATCCAACGACACGGCGCTCGCCGCCTCCTTAGTCGACGAACAGGAACGAGCCGTCTCCTCAGGCTCTGGCAAAACCATGTAAAGTCCCCGGTCCTCGTCGCACTCAGTCAGGAGCTTCTTTTGTCGTTGACTTCCCTCGGTAGTCGCCGATTTCCTTCTCCACTTCCGACGACGTTTTTTCCATGAGCTCGCAGGCGAGAGGCTCGCTTCCCTCCCATTGGCTGCTGCGAGATGATGCTCCTGATGACGCGTCCGATGCTCCTTTCGTTTTAGTTCTGAATTCACGAACACTCTGGAGCGCAGACGATCTCTTATGCCATCGGAATAATTAAAATTCCGTGACACTATGCCTCGATAGTTGGATTGTGGTCCTTGCAGTATGAGCTGTGGCTCCGACCTAACCTAACCTAACCTAACCTAATCTAATCTAAACCTAATCTAAGCTTAACCTAATCTAAACCTAACCTAATCTAAACCTAATCTAACCCTAACCTAACCTAAACCTAACCTAACCTAATCTGCTAGTGCTCTGCTTTCAGCATATTCATTTGTATGGATATCAATGGGGATCTCCTAATAACGCGGGCGAATAAAGTTGTGTTTCATAGGAAAGCTTATGAAAATTATTATTTGATTGATTTTATGAGGACTGGGAATTCGATATACTTATCTTCACTGTCCGTTGAATAGAATAAGTTATCAGTTTGGATCGTCTTATCTTATTTATTTTAGGATTTAATAATATTGTGGGAATGAAAAATTTTTTTCTTAATTTGTGCATCTATTTGTGGGTGGAGAGTGAGTGACACATGTGCAGACTCGAGATTGGGTTGTATTGGGTTACGTCATCAGGTTATTTGGCCTTTTCTCTTCTTAACTGTTTATTAATAGAGTGGTGGGCTGAGTTAATCTCCCTCTCCCTCTCTCTCTTTACTTTTTATCTTAGATCAACACACGGTTGTTGCTGCTGTATAGGTCAAGGCTTTTGTAAGTCATGAATATCACGTGACCCTTTCTATGATGGATAGTGTTATTCGCTATTTGCTACGTTGATGTATGAAGCGCTGGTCCGGGATTCAAAGTTTCGACCTTTTTTGCGTGCTGTTTATGTTTATGGATCCTGTGGATGATTTTGACGACCCGTTTATCTAAGCTCGAGTATATCGATTTTAGATTTGAGTGTTATCTAATGGCAATCTACCCGTTTGTTGTGCGTTATTACGTTGTTGTTGTGTGTTCAGTTTGATTCCTGTTGAGGGCTATTGTCAATGTCGTCGAATAGGAAACGCGGATCCGGAATGGGAATGGAATTAGTATTGTCGGGTTTATTTTTGGTTGTTGGCTTTCTGTTTATTAAAAAGTTATCTCTTCATCAGGGCACGCCCCTCGGACGCACTGTTATCTCGCTGACTCATCTCAGACATTTTTTTAGATAAATATTTATAAAATATCATATTTGGATGACAGCTTTGTAGTATTTTAAGAAAATATTTTTTTTTTCTTCTTGTTTCGTACTGTAAGAGGGAGGCGAGGGCCTGGCTGTCAAAATGGAAGGTTTTGTTTGGAAAGGTTTCCATTTTGCGAGGAGCGATGATGGATAACTGGCATTCTCGGTCGTCATCATTATCAAGAGTTTCTTTTAAATTTATTTTTTTTATGTCACTTATCTTAAACTTGGGTCTGAATTCAAAGAAAGCGAAAGAAGGAGAAAGGTTCCGTGGATATTGACTACTGAGAGGATTACGTGTATGTAAATATAGAAGAAGAAGAAGAAGAAGGAGCCAGGAATCCGAGAAAACGGGCGGCTTTGTGTTTAAAAAATGAATTTAAATAGAAATTCAAGTATATTTTTAAAATCAACAAACTGCTTTACAATACAATAAAGGGAGAACAGAGTTTCCGACTAGTTTCGCCATTTATACCGGCCTTATCAAGGATACACACAAGAGGACTCACGCCCTTATATACAATGAATGGCATGAAAAGGCAATGAGTAGTAAGGTCTGGGTACAAGGATTGGACATAGGAAGCAAAATAAACAGCACAGGTATACATTGATTGGATAAGAATACAGCGAATGAAAAGAAAACATTGCGTACACTATAAAAGATAGAAATACACTAATAATAATAAACGACTGAATAATAAATAACAGATTAATTTGGAATATAAAAGTTGACAGAAGAATGTTTGTGGCTTTGTTTCTTCTACAAATGTACATTTTATTCCAATCGATATTAAT
Organism: Rhysida immarginata; assembly: GCA_023313115.1. NCBI lineage: Eukaryota > Metazoa > Arthropoda > Chilopoda > Scolopendromorpha > Scolopendridae > Rhysida > Rhysida immarginata. The sequence continues at coordinate 858,435 of JAHWFO010041171.1, forward strand.
AATGGCAGGGCATACAGGTTAACACTCCAAAGGTGGCGCGCGGTCTCAGGGACCGCATCACTACATTTTTATGAATATCTTCTTATGAATTTAAAAGAAACAAATGACCACTTCTGTATTCTCCCATTTTGGACCCTTCTAGAAGTCAGTATGTCATAATCCGCGATTTCTTCCCTAGATTCACATATATAGGATCTGCGGTCTCAGAGACCGCGCGCCACCATCTTCGTTATTACTAAAATAAATTGATGTAAAAATCATTTTTTTTATATTTCTTTTTAATTTTTTATTACCTAAACATATTCTCCAGTTAATTTCCAGTACATTTTTTGTTTATTAATATTTTTCTACTTAGAAACTTTTATTTGAAAACAAATATTTGGAGTGAAACGCAAATTATAATGCAAGTATACTAATGCTGTTTTCTGAATTTCAAGAGCAATAAACTCTTCTATAATGACAATTTCATATATATTTGATCTCCGTTTATACTAGTTTTGAATAAAATAACTTTGAATATCGAGAAAAATTATTTTATAGTTTTTATAATAAAAAATAAGCATTTTTATCCTTTATTATTTATTTTTATAATGGTTTTTCTTTTATTTAAGAGAATATACATGTATGTAAAGTGAAAATAATGCAAAGTATCAATTTTCAACTATTTTATTTTTATAAATGCCTTTCCTGAAATATTCATGTGTAAATTTGACGGAAAAAGAAGGGTTTTTAAATTTCTTTCTAAAAGTTGCGTTTTTTAGATAATATTGAAAAGTTTTTTGAGGTGTTCTATTAATAATGAGGTAAATTAAGTGATAGATAAAGAATATTCATGAATTTCATTTTTGAACATTAAAAAAAAGTTGTTTCAAAATGCGGTCTCACAGACCGCGCGCCACCACCCGTGTTACAAACACCCGCGCCACGTCTGGAGTGCTAACCTTGCAATGAAGGAGCAAGTACTGTGCGAGATCATTGTATCATTAAGCGGAGTAATTAAGAAAGAGGGGCGTAGGTAATAAGAAAAACTTACTTTAATGACACGAAAATTGCTTGCTATAGAATTATTTGACTATTGTTCACGCAGTCTTACGTAAACATTTAAAACTAATTGCTTCATTCGACTTGTTGAAGGCATACGACTTGAATAGCGACGGCGTGGCAGCCATGATAGGAAATGATTCCGAAAAGGTGTCAACGCATGCGTTAAGTTTTTAAAATATGAAGAGTAAATAATAATAAGGTAAAATTTTAATCGGATATATTTCCTATATAGTTTTATTAAAAAAAAAAATGCTAGGGACTATATTTCAGCAGTGCATGAACTAGATAGCCTTATCGCTGCCCGTATTTGGTTCTTCATTGCAAAGTTAACCTGTCCCGAACTACACTGATTAAGCATATTATTATGACCACCCTGTCAGTATCTCGTTGGGCCACCTTTTGCCTTTAACACTGCGGTGATTCTTCGTTGCATTGATTCCACGAGATGTTGGAAGGTGGTGGGAGGAATCTGACACCAAACTTGATGGATACCACTGTCTAGTTGTGCTAGATTGGATGGTGGTGGATCCAGCCGTCTGATGGTTCGTTCGACTTCGTCCAACAGATGCTCAATTGGAGTGAGGCCTGGGGATTGTGGGGGCCACCGAAGTAAGGTAAAGTCCCCCTCATGTTCCTGGAACCACTCCTGCACAATACGAGCTCTGTGGCATGGCTAGGCATGGCGCATTGTCTTGCTGGAAGTAGCCATCTCCATGGGGTACGCCATCAACATGTTAGGGTGGACTTGATCGGCAACGATACGGAGGTTTGCTGTGACATACAGACGTTGTTCGATACGTATTAACGGACCCAACGCATGCTAGGAAAATATTCCCCAGACCATAACATTGCCCGCACCGGCCTGAAGGGTTTTACTAATGCATGCGGGATCCATGCTTTCGTGCTGTTTCTGCCAGATTTTCACGCGGCCGTCTGCATGTTGTAACTGGAATCATGACTCGTCAGACCACACGATTTGTTTCCGCTGCTCGATAGTCCAGTCCTTGTGCTCCTGAGCGAATTGGAGTCGTTTCCGCTTGTTGGCTGCAGACAGCAAAGGTGTGCGGATAGGTCTTCGACTTCCGTATCCCATGCGATGCAGTGTGCGGCGGACAGTGCATTCAGAGACCGTTTTGGAGGACCCCTGATTAAGGTCAGCAGTGATTTGATGCACGGTTGTCCTTCTGTTATCCTTTACCAGTCGTGACAGTCTCCGTTCTGTCCGATCATCAACCGTCCGCGGGCGGCCACAACGCGCACGTTCAGACCCCGTTTTCAGTCTTTAAATACTTTAACGACGGCTGCTCTCGAGCAACCCACGAATGCTGCTGTTTCGCTGATACTCGCTCCATAGCTCCGAGCACCTACAATCATCCCGCGTTCGAAGGCTGTTAAATCGCGTCGTTTACCCAGAGTTGAAGAATGGAACACGTCTACTGTTGTCGACGACACTCAGCTTCCCTTTTTACATTGGTTCGGCCCGCTAGCAACATTGTGGCGACGTCCGTGCGCGCATTTGCATAAACATGTCCGGTGGTGATAATAATATGCTCACTCAGTGTATAATAAGAGGTATCTCATGACCAACAATGCAAGTCAGAGTTTGTGCAATATAAAACAAAATTGAATTTTTAACAATGCATAGAATTCCTGTTGTTCGGGCTTTTCTTAGAACTGAAAATCTTTAAAAATGAGCAGTGACTGGAGATAATGGAGAGCTACCAGACTATTAAGAAACTGAGCAAATAGTGAGTAACCCAATGGCCATCGAAGTTTCAACAGAAGAAACGGCGACTACTAGACCATACAAAGTGATGGATGGCGATCATGTACATCAACTGCCACCGAAGATAAAAACGAGTATTGGTCAGAGAAGACAAAAAGTATCTGGGCATCTGAAACATCTGAACCAAGGGAGCTTCGTCTACAGCAGAAAATTGTAGAATTACTGAAAATCAATTTAAAGGAAGGCTCATCCATAAAAATAAACCGACAATTAGAATAAATCTAAGACGGGATTAAGAATAAAAGAAATGTCGAAATCCGTTTCACAGTTAAGGAGGTCAGGAGACGAGTTCTTGGCTTTGAAAATCTCTATGGATACCAGAGTTGCTGTCTTAAAAGGGTCATTACAAAAGTGGAGAATAGACATCACTTCTTCACATTTCTTGGGTATATAATGAATATATAAGAGTAGCTAATAAGTTCGAAGATGGTCGAATTTGATTCAGCGGTACCTGTGCTAATGTTACCGTTATGGTACTATTAGAAATTTTCAATGTTAAGATAGGGCATATAACTTATCAAACAAGTAACGACATTCCATGAATGAATATACAGGGTGTTTTTGAATTGAGTACAGATTTTTTGGGAGATGATAGAAGTATTTTTTGTCATATGAACATGGGGTCCCCGCAGCTCCGTTTACTTCCAATACTGCATTGAACAATCAAATGACACCGGGACGCAGTGTGCATTGGTAGGCCTAGATTATTTTATTTTTAACAATTAACACAAGCAATCTACTGTAAGAACTTTTAAAGTAATTGTTTGCAAAGAAATTTCAAGTTGCACGTGCTTGTTTGTTGATGTACTTGATGTACTTTTTACATGTGTAAAGTTAAACAAACAGTATGAATCGTTTTACATGGAATGATTATGCAGACATGTATCTGTGTCTCGGTGCTGCTGGTACCATGGATGGTGCAAGGCGTTTGTATGCTGAACGTTATCCCAATTGACGAACATTTGGCGCAGTAGACCGTCGTCTAAGAGAAACAGGCGCATTCGCTCATGATAATCATCAGCGTGGACGTCGTCGGTGGTTACGCTCCCCTCAATTAGAGGATCAAGTTTTGGAAAGGTTTAACCACAGAAATCCATCGACAAGTACTCGTGCGGTCGGAGCTGCTCTGAATACTAGTCCTACTACTGTATGGAACATTTTACGTGACAACCTGCAACATCCGTTCAAGCTTCGAAAGGTGCAGGAATTATGTCCCAATGATCATAGTCCCCGGCGTGCTTTCGCGGAATGGTTTATGTAGCAGCAGAATAGGATTCCAGACTTTCATTCCATAGTTTTGTGAACAGATGAGGCCACGTTTACGGGAGAGGGAATGTTCAATAGCTACAATAGTCATCTGTGGTCTCATGTCAACCCATGTGCAACACATGTTAACAGTTTTCAGCATCGTTTTTCGTTGAATATTTGGGCTGGCATGATTCACAATGTCCTGATTGGGCCATATCTCCTACCATGCCGTCTTAACGGGCAAACATACCTTGGTTTTCTGAAGGAGGAGCTCCCTGGTCTTCTTGAAGATGTTCCACTAATGACCAGACATTTGATGCGGTTTCAACAGGACCGCGCACCTTCGCATTACACAAGAGCAGTTAGAGATTACCTAAATGAGACATATCCTGGTCGTTGGATTGGTCGTTGCTTGGCCACCGAGATCGCCAGATCTCACACCGATGGATTTTTTTTCATGGGGAAGCATAAAATCAATGGTGTACTCCGAACCCGTAGATACCGAAGAAGAATTGGCGGCTCGTGTTGTCGCGGCAGCAGGTGACATCAGCGACCGTGCAAATCAACTGTTTCCACGCGTACATCGATCCATCATAAGGCGTTGCGAATTGTGCTATGAAGCAAATGGCGGTCATTTCGAACAATTACTGTAAAAGTATAAGATTAGTTATAAAATTCGTAGATTATCGAATTTGAATCAACGGAACCTGTTTTTAGGGTGACGGCGATTACTTTAGCCTTTCGGTACTTGGGTATGTCATTCCTTAAAGGTTTATTTTTCGTGTTGTACTTCGTATTGGGTTAATTGGAAATTAGGAAAAAACTTTTAACTTGTGAAACTGTAAATTGTAATTGGAGAAACCTGTAAAATGAAATAAACAAGTAAAACTAAAATGCTATTCAGCTTCCCCAGCACCACCCCTCTCGATCTTCATTGGAAAATTTCTCCTCCTCCCCCACCTGTAAATGATATAATGACATGTGCTTTTACTTAATTACATTAATTAAAATTAGTAAATGAAAACGATAGCCTAAGGAAACAGATGTAAAACCCTTTGTCGAAAAGGTCTTCGCGCCAATACACTGTCGATTTCTTTCCGACCGCGTGACCTATTCCTTCTCGCTGCCGATATAAAAGATTTCTTTTGTAGGGTTTTTAAGACCTATTACAAGGTTCAAGAAACAGATACAGAACCCAATTAACTAATTGTGGAAATCGAGGCTTCATTAAAAATCGTGCCTTCCCAAAAGAGGAGGGGGGGGGGGGATAGCCTAACATCAAATATACAGATTCTGCACTCTCCTTGGGTCGATTCTTGTTATTCCGACTCTTTATCTAAATACTGGGGTTATAGAACAAATTTTCGAAAGCACAAGTGCAATGGCAGTTTTTCGAAATCTCTCAAATTAGTCCGCCTTACTATATGGAGTTGATTTTATGGAATTAAAAACGGGGAATGGAGTTAATGAAGAAATCATCACAAAATAAGCACAAATTGAATAATCGGGGAGGGCGGAGATTCGAAAGTCGTAACCCCCACCCCTCGCTTGGTCTTTACGTTTATCCGGCCGTCCGCCGTTTGCACGATAATTTGAACACGGGTTAACTTTTACAAATTCTGTTTTCAGAAATAGGACCATCAAGGTCTTAGCTCAGCCGTATCAACTTTTCAGAATTTTCGTGGACCCCCCCCCCCCCCTTCAAGTCGAATTCACGTGCGAAAACAGTGACTGTAAAGAATACCAAGATAATGGCATGTCATATAACAATCGATATGTCAAGAATGAATATATTGTTACTTTCTGTTCATCTTTTAGGCATTACTAGAAGAGGTACCCGGCGTTGCCCGGGATAATTCCACTTGGATGTAAACAGAACGATCTCAAAAAATTAAATTAAATTTTGCAATATTTTAAAAATAAACCCATGAAAATGCTTAGAATTAATACAGTAAAAATTCTTAATGAAAATTCGAAAAAAATCTTTTTAAAGGCTCACAATGGCTGGACCTCTCCAATAATTTCTTACTCACGTAATCTTACCTCAGATGTATACTTAGTATTGTTGCAATTTCCACTCTTCTCTCGATGTGTTGAAGCAAAACTTGGCCATTCATCACTTTGTGCAGTCTAGCAGTCGCCGATTCTTCTATTTACTTGCTTCCCATTTGCTCAATACATCACGGAGCTAAAGGAGTGCTTCCTCTGTCGTCTTTCCACTCTTTCTCAATAGTCTGCTAACTCTCCATTATCTCCAGTTACTGATCATTTTTAAAGATTTTCAAGAAATTGTTAAGTACTAAGAACTCTCTTTTCTAAGAAAAGCCTGAATAACAGGAATTCTATGCATTGTTACAAATTGAAACTTATCCATATTACATCATCATTTTATGTTCATTGTTATAATTCTTGGAAAGATTGCTTTAACATTACATCATCATTCTGTGCTCATTGTTATTGGTGAATTGCGCGTTGATACGAACACAATGGGCCTATTGTTGCACAAACTTTGCCTTGCATTGTTGGTCATGAGATATTTCTCATTAATATGCCTTGCCATAACAATGAATATCGATTTTTTATCGATATTTATTATTTTTCCGAAATCTGAGGTAGACAGTGACCTTCCTCATGCTTTGAAGGTCATGTATGCGAAATTTTATCAAGATCGGAATAAAACTGTGGATTTGTATAAAAAACGTACAGACAAACAGACCCACCCACAAACATCCTTCTTTATATATATAGATAGAAGAAGATTGACATCGTCACGCGCACGTGAAATCGCTTTGTCGACGCATGATTGCTCAAGTGCTCATCATAATCTCTATTATTAAGTAGCAGAAGAATGGAGCTGGTTACTGGTTTTGCCGTCCGTTCCCTTAATATTTTCTACATTTTTTGAGGTAGAAGGTTGAAATTCGGAATGTAGCTTCCTATGGGCATGTCCACCTTCACTATTTAGTTTGGTTTTGATTAGTGCACTGGGGTCGGAATTACGGGGGTGGAATTCAGAGAGGACAAAAGATCTACTTAGGTGAGTAAAATAGTGAAATTTAGTATCCAGATTACTCTAGGCAAGATCTACGTTACTATGAAGTTTAGGCCCAATTGTTTCAGTGGGGTCGGAATTGCGGGGGTGGCAGTCACTTGGTCGTTAGAACAATGCCAACACATGGCATGTGATATGTCATTCCATCGGAAATGATGAGAAAGGAAAGAAAATAGGAGCTTTTTTACATTTACTACAACAATGTTCGAAAAATCAATTTTTTGATTAAAAAATTTGGGGGGAGGTAAAAAGTGCAGATAAAGGGATAAAAATAGATGACCGCAGGATCTGCTGCTTGCATTACACTATTGGGGGAGGGGGTAATTTCTTGTTAATAAATGTATTTCTGCTTCACTGCTAAAGCCCCTCCTTGGAATGTTAAGTTAGAGCGCTTGTCTGGGGTATTTTGGGGGACAATTATGGTTGGTTTGGTTTGGTTGGTATTAACATCCCTTTCAACTACTATGGTCATCAGGACGGTGTTTTAGGGGCCGCAAATTTTGCCTCGGCAAACGACTATACGAGACCAGCAGATTTACTTCCCTTCTGAAGAAAGTGCGTGATCCCAGGATTTCCCCCTGAAATATCATCGTCGTCCTCGGCCGGGATCGAACCCGCGTCCTCGCGCTTCTGAGGCGATCACACAACCACTGAGCCGCGGGGTAAGGTTCTTGTCACTTGCACCTCCTGAAGCTTCATGTCTCTTCAATGTTTGCCAAATAAGCTTGTTGCGATCGTCAATGAAATGTCTTTACAGCTTTCTTCTTATCGCCATTGCAGAGAGGTCTTTCTAATATTGGAGGAAGCTTTTCGTGAAAAGTTCATTTTCATAGCGCCGCGTTTTTCTCCTTTTCAGGGAAAAGAACTTCTGCTTGAATATCTATTACCCGGAGGTGCATGCTAATTAATGAGAGCTATTACTGTACTTACTTACTTACTTACTTTTCAAACCCGCTTATGAGGATTTCCAGCGATCTTCCGCCATCAGGTGCATGTCCTCCCTGGTAATACCCAAGCGACTCGAACCCTGATTCTCCATGTAGTCTAGCTACATGTGGTCTAGGGTTCTAGGCCGACCCCTTGGTCTCTTATCCACTGGCTTGGAAAATAACAAGCCTAGGAAGACCAGTTTGCATTGGCATCCGTATCACGTGGCAATATCAGCGCAACTGAGATCTCTCAATGCGGAGAAGTAGCGGCTCAACACCTAAAGATTCCCTTATTGTGCTGCTGTACACTCTATCTAGTAGGGTAACACCTGCCACACCTCTCAGAAATCTCATTTCGGCCGATTGTACCCGCGATCGCACTCTTTCGGTCATTACCCAAGTCTCATGACCATAGGTGAGAATGGGGACAAAGATAGATTTGAAGACGGAGAGCTTGGTTTTTCGTTATCACGGATCGCGTCTGACACAGCTTGCTGCACCGATCCGAGTATCCAATTCTTTCTCCTGCCGTCCATCACTCGTGAATGCAATCCCGAGATACTTGAATTTCTCCACCTGTTTCAATGAGGCTCCCCTAACATGGAGAGCGCACTGAGCAGGCTGTCTTGAAAGGACCAGAACCTCAGTTTTAGCCACACTAAGCTATTATTGTACAACAATGAAATTTTATTAGTTGTCAGTTTACTTTCTGGACTCGGCTTATTCGATGGGGAGAAGAGTACTTTGACGGAGATAAAGACCACTGATCTGTATATTGAATGAATTTATTTATTTATTTATTGACGGGAATACCCATTTACAAAAGAAATATTAAATATAATCAAAATACAAAACAAAAATATAGAAAGATGAAAAGATAATGATACAAATAAAGCAATGATATCACTAACGAAATAAATTTAAAAAAACAATAATTTAATATAATTAATATAATATATAATAATAATTAATTATCAGTAGGAGAAGTGAAGAGATTAATTTGTTTGAATTTTTGTCTGTTGTCATGAAAAATGTGAAATTTAGCCAAATAGGAATTAGCACTCCTGAGTTATCAACATAATTATCGGACACTGATTTCTCAACCAGAAAGGGCACTGTATTCCTAGTAATGTAGTTAGGGATACGGATAGGAATCAGTTCTAGTAAATTAGGATAGTCAACAGTGGAAGTCAACAGAGTTTCAATGTTTAAAAGTTTCTGAAAATGGACATAATCTGTATTGAAGGAAAAATTACCCAGTTTTCTATTAATCATGCGAAGAAATCTTCTTTGGACTCTTTCAACTGCATCAATATACGAGGGGAGATCAAAAAGGTAAGTTGCACTTCCACGGTATGCCTATACAAAAGCAACACGGCTATAGCGGCATACAATGTAGGTTCACTTTTCCACATAGTCCCCAAGAGACCCTAAACATTTATCCGAACGATCAACCAACTTTTCGATTCCGGATGCATAGAAATCTCCTCCAGCGTTTTGTAACCACACGGTAAGTGACAGCCGCTTTCACCTCCTCATCGTTTCGAAATCGTTGTCCACCGAGTTCCGTTTTGAGCTTACCAAAAAGAGGAAAGTCGCATGGCGCTAAGTCGGGATTGTATGGAGGATGTTGCCAAACCTCCCACTTGAATCGCTGCAGCAGTTCGCACGTTTGGCGGCCTTGTAAGGTGTTGCGTTATCGTGCAACAAAATCACACCGGCGCTCAATTTCCACCATTTCTCTCTAATGATCGCATCCACACGGTCAACATTTGCAATGGTACGGGACGTTGCGGGCCTGCCTACGCGATCTTCGTCTGGGATATCCGTGCGTCCTGCTTCAAATTGTTGACACCACTTGACAATTCCTTGCCGGGAAATTGCACGCTCTCCATATACAGCAGTGATTTCACGGTGAATGTCCGTGCAATTCACCCGTTTGGCCCATAGAAATCGGATTGCTGCTCGCACCTCAAGTTTGGAGTGGACATCCAGTTGACGCGCCATTGCTTTTAGCCTCCTAGTCACACAAAACACGACGGGAAACCACAGCAACCGTCTGCGCAGTTAATGTCCCTTTCTCCGCTTTGCTCAAGATTGCGACACACAGCGCGCTCCTGCGGCGAGTTAGTGCAACTTACTTTTTGATCTCCCGTCGTCTTAACATAATGGGGAGAGCAGATTACAGAGGCATATTCTAGATTTGGACGAACTAATGCACAATATAGAATTTTAATTGATGTAATATCCTGAAAAGGTTGTATATGTCTATTTAGAAAACCTAAATTTTTATAATCTAATTTAGAAAGTTATTCTACTGTCAAAAATGAAATCAAGATCTTTTATATTTGTAACCTTCTCTAAAATGATATCATCAACTGAATAAGGATAAGACACCATGTGTTTGTTTCTGCAGAAACACATAGCTTTACATTTTCTAATATTGAGCATCATGCCATTAAGTGTACACCATAATGAAAATGCATTCAAAGAATTTTGAAGTGTATTGCAATCCCATTCATCATTAAGAGAGGTAAATATTTTCAAGTCGTCTGCAAATAACAATAATTGAACTCCGTTCAATACCTCGGCGATGTCGTTAATATAGCGAAGAAACAGAAGGGGGCCCAAGTGTGAACCTTGGGGTACCCCACTAGTAGCACTAAATGAACATGAGATGTTGCCTTTAATTTTAACGTACAAACGCCGAGATACAATAAAACTACGGATCCAAGATAAAAGTGGGCTTCAAGTTTCATACATCGAATGTTATGGTTCACTTTATCGAAGGCTTTAGTAAAATCTGTATAAATAACATCTTGTTTATGTCTATCGAGATTGTCAAAGATATAATTTTCATTTGTTAGTAAGTTTGTAAGAACAGATCTTCCTGGAATAAAACCATGTTGCTGGGGAATAATGATATGTTTAAAGTGACACTGTATTTTATATACACTGAGTTAGCAAAACTCATGGGATAGTTACTTAATATCTGGTCGGGCCACCTCTGGCCCTGTGGAGTGCAGCAATACGGCGTGGTAGTGAGTCTGCAAGTCCTTGGTACACTTCTGGAGGCAGTTGACACCAGATAGTCTGCAGAGCCGAAGATAGTTGCTGCCCGTTCGTGGGCGGAGCATCCCAGATATGCTCGATGGGATTCATGTCAGGGCTCCGGGCTGGCCAGCTCAGTCGTTGGACCTCTCCTGCATGCTCCTCGAACCATTCGCGGACGACATTGGAGCGATGTGGTGGAGCATTGTCATCTTGAAAGACTGCTACGTCGTCAGGGTGTTGAAATGTCAAAAACGGGTGCAGATGGTCTCCGATGAGTTGACGATACCGTGGACCATTCAACGTTTGGTCCAGGATAACCAGAGGGCCCATTCCTAACCAGGAAAATGCATCCCAGACCATCACTGACGCCCCACCACCCTGCACCACCACCTGTTGGCATGCGGGATCCATCGTTTCGTGAGGTCTGCGCCACACACGTGCCTCCCATCAGCGTAGTACAGTTGATATCGTGACTCATCTGACCATATGACGTTACGCCACTGTTGCAGAGTCCAACCAAGATGGTTGGTGGCAAATGCACGCCGGAGTGTCCGATGTTGCTGGGTAAGCATTGGCACCCGTGTAGGGCGACGGCTGCCAAACCCGGGGGCATGCAGATTCCGACGGATTGTCCACCGAGAGACGTTTCTAGTGCGGCCAGTATTGAAATGGTCTGGGATTTGCTGCACTGTTGCGCTCCTGTCTCTCTGAATCATTCAGGGGAGCTGGACGCCCGGTATGGTGCCTGTTGTGGACTGTGATGCATTCATACACCCTGGAGGCAGTTGAGCGGGGAAAGCCAAATTCCTGCACCACTGCCGAAATGGAACATCCCATGCGTCGGGCACCTACTATCATAGCCCGTTCAAAAGACGTCAACTCACGACGACGTGCCATTTCTGATTAACATTAAACATTGATTAACATTTGTTAAATTATAAAGAAACAACTTCCATAAAACAGTTCCGGAACATAGAGGTCTGGCCTAAATTGTGTAAAAAGAGAGCAAAGCATTTTAGATAGAGAAAACTCTTTATCAATTTACAGTTTTCATTTCATTCGCCCTCGTAGTTGAGAACGGATTAGACCTAGGCACTGATTAATTTAAAATGAGATTATACTTTAAAGACTCTTTAACCAATTACTCGTGTATGAATGTAATTTTTAAAGGTATAAAAGTTTCACGAACATTCTCTCTCGAATTTAATGGTTCAAAGCTGACCACTTGGGAAATCTGAAGAAGGGGTTTTGAGATTGCGAATATAATCTGGAATTATTAACTCAATTTGATGGAAAGTTCCACTGTTTAATATAAAAATTAAGCATTAAACAAAGATAGCGAAGTTTTCGGGGGTCTGAGGTTTCATCATTCGTGGAGCGACTAAGTAATTTTTCCGCTGGCACCATAATCTGAATTTTCAATTTTCTTCCATTTCGCATCTGCTGCTGGGAAAAATATGGAAAATGGAGTTGAAATGGAAATGCGATTTTTTTTTTTTCTTCTTCCCGAACCCTTCTGTTAAACTGGATAGGAGGAAATCTCATTAAGAGGGAAGGCGGGAAAAATTCCATTGGATGGATAAAAAAATAGCCCTACTCTCTCCTCGTAACCCTTTCGCAACCGAAGCGGTCAATTCGCGGTAATTGAAAAGTCTGCAACGAATCTCGCTTGGTTCCTCTATCGATTAGTCATCATTTGCACGCGGGGAATAGTTAAACTCTTTGAAAGTTCGGATTTATTGTACTGTGCGCGTGTATATACACCTGCGAAATTGATTACTTTGAAGCAATTATTAGCATTAATTGCGATTCATTTGGTGGTGGGAGTTTCGTAGCGCCTTTCCTTCCAGACGACTAACCATTTGGTTAAGTGGGCGTTCCAGGTGCGTGGTATTATTGGATTGAGAAGTATGTGGCGAGTTGATCATCGGATTAGTTATTAATGTAATTGACTAATTCTGATTAGTCATTGTGTCGATTAAGCGTATATGGGCTGTGAAAAGGTATTTACTGGCGCAGTTGTTGTTTGAAGGTTCGCTCGAGCGAAATCGGTGACGTCAAAGGTTTGAAATATGCAAATTGAGTTTTAAGGAGATAACGTCTCCTGGACGTGTTTTGTAATTTCGTAAGATTTTATTTATTCGTGTTGTGCAATGGAGCTGGTTCAATGACTTTATCGTCTTGATTAAGCTCTTGGTCGCTTCCAAGGACTTTTGTCGGTTTCGGGTTTGTTCTTGGACATTTGAATAGAAACGACTTGAGCGGTTTCTTCTGTGAACGGAAATGACGAGGCTGAATGGAGTGATCGTGTTTGCGTTCTTAGGAGGAGGAGACCTTGACGAGATTTGAATTTGCGAAGACACTCATTGAATAAATGAACTTTGGAACGTCTTGGAGGTGGAAGCTAAACTTACGGAAGCGTAGTAGGTTTAATGGATCCATGACTTCCGTACATGAATATGACACTTACTTCGTTTGGCCACCTTTTGACCTTACCGATTGGCATAGACGCCAATCAAATATTCGATTGGATTGAGTTCCGGAGTAGTTCAGCAAGATAAAAAGTGTACATCATACGGTTCAAAACATCTACGCCTAGTGTCTTCAGTGGGATAAACCATCAACACATCTTTAAACGATATTCAAGTACCTTTGAACGTTATTCTACGTGAATTGGGCCCAAAGAATTCCACGGAAGACTTTTTCCACTCATTTGAGGTCCAGTTCTGGTATTCTTGAGCTGAAGACGTTTCTTCGTGTTCGCAGCTGACAACAAAGTTACCAACAGGCCTTTCCTTACCCAATACCTTTGTAGTATGCGGATGACATGGACAATTCTATGCCTTTGGCTGAGATCTGAGTTTTCGTTTGGTGGTCCACTCTGCGTAAACTACTCTGGAATACATGACAATTGTTATATAACATCGAGTACTGACGTTCAAAGTCTGACAAATGGGGCTTCTTTAGCCATTCCTCTTTCACAAACAATGCACTTCGTAAGTCTCTGGAAGTATCCAGCGGTTCCGTTTTATACAATGTCGTCAATTAGCGGCAACAGCGGAACGTCATAGCTATTTTGCATAATATGGGGGTCTAGGCTGAACTCATCGACAAGCTGTCGATCTCGACAAAATCTACCGTCGATAAGTGGCATATTACACATTTATACACAAATTTACACACGTATGGCTAGTTGATATACACTGATATACACCAGTTTACACACATTTACACATTATGTTAAACATTTATCCATGTATACACATAAATACATACATAAACACATAACTGTAGACACACTATATTATCATTTTCACAGTTCAAGTTTCGTAGCACAAGAGAGTACTTCATGTATGGAAATATTATTAAACAAGTTTTTGTTAATATTTTTAAAAAATGTGTATTCTTGAGCTGTGTGTATTTAGCCTGTAGGCCGGAAACGAAGGAAAAAAGATTTGAATAAGAAATCTGTTGCGAAATTCTGAAATAACGATCGTCAAGTGCATAGTCGACTGCTCTTGAATTGTAGACAAGAATGGCAGAATTGTAGGCAGTTGTCGATGGTCAAAGTCTACACTCGAAAATCGACGGTGTAGAGTCTGTACACTGTAGACTCTGTAGACAAGTAGACAAGTCTACATTGTAGACTCTGTAGACACTGTAGACAAGTCGTGTTCATGCTAGCTCGAATCGACAAATGCGTCATTAACCACGTGACCATCGACACTTGTCGACAGTCGACTGCTTGGCGATGAGCTCAGCCTAGACCCCATGGTCTCTGGTCATCATAAACTGACCATATCGATTTTAAGAGATAATCGATATCTAAACTTAAAGAAAAAGGAAAGCCTTTGGGGATTTTTTGCAATTAGCACGAATTGAATGCTAAAGCAAGGGACTCGCTAATCACAATATTAGTATTCTGGACGATTAGAGTTTATGAATCAGTTGCTCCGGACTGTCAACATGGATTTTATCCACTGATTCTATTTACAACTATGTACTGATAACTTCGTAATACAGTTAAAGCAGAATAATTTTAGTTTATATATCTCTAAATCTAGAATTGTTAACTACGGAAATAAAATCAATCAAATGGAATACAACATACTGATCAAATGCAATTCACAGATAAAGGATTTAGCCATAATTTATCAATCGGTGAAGATCAGTGTGGCTAAAACCGAGGTTCTGGTCCTTTCAAGACAACCTGCTCAGTGCGCTCTCCATGTTAGGGGAGCCTCACTGAGACAGGTGGAGAAATTCAAGTATCTCGGGATTGCATTCTCGAGTGATGGACGGCAGGAGAAAGAACTGGATGCTCGGATCGGTGCAGCAAGCTGTGTCAGACGTGAACTGTGGCGATCCGTGGTAACGAAACGCGAGCTGGATATCAAAGCCAAGCTCTCCGTCTTCAAATCTATCTTTGTCCCCATTCTCACCTATGGTCATGAGGCTTGTGTAATGACCGAAAGAGTGCGATCGCGGGTACAAGAGGTGTGGCAGGTGTTACCCTACTAGATAGAGTGTACAGCAGCACAATAAGGGAATCTTTAGGTGTTGAGCCGCTACTTCTCCGCATCGAGAGATCTCAGTTGCGCTAGTATGGCCACGTGATACGGATGCCAATGCAAACTAGTCTTCCTAGGCAGTTGTTATTTTCCAAGCCGGTGGGTAAGAGACCAAGGGGTCGGTGGATACCAGGTGGCTAGACTACATGGAGAATCTGGGTTCGAGTCGCTTGGATATTACCAGAGAGGACATGCGCCTGATGGCGGAAGATCGCGATCGCTGGAGATCCTCCATAGGGCTGCTGCCCCCGCGACCCTAACGGATAAGCGGGTTTGAAAAGTAAGTAAGTAAGTAAGTAAGTAAGTAAGTAAGTAAGTAAGTATTGGAGAAACATATTATATTAAACAATAAATTGTGTTAGTATTTAACAAAAACAACAATACAAACTAATAATAATCAAGATGGATCGACTAGGGTGCAAATAACGCGCAAATTGATATAATACAAACCAACTAATATATATGGATTGTGTAAGTAAAGAATAATATCTGCTTAAAACAGCAATATCTATGGTGTCTGTTTCTGATTTTCTCTGCATATACGAGTGGCTTCAAATGACCCCACAGATAAAAGTCATTATACGTGGTGTGAGATCAGGTGATCTGGGTGGCCATTCCACAGCACCACGTCGGCCAATCCAATGACCAGTAAATGGAACATCTAACCGCTGAACAAGATACCCTATGCAAAAGAGGGATCTTGTCGATGTTGCTCCAGGGCCCACGTGCACATCTGTCTGGGTCATCCTCTGCTAGGTGCTGGAGTATCTGAATCTTGAATGGATGCCATTGATGAGCATGAAGGATTCGTACGATCGATGACTGGCTGATTCCACATTCTGCTGACAAACGTCGTGTGCTGCGTTGTGGGCTCTTGACGAAGGACGCCAAAACCATTGTTGAGGTTGTCTCGTCATTAGCACTTATTGGATGGCCACTCAGCGCTTAACTGGGAGTTCTTATTTTTTAATTACTATACTTTATTACAACTCCTACTCTTATACAGGGTGTTTTTGAATTGAGTGCAGATTTTTTGGGAGATGATAGAAGAGGTCGTTAGAAGTATTTTTTGTCATATGAACATGGGGTCCCCGCAGCTCCGTTTACTTCCAATACTGCAATGAACAATCAAATGACACCGGGACGTAGTGTGCGTTGGTAGGCCTAGATTCTTTTATTTTTAACAATTAACACAAGCAATCTACTGTATGACTTTTACAGTAATTGTTCCAAATGACCGCCATTTGCTTCATAGCACAATTCGCAACGCCTTACGATGGATTGATGTACGCGTGGAAACAGTTGATTTGCACGGTCGCTGATGTCACCTGCTGCCGCGACAACACGAGCCGCCAATTCTTCTTCGGTATCTACGGGTTCGGAGTACACCATTGATTTTATGCTTCCCCATAAAAAAAAATCCATCGGTGTGAGATCTGGCGATCTCGGTGGCCAAGCAACTGGTCCGTTACGACCAATCCAACGACCAGGATATGTCTCAAGTGAACTTTTTAAAACAAATCTTTCCCAGAATGCGATTAGTTCATTTCCATATGGACTAATCGTATTTTCCAAAGGGGGTTGGATACCGTGGAATCTCCTTGACGAAGTTTGTCCTAAGACTTTTCAACAAACAAGCACGTACACCTTGAAATTACTTTAAAAGTTATTACAGTAGATTGCTTGTGTTAATTGTTAAAAATAAAATAATCTAGGCCTACCAACGCACATTGCGTCCCGGTGTCATTTGATTGTTCAATGCAGTATTGGAAGTAAACGGAGCTGCGAGGACCCCATGTACACCCTGTATAAGGTATTGTAACTTTTGAAGCATAACTGCTACTTCAAATCTGTTTACAGAAATGAAATTGTCAGAAGACGCTCATGTTATTTGATATATCACACGACCCCCTTTCCATTTAAAGAAATTGACTTAGATTCAAGATGGCGGCCGATTTCAAGATAGACCACCTCACCCATACCTTACTGGAATATCCAGATTTCCCAATTCCTGCAAGGTTTTCGAAAAAACAGGGTGCACTGCGACTTCTGACTCACTCTGTACATTATTGACAATCAACTTTAAAAGTTTATCTGGTAGTTTTATAAGATTATAGATAATAAAACTTAATTTAAAATCGCTGGGTTCAATGAGATTGATGATGATGATGATGATGATGATGATGAACTAAATTGATTTCGAGTTTCACCTTGAGATTAAAAAAAAAATTCGATTTGCTATTAATGGAGTTTGGTCGACGATTGCAATAAACGTTGATTATGAGACAAAAGGAAATAATAGTGTAATCAGTTCTATACTAAAGCCGACCTACATTGATTAGAATTGTTTTGGTAATGAATAAAAATAAACATAAATATTTTAAAATCGAATTTCTAAGTTTGGGGTCTCGTAAGCGAAACGTGATCGAGCGCGGGTTAAAGAGTTTCATTATGATATAGCTAAAAATATGCATGTAGACGATTTATTTAATAAATGTTGACTTTTCTCTTTTTTTTTTATCGGTAGCGGGTTTGAATCCTTTAAAAAATTTGTGTCAAGTTTAAATTTTCTCTCTTCTTCTCAGCGCCGCCGTGTTCGTCGACATTGACAGCAGCTGTTGAGAATGCGATAGCTTAAATAAATAACACGCTGCGAGTGAAGGTTTCTTTCATGAACGCAATCAGTGTTGGAAGATGATGAGGAAAAAAATTTCGAGATTTAAAAAAAAAAAGTGAAGAAGACTGGCGAGCGTTTAAAAAAAGAAGCGACTTGTTAAGAGATGATTAAAGTTTATGGCCACTTGCTTAAGCAGGTTTTATTGCCCCTCTTTTCAAAGGAGAGAAATTGATGTAATAAAAGTGGATATGCTTTGTTGTTGCTTCTGCTTTTGTTATATTGTTGAGTGGTTAATATTTTCTTGGAAATATTTTTTATTTATTCTTCATTTGCGTGTTTAAACAGATGCGAAGGTGGGTGTTTTAGTAAAGAGAGTCGTGTTCAGAAATTTTAGGAAGTTTGCCTTTGCAGTTGTTGCTGAGCGCCTCTTTTCTGTTCTTGAAAAGAGTTGGCATATCCACTCAGCGTTCTTCAGGCGTTTTCCAGGCGTCACATGGCCGCGCTTGTTGAAATTTGAAGCGGATTCTAGCCGGACTCAACTCTGATTGGCTTTCGGATGAGTCGTTTTTTTTTTCATCTGGTAGCTGTTGCTTTCTTGACATCGTGTATACAGGGTGGGCCGTAAGTCCCTTATCAATTCGTGTTTGTGGAAATTGACGGACAACCACTATGTGGAGATATATTAGGCATACGGGGAAGTCATACGGTGTAGGTGACCGGGACGGCGGCCATCTTGAAAGCCGCCATCTTGGATACGGCGTAGGGTTTTAATTGGGAAGGGGGTCATGATTAGTAATGTCCGTTGGATCCGGATCTCTGATATCGGATCCAGATTTCGGATATCGGATATCAAATCCGGATTTCGGATCCTTTCGCTGGATGCGTATTAAGACTAATTAGGACTTAAGAGGACTAGGCTATCACTTAATAAAAGCTTTTATAAACTGCTTTCAGAAAAAGTTTTGCATATACACAATTTCCTGTCTAGGATCCGATTTTCGGATCTCGCATCTAAGATCCGGATCTCAGATCTCGCATCCAAGATCCGGATCAGAGATCTCGGATTTCTGACCAACATCCGGTTCTCGGATCTCGGACCTTGGTCCGAAAAAAAGATCCGGATATCCGGATCTTGAATTATCCGGATCTTGACATCACTAGTCATGATCAATGGTGCAGTCCGATTGTTCATATCTTAATTCGTTCAGTAGTCCAGGCAGGGGTGCCCCCCCCCCCCAAATGGATAGCCCATCATCCTAATCTAGTGCTTTATATCATCCGAGTCGCCAGAGGCCTCTAGTGGCTGTTTTCAATACTACATCGTTGCACGTGACTCTTTCAGGTGGGAATATAAAAGGCTCCAATTCCAATTTTAGATCAACTTTATCTTCTTTCTTCCCCCCCCCCAAAAAAAAGGATCATGGGGACATTGTCGCCATCCCCCCTAAGGCGAGGGCGCCCCTGGTTACAGGCATTCCAAATGGCGATTCTCACTGTTACATATGGTGCTCCACGTGCTGTACGTGAGTCCCCTTCTGTGCTACGGTTGTTTTTTCATCTGTTTCAGTCGTGAGCCTTTCACACTTGGGTTTGTCTGCTACAGACCCGGTATCCATGAAATTCTTGAAGAGTCGGGCAACACTAACATGGAACACAGGTTCAATGAATTCCGCTGCTACAGCCCTTGCACTCCTCCCTCTCCATGCCCTTATCAACTCTGTGGTTAGTGGCATGCTTTAGCACCTGGAAATAAGGGTAAATAACAGTGAGAATCGCCATTTGGAATGCCTGTAACTCGAGCGTAGGGATGCGGCAAATTGAAGGTCCGCCCCTGGCAAACATGTTGACTGGCGGAAGTAGGTTAGAAACAGTCGCTAAGGATTCTGGGACTGGAGAGATGCTCACTCGTAGCTGATTGGCTGCGGAACTCCAAAAGCCGCGCGGTTGTCGCCTCCAAACCGCGTGCCGCATGGACTGCGCTGAACAAACGGACAACCAAAAGCCGCGTCGAATGCGCCTGATTCTGCAACGGCCTTTAAAACTTGTTTTCTGTTATATTGTGCAACGACCACTTCTGCAACCAATCAGGTGCTAACCCAAGTGCCAATTATATCATACAGTATTCTCTGTAATCAACCAGTCAGAGTCAAGAGATACAAAAATGCAACAACGGGTTCTTTTAGGCTACTGATAGTGTTAGCTAGGTCGGGTCTGTCTTCGGGGACGCAAATGTTGCTCTAAAATCACTGAAGGTGTTTCCGTTCGAGCGCGGTTGCGAATATCGTGTTTAAAAATAACGACCGGTCGCGCACAGCGAGAACGTACTCCAAGGCTGGGCTCTACCTGCTCTACCGGAATCAAAATGGTGGGCGAAATTCAAGAAATTCAACTCTGTCTGGATAATCAAATGTTTTTGATTGTAATTTAGAATAATGAAATTTTCGTTTCGAATGATCATCAAAGTTGCCTAAAAGCATAAACGGAAAATAGTTCAACCACGTGACCTGCTGGCGACCGGTTAGACTTTATGGAAACGCACTGGATGAGTTCGAAAAATATTTTGAAGAATTAATTTTCACTAGGAAGACAAGAAAGTGTAAGTGTCAGTATCTCGTTGGGCCACCTTTTGCCTTTAATACTGCGGTGATTCATCGTGGCATTGATTCCACTAGATGTTGGAAGGTGGTGGGAGGAATCTGATACCATGCCTGATGATGGATAGCACTATCTAGTTGTGCTAGATTGGATGGTGGTGGATCCAGCCGTCTGATGGTTCGTTCGACTTCGTCCCACAGATGCTCAATTGGAGTGAGATCTGGGGATTGTTCCTGGAACCATTCCTGCACAATACGAGCTCTATGGCATGGCGCATTGTCTTGCTGGAAGTAGCCATCTCCATTGGGGTACGCCATCAACATGACAGAGTGGACTTGATCGGCGACGATATGGAAGTATGCTGTGCCATCCGGACGTTGTTCTACACGTATTAACGGACCCAACGCATGCTAGGAAAACATTCCCGCATCGGCCTGAAGGGTTGTACTCATGCATGCAGGGTCCATGCTTTCTGACCGTTTCCGCCAGATTGTCACGCGGCTGTCTGCATGATGTAACTGGAATCGTGACTCGTCAGACCACACGATTTGTTTCCACTGCTCGATAGTCCAGTCCTTGTGCTCCTGAGCGAATTGGAGTCGTTTCCGATTGTTGGCTGCAGACAGCAAAGGTGTGTGGAGAGGTCTTCGGCTTCCGTATCCCATGCGATGCAGTGTGCGAAGGACAGTGCATTCAGAGACCATTTTGGAGGACCCCTGATTAAGGTCAGAGGTTATTTGATGCACAGTTGCCCTTCTGTTATACTTGGGTTACCGACCACTTTTGCTTGGTTCCGTAGGTGGTCATTATGGACATGTTTTACTGTAAATTCACGAGAGAAAGAGTCACGAAAACCCGTGTCGACAAACGCTAGTTACCGCCCCATGGATTCTCCACTTGAATTGGCTAAAGGCCAGTACCCAGAATGCAAATCGAAATAGGTTACATTTGATTGGCTGGCTCTTGTAAACGACGCCTGAAAGCAACTCGCTAATTGAAAAAAGAGAGCTAGTGTCAGAAAGTCGCTGGAAAATCGCCGAAAGTACGCAGAAAAATCGTTTAAAAGTCGTGAAATGGAAAATTTGCTGTTTTGAAATGGATTGTCATTAGTATTGGGCTGGTAATTGCTATAAGGACCAATCGCTTTTAATAGAACTTTTGTTGTCGGAGTTACCATTAACCATTAACTCTGCTGTTGTACTCAAAGCCATTCGAGGGTCGTTGAGGATGAGTGACGGAGCGGTTTTTGGAATTAATTTATTCGCAATTTTTTTAAAGCTTCGTGACATTTTTCATCGTGTGACCCTTAATGCGTGTCCTTCAAAGCGTCAACTAATGGCAAAAAAAACGATTAAAAGGTTTTTTTTGACAAATTCCTTTTGGAGTCGCTCAATAAATTTGCGTCCTTTTCAAAGCGACGCAATGATTTTAGAATTATCGAGCGAAGCGGTAAGCGAATGTTAGCTAAAAATGAGAAAAATGCTGCTTGATGAGCGCCTTTTCGGGATTTTAATTATTGGTCTCTTCTTTCCGCGATCAATCTCGCCATTGGGATTATACTTGGGGACGTTTCCTTCCAGAATGTGTTTTTTACTCAGACATGTTTGAAAACCTCACAGTACTAGGAGTTTCTCTTTCCAATGGTGTAAAGCAGTCAAGTCTGGATGGTTTTTCCTAAAGGAAAGGAATCTACCGGGTGGGCAAGAAATAAAATAGTACCAAAAGTCGCCATAGGGGGCGCTTATTTCAAGAAAACAATAAACAACAATAAACAATGTTTTATTTTCAATATGAGCACCAGTGTGCTGTTCCAATAGCTGCATGTGGTACACGACATTTAATAAGTCTGATATGTAACGTTATTTGATCCTTTAAGGTTGAGAGGCCAGGACATGTGCTTGATACACAAGGCTTTTCAAATATCCCCATAACCAAAAATCACAAGGGTTGAGATCAGGCGACCTGGGTGGCCATACCATGGGAAATGCACGACTAATTATTCTGTTGTCTGAAAAACGTTCTCGCAAGATCTGCTGCACCTGACGTCCGACGTGCGGTGGCGCACCATCCTGCTTTAAAATGGTAGAATCCAGACAACCCTTTTTCTGCAATCGTGGTATCACAAAATTGTCAAGCATATCGGCATACCTGGCAGAATTGACGGAACAAGTCACCGGTCCACGGGGACGGATTTCTTCAAAAAAGTACGGGCCGACGATGAAAGAAGCAGTAAAGCCGCACCATACTGTTAGTTTCGGTGAATGCATAGGAGTTGGCAGACACACTTGTGGATTTGATGCAGTTGTGGGTATTGATATCACCATTCAAATAAAAATGTGCCTCATCACTCCATATGCATCATCCACTTCCATACGTGCTTAAAATCTCAACGAAAAGTCAGTTCGGGTACGTTCATCTCCAGGAAGCAGTTGTTGAACAGGTGTGAGTTTATTGGGATAAAATGTCGGACTTGGTCTGTTGATTAGCATGTCCGGATTTACACTAGTCGTTGCATACACAGGACTTTGAGGTGTCCCCACAGAAAAAAGTCCAGCGGATTGAGATAGGCCACTGTGGAAGACATGAAATTGGTCCACCGATTTAGCTGAAATGTGCAAGAGCACTATCCTGCATGGACCTCATTCTTGCTCAACGTCCATTCTGGCCCAGTTTCTGGCCCACAGACGTTGACTGTGGAAATTAGTGACCCATTAGAGCCTGACTTGGTTGATGGCCCATTAGTGGAATAAGTCATCATCCAAGCACTTCCGGGCATATGTTTGTATGATTCATCTTTATTTGTTTGTCGTATGAGGAATGAGGAAGTAGTCCTCGCGTGGGAGCTTGGAGTTCTCATCATGCTCCTCGAATTACTCACGGACAAATCTGGGGTTGTAGGATGTCGCATTGTCTTGCTCTTAGGTGCTATCGCCCTTTGGGAACATGGTCGATATCTGCGACTGTGTCTGGTAGGGTCCTATTCCGGTATTGCCGCACAAACTCAAGGTGTTTTGGCAGCTACTCAGTATGGTGTCCTGAACAACCATTTCAGCCGACGTTCATCTCTGGGGTTAGTGGCACTTTAGGATCCACGTCGGGTCGTCACACTTTGTCAATTTGCCATATCTAGATCCTCTTCATTACAGCAGCACGAGGACAATTCAGAAAGTTCGCCGATAATCATGACGGATGCCAAGCATTAAGTCGGTCCACAGGGGTCATGAAAATGTGACTGGACACGAATTTCAATGAAGTCCATAGAGTTGCCCCTTTAATATTCGTTCCGATTTTCAACAGGTTGAAGAGATTTTCTGGACAACTGATGCGCTTCAATTTGGTTTCCATAGCCACTTATGCTAAACGTTACTTTCGTTTTATTTGAGATTGGTCATTAGAATCACGGGTCTGAAATTGAAGGGGTTCCAGGAGTAGGAGTGGATCGATTGAAAAGAGAAGAGAGAGAGAGCGCGCGCGCGCGACAAAGAAAGGTGCGAAATCACTTTTCCCTATTGATTTCCGTTAAACAACCGAGGAGCTTGCACCGTCCTGGAAGGCTCCTGTAAAAATATCGAAGAACTCAAAGCGCTCACCCCCTAATGAGACGGGTTAAATGAACCGAGCGCCGAGAAAATGCCCGGCCGGCGCTGACCTCTCGGTCACGTCACCTTTGTCCAGGACAGTTGTTCGTGTGGCCCTACTGGCGTTCCAAGAAAGGCGTTGTAATGACACGAGCTTTCGCGATAGCGCTTTCGTTATTGCAAAGGCCTTGTTTTTGTTTTTTGTTTTAACAGATCGTTAAAGAGTGTTTGTCGGTCCGGAACGTGATTTACACAGGACGTTACTACTTCCTTCCGGTTTGTGTTTGAATAACAACAACAGCAACGAGGGTGTGAAGCGTTTTCTGCTATTTTTATTGCTGCGGCTGTTAGGGTTATTAAAAATTGATTTTTTCATGACAGTACATCCATCATCAGTCAGGGACCACTGCCATCATCATCATCATCATGAGTCGCTTGTCCTTTCATTTTCGAAATGCTTGTGCTGCTCTATTATGCATGCGTCTTCTCTTCTTGGGAAACTGCAAATGACCTGATGGCGACGCGTGGATTCTGCGGCTATGTAAAAGTGGTAATGGAGCATTGGCAGTTTGAAAAAGAGCTCATTATAGGCGCTCATCTTGCTGGAGCCACGATTTCGAAAGGTGGGATCTCTGAAGTGCTCAATGGTTTAAAGAAGAAATTGCCGCCCAAAGAGGATATCGATGAGACGGACAGACGTCATCCGAAATGACCCTGACAAATCAGAGCTACAATAAGATGAAAAAGCGCAAACAGACAGCGTATTTGTATCGGTGTCCCTGCTGATCGATATGGAGCAGGAGAAGTAATGATGACGTCACTTATTTAGGAGCGAGGCCAACGAAAGACAGGCCAGGGCACTCAAAGGTCACATGACCATCGGGGTCCGGCCAACTATTCATCTTTCATTGTCTCCATCTTGGATTTTAACAATCAGTATTTTTTCGATTGTTGCCCGTGACGTCATCTTAGCCAAACCGTCATCTTAGCTGCGCGTGACGTCATCTTAGCCAAACCGAGGCCAGTCCGGGGCACTAAAAAGTCACATGACCAAAGTAGATCTAGCAACAATCCAATCTTCATTGTTTCCAACAAACGAAAAGACACCGAAATTGTTGAAATCTAAGATGGATTGTTGCTAGGTCTACTTTGGTCATGTGACATTTTAGTGCCCCGGCCTGTCTTTCTAGTTGGCTTTGAGCCAAACCAAGGCCGACGAGATTATATGCCCGAAGTAGTGATGTCAAGATCCGGATAATTCAAGATCCGGATATCCGGATCTTTTTTTCGGACCTAGGTCCGAGAT
>JAHWFO010041178.1:400-12177 GCA_023313115.1 Rhysida immarginata
AAATTGACATTTATAACAATTAAAAATGATATAATTTTTAAACAATTCTAAAATTAACAGAAATTTTTATCAGAATTTGAGTTAATATAATAAACAAAATATAATTATTAATTACGATGGTTTGTATATGGCGCCATTTGCCAAGTCAATCCTTTTCTGGTCACGTGAGTATGACGTTGAGAACTTGGTGTCACGGCTTTATTACAGGGGGTGTTGCATGTACCCACCAAATCTCCCACTAAATACAAAAAATTCCACTAAATCTAGTGGAAAAAAACACTGATCTGGCAACACTGGTGCGATAGCGATTTCTAAATTTCATCACCAGATGTCCTTCCTTGTGGATAAACAAGCAGGAAGCCAGCTACTGTATTTCAATGGCATTTCTTGTGCTTTTGTAACCATGATAAATTCAAAAATAAATAAATAAATAAATAAATAAAAAATTCCTCTATGCAAATGTTTAAAATAAAACCATCACTTGTGAAAAAAAATTCTGTACAACTGTATAAATGCAAAAAATAAAAATCTTACGATCTTTTCATGGTTTCCCTATCAGATGACAATTTAAATTCATGATAATTTCAAAAATAAATAAATAAAAAAAATACAGATATGTTAAAAATTTCTTTAAGGGCCGGTGCTACCACCTCGGATAAATCCTCAGATAGCTATCCAAGGTTTAAACTTAAACCCGGTATACCGCTTAAGTTGCGTTCTACCAAAATTACTTCTACTACAAGTTGCGAAACTCCATGTTATGAGTCTGGCACTATGCACGCTCCTCTCGCCAGGAGCGCTGGAGTCAGTCGAAGTCGGTGTTTTGAGGATTTATGCATTAAACCAAAGCATTTGTTTCTATAAAAAAAAAAAAACATAGGTGGCTTTGATTAAACGTATAGCTAAATCGGGAAATTTATGGTGTGCAAAATTTCTTAAAAGTAAAACTTGGGAACCTAGCAAACTACTCGCTGGTGTTTATATGTTAAAATTAATGAGTATTATTAATATAATTTATTTAGTTATAACAGCGGGCTCCCCCCCCCCTTCCTCTTCATCCATCCCTGGCCTAGCTTAATGTACGAGGCATGTTTTTTAAGTAAGTACCGTTTTGGAATTAAAAAAAGACGTGCAAAGATATCGCAATAATTTTTTTTTTACATGAAAGCCTGTACCTTAATCTACTTTTCTACATAATTTCCGTGAATATTGAGGCATTTGTCATAACGTGGCACCAGTTTTTGAATACCCTCCTCATAAAATTCTGCCGCCTGACTTGTTAACCACTGTATCACAAATGTTTTGACTTCGTTATCGTCTTGAAGACGCTGATCACCCAGGTGTTTCTTCAAGTGCATGAACAAATGGTAGTCGCTGTGCGCCAGATCAGGGCTGTATGGAGGATGATCTAGAGTTTCCCATTTAAAAGATTTGATGAGATCTTTGGTCCGATTAGCCACATGTGGACGGGCATTGTCATGCAGCAAAACGATACCCTTACTCAACTTGCCACGTCTTTTGTTCTGGATTGCACGACGCAGATTGTTCAATGTCTCACAATAAGATGCTGCATTGATTGTCTCATTACGAGGCAGAAACTCCACTAGCAATACTCCTTTTCTGTCCCAAAAAACTGTGCACATGATTTTCCGGGCAGAAATTGTTTGCTTAAACTTCACTTTTTTGGGTGATGATGAATGTCGCCATTCCATGGATTGTTGTTTCGATTCTGGTGTGACGTAGGCCACCCATGTTTCGTCACCAGTAACAATTTGGTCTAAAAAATCTTCACCTTCATTGTGGTACCGCTCAAGGAAAGTCAATGCACTGCCTAAACGTTGGGTTTTGTGCAAATCCGTCAACATTTTTGGAACCCAACGTGAACACAATTTCCGGTAATTCAAGTTCTCGGTCACAATGCGATACAAAACACTACGAGAATACTGAGGAAAGCAGTCGCACAATGATGAAATTGTAAAGCGTCTGTTTTCTCTCACCTTTTCGTCCACTTTCTGCACCAAATCTTCATTAACGACCGAAGGACGCCCACTCCGTTCTTCATCATGCACATTTGTGCGGCCATCTTTAAATGCTCTCACCCATTTCCTTACCATTCCATCACTCATAATGTTTTGTCCGTACACTTCACAGATCTCACGATGAATATCGATCGGTTTTACGCCTTTAGCACTAAGAAATCGTATAACAGCCCGTACTTCACAATCGGCGGGACTCACGATTGTCGGAGGCATCTTAAACACTCAGTAAACAACGTATACAATGAAGAATCAGACTGTAATTACGTCAGTGCGTAGACAAGAGATGTAGTTAACCAGCGCGCATGCGCGGAACGCCGACCGTAGCGCTGCGGCGGCGGAATCGCAAAACGGTACTTACTTAAAAAACATGCCTCGTATCTATCGGCAGAACGGAACGGTTCTGTACAAATGCATTGAAAATCCCGTCATGTATTGCAATCAAAATTTCGCGTATTGTTGTCAGATTTTAGCCAAAATAAAACTTTTACGCAGAAATTCCACGTGCAAGGACTGAAATTCTTAAGAGTCAGTGAAAACGGAGTTAACCCTCGCAGAAGACTTTGAATCGCATTACGAATATGAAAAGCAAATTGATCATCTACTAAGGAAAACTAGCAGGCAATCAACAATACACGAGTTTTTTGTTCCATTCTTCATTCACTCTTATTCAATATTGTATTAATCGTGAGTATTAGTGTATGTATGTAGAATATAATAAAGGTTCTATATTCGGTTATCAATTCGGCTTGGTCCCAAAGTGGTTGCATTAAGCGGCGCCCACTATAGAAATATAAACAGTAAGTAATATCCCATCAAAAACATTTCATGTAAAAATTGTAGCCAAATCTCGCGACTCGTTAGCCGTAAAAAGTTGTGAGATCTCATGTAGGGCCAAGTCTAGTGCTCTTATTAACTCTTACACTTTCATTTACAAAGCACTCCAAATCATTACATCTTTAGTTAAAGAATATTTTGTGTCCTGGCAATTACGCAGCACGAGAATGTGACTCTGTTGCTTACATTTTAATATTCACGTTTATTAATAAAGTATTACATAAACTAATATTTATATGGGAACTGAACGTATATATATTTATTCCGTGTAATTAATTGTAATTTTTTTACATAGCATTGTAAAGTTGTAAGATATCCCTGTGATTCGAATGAATTATTTTGGGAAAGTCTGGGCGGTCTGCATCTAAGCTGATTATATTCAGTTATGGCTGACTCTTGAGCTTTGACACTATAATCGTCAATATTAATTAGATGCAGTCTGCTCAGACTTGATAATCTTGATAGCTCTACGTAAGCTTTGACACTACTGTAATCAGGAATATTAATTTTTTACCTTCTGATGCTGTCATTTTAATATTCATGTTTATTAGTAAAGGATTGCCTAAATATATGGGAACTGGGCTGCGTAATTGCCAAGTCACAAAATATTCTTTAACTAAAGATGTAATGATTTGGAGTGCTTTGTAAATGAAAGTGTCAGAGTTAATAAGAGCACTAGACTTGGCCTTACATGAGATCTCACAACTTTTTACGGCTAACGAGTCGCGAGACTTGGCTACAATTTTTACATGAAATGTTGTTGATGGGATTTCACTTCTTTTTGTAAGTGGTCCTCCATTCCCTGACATCTTATTGGCCCTTCTCGGTGACTTCGAATGATTTATTTTGGTCAAATCTGTGCGGTACGTCCATTTGAATCGGTTATCCTCGTTATGACGGACTCTTGAACTTTGGCACTACTGTAATAATCAATATTAATTAGATGTAAGCTGCTCAGGCGTTTTACTCTTAATCATGCTAAGTAAGCTTGACCACACACGAGAATACCGAAGAGCCAATGTCTATAAGTGCGCTGTTCAAACTAAGGCCCTTGACTTTTATGTTATAGTTATAGCAAATGTCACACATTTCCATAGCATTATTTAAT
Organism: Rhysida immarginata; assembly: GCA_023313115.1. Classification (NCBI taxonomy): domain Eukaryota; kingdom Metazoa; phylum Arthropoda; class Chilopoda; order Scolopendromorpha; family Scolopendridae; genus Rhysida; species Rhysida immarginata. The sequence continues at coordinate 4,382 of JAHWFO010041178.1, forward strand.
GTCCGTATGCGCATTTCGACGACGACGTCGTCTTCTTCTTCTTTATCTAGTTTTTTTTGCTGAAGACGTTGTGGTCGAAATGCGCCAACAGACATTAAATAATATTGGGGAAATAGTGGTTTCTTTATTTATTTTATACAGTTTACTGTTTTTCACAGTTTCTTGCAATTTACTTATTTGGATTTGTATTACTATCCTTTTAACTTTTTTTCTTATCCTCAGGATCCAGTTTCAAACCTTGTACAACACCGATGAACCAGTTATTATGCCCACACTCACATCAATGTTCCTTCTCAATATCACACTTACTCCTATTTTTATCACCATTATCTCCTCTAATCCTGCTGTCATGGAAGCGTCGTCTTCATACTTTCTTGTACTCATACTTCATACTCACAGCCCTTTCGAAAGATACTTGGGGCAATCTACAGGATGAGTCAGAGGACATACCTGTATTTTGGAAACGGTGTGTAAAATAAATGATGTGATCATGCTAGCAAGAAATAGGATAGGTGCTCTATCTTTTGAGAAAGTTTTGGAGTTTGGGCGCCGTCTTGAAATCTGCCATTTTGAGCCAATGTTCAGTTTCTTAAATGGGAAGGCGGTCAAGTGGAATATCAAATAACACCAGTTTTTTCTCAGGAGTTCATTCCTGCAATCGGGCTTCAGTTATCTGTTGTGGTTCACACATATCGAAACTGGGTTGCAGCAGCTAAAGGATGTGTTCAATGTGTTATCCCTGCTGATGGAGAGAGAGCTCAAGGTGCTTTATCCATTCATTTTGCACGCGCACAAGAACGTCGGGGGTAATGCTATCACAGGCCTGTGGGATGCATTGCTGAAGATCACGTTTACTTTGGATTTTCACAGCATACACAAATTGTTTCAAGTGGGCCACATGTACAAATTAGCGGTGTGAAGTTTCGAAAATGTGGTGGCCACTCCATAGGACCCCGCCTGTCTATCCAATGACCAGGTAATTGCCCATCCAGCGATTGACGGATATTAAGTCCGTAGTGTGGTGTGCACCATCCTGCTGGAAATAACTTGGGAAACTGCCATCATCAGTCAAGAGCGACATGAACACAGTGTTCTGTAGCATTCACGACAATCGACAGTCGAACAGTGAAGTTTACATTTGTTCAGGTGGGATTTAAGCAGTGCTTACAGGAGTCTCACCCTTCCGAAATAAATTTCACACTGAAATAGGCAAGAAGCTTGACTAACCCAAAGAAGGAAACGTTGCCAATGTCTTCGAAGTTGACATCAAGAATATGCCTCGGGTTTCTATACATTGTATGCCACTTCATTTCCTTCCGGTTATTCAGTATTCCAAGGTCATTGTCATGGCTCTTCATCGTCTGCACCATATTGATCAGGAAATCTTGGATACACTTTCCAATGTGAGTCATGTTCAGGTCCGAGTGGATGTAATGATTTTTTATGGTCCTTCTTCCAAGTTGGGCAATGGTCCTCAGGGTAACATTCTGGAACGACTGGAGTTCACTCCATCTGCTTCTACATATAGGCGCCCACGCAGGCATACCATAGAGGAGGATGGACCGAATCACTGTCTTGTACTGTAGTAATTTATTGTCGATGCTGAGGGAGCCGTTTCTACCCAGAAGAGCTATAAGACTGTATTTAGCCCTCTTCGCTTTGTTCAAAGTTACGTAACGATTCCAGGAGTCTTGAGTCGATGATAACGCCAAGGTACTTGTAGTTGTCAACCCATTCGAGTTTCTTATTGAATAGAACCAGGGAATCCGGAGGACACTTAACCTTTTTGTTGAAGTACACGGCTTTGCATTTTCCGACGTTAAGACTCAGTTTCTAGCAACTAAACCAGTCTTCGAACTTCTGCAAGGCGTTCTGCAGCCGAGTGATAACGCGAGATGGCTGATGCGCCCATGCCAAGATGGCAGTATCATCAGCATTTAAGATACCGTCTATGAAAATGGTCTAATGAAACGGGTGCCCGATTTCCACACAACACCATAACTTTGCTATCACCAACGACTTTGGATGGATCTGTCCAATGAGAGTTCATATCCATCCAATATCTCATGTTCTGGCGGTTTACCTCTCCATGGACATAAAAATTTGCCTCGTCACTGAACGCAATGTTATGTACAAATGAAGGGTTCAGTCGATAGTTTTCCAGAGCCCATGTGCAGAACTCCTCACGTCTGCCCGAATCATCCTCCTTCTCCTAAGGTTCGACATAGTTTGAACATAAGTAACGAAAAGAAGTATTTTTCAGATATTTCCTCAACATCATATAGAGTCGAGTCACTTTATTATGACCACCAGTTAATATCCCGAATAACCGCCTTTAGCGGCACGGACAGCAGCTAGACGGCGTGGGAGTGAGTCAATAAGATTCTGGTAGGTTTCTACTGGTAGCTGTTGTCATGCAGACTGTAAAGCATCCGATAGCACGCACATGACGATCGAGGTGATCCCAAAGGTTCTCGATTCGGTTGAGGTCCGGGGAATTAGGGGGCCAGGGTAGTGCTTGGAACTCTTGGTCGTGTTCCTCAAACACCCCCGAACAATTGCAGCCGTATGACACGTCGCATTGTCTTGCTGGAACGTGCCATCCCCCTCTGGGAAGACAATCGCCATGTATGGGTGTACTTGATCTGCAATTATGGATAAATAACCGAATCGGTTGAGAGTGCCTTCCACAGGTATCAGTGGGCCCAGACAATACCATGAGAACACTCCGCACACAATGACGCTGCCATCACCAGCCTGGATTCGTCAAACAATGGTTGCAGGATGCTTGTTCTCGGAGGTTTCTCGCCTCACCCGCCAACGGCCGTCACTTCTGTGGAGCAGAAATCTTGACTCGTCGGAGAAGGCAACCTATTTCCAGTCAGAAGTGGTCCAGTTTCTATACTGTTAGGCAAACTGAAGCCGTTTTTGGCGACGAACCTTCCATCTGCTGCGGGGGCCCATACGTAGCTGGGTCCTCTGTACTGAACATGTTTTAGAGACATGTCTGGTAGCACCCTCGTTGGTTTGAGCGGTAAGTTGGTCCACTGTAACTCTTCGGTTGGCCTTCACACACTTTCGCAGCCGACGTTCACCTCTGTCATTAATGGCACGTGGTGCTCCCCAGTTCCCATACCGTTTATTATGAACGGTCCCATTTTTCCGGTCATGGTACACTTTAACTACAGCAGCATGAGAACAGTTCACAAACTGCGCGGTTTCCGAAATACTGCCACCCTTGTCTTGAAAGCCGATTATCATCCCCTTTTCCACATCTGATAAATCACGTTTCTTATCCATTGCAGCAATGAGTGATATGTTTTTAACATAATGGAAACTTACCTTATATAGTCACCTAACCAATCCCCAACACATGACATAGTTCATCGTCTGGGCAACCCCAAAGACAAACGTATGGGGTGGTCATAATAATGTGACTCGACCCTGTAGAAAGAATGGTTTGAGATATGGTCAATCTCTTAATTTCAGATACTTCTTACAGTCTTCGACTTTTAAGGATCAGTCCCGTACAGTGGAATTCTAAGCAAAGTGTCACTTGCCTCCAAAGCTCCACACGGCCGATTCGACAATATTTAGTCCGATGTTGTATAAACGACTTCTTAAACTCTTAGTAGAATTTATATCAGTTGCGTTTGTTTTCGCTTTTTGTGGGGTATGTTGTTACATAATAATTCAGGATAGCTGTTTTTTTTCCCATGGATATTTGTTACAATTCCATGCGAGCAACATTGGAATCATACCTCAATCTTTTACTTATAATTCATCGTTAATCATACCTCAGTCTTTTTTGCGCACAATATTATAGTGATTATTAGATGATAATGGTTTTTTTGCAGCTATTGGCTACGATATCTGTTACGGTAAGTGCTTCATTAATTTGATGTGCGAATCCAAACTGACATATAGTATAACCTTTCTAGTGTTCTTTTTTCTCAAACAGTAACAGTTTGACATAACACGACCCGTTGATTAAGAGTAATCGAAAGATTCTTGTTAAGTATGGCTCACGTGACATACTTTGTTACAAATGATGCTACCTCCTCAAGTGCGACTTGTGAAGAATTGGGGCTTCTTTAACCACCGATATCAAATGAAATTGTTGAGCACTTCGAGATTGGTATTCACGTCTTCAAAAGTAATGTTCGACCTTACCAAGTAGCTCGTCAGATGATGTAATGAAGTCTGACGTAGCTTTAAACTTATTATCTATGAAACGAGAAATTGAGACTTGGCCGTATGATATTTTTGTTAGTCATATCCCGTTGACTTACCTAATGTGTTCCACTAAATCACTCCGTATCCATTCAGAAGGACTTATGATAAGGAACCATGTTAAAGGATTATAATTTTGTGTCGTGCAATTGATGTCATTTCTCGTTTTTTTTTTCTTTTTCAAAATTGTTCCGTCTTTTACAATCGACTAAATATTGCAGTCAATCGCGTTCTAGCTTATCTTTATTTATTAAGCATTGGAAAGTATTGTTCAGCTGTAATTTTTTCTTTTCGATTTACGCAATTCATTTTATTAAAAATACCAGAACCTAATTGACGAATATTAGCATCATTTATTAAGTAAAATAAATATTATTGATTTAACCGAAATTGAAAATATTTTGACATTAACCTGGTTTTAATAAATGCCATGCCTCCAGATTAACAAACGTTTCCAACGAAATTCATATCTCGCAGTTGTTATTGTTTCTCACTCTTAATAATTGGCCAACAATGTCGAGATCAATGGCTCCACGCTTGCAAACAATGTCGTCACCAATTGCATAATAGCTATTCCGTTGTAGGTTAATTGATGTTTGGCAGCTATACCTTTAACCATTAACACTTTGAATTTTGAATTTTTTTAATTTTTCCTCTCATTGTACCCTAACTTCCGTGCCCTCCAAATTAATGTATCAGAGGTGAATATTTTGTGAGGTAATTCATGTTTTCAGTGTTGGTAGCGCGCAAATGGTGACCCGGTTGACGGCTTTCAAAATAAGCCACCAGATGGCAGTAAAACAATAGCGCATGCGCAATTTCTATCGTGGACATCGTCCATTTAAAAATCATAATTTCATATAAAAATAAATTAATAAAAAAATACAGATATGTAAATATTTTTAAATAAATTACCACTGTGTAAAAAAATGCCACACGTGTATAAATGTATTTCAGTTGCAAAATATAAAAATCTTTCTTATATTTCATAGTTCCCCGTTTGAAAACAAATGTGAAACTATTTTCGTTTTTATCACACAATTTAACAAAATCAGTTACTGCTGCGTTCCAAAGTGCACTTCTAAAGCAAAAGATATATTAAAAACAAGTTTTCATGGTTTTCCATCGGATAAAAATAAAAAACAAGTAGATTACAATCATATCAAGAAAAGGTATTTTATTCCAAATTGAAATGCACATGTTAAAATTTAAGTGAGCTACGTATAAATATTAGTGATTGTATATCATTACAATAAACCCCAACCCAATAAACAAAGACATCAAAATCAAGTAAATTCATTATAATAAAATCTCTATTAGATAATTATGAGACTTTATGACAGTTTTTGTGAGAGACGTGTATAATATTTTTTACATCTTCTTAGAAACTCTTTAAAATAAAAAAAATAAAAAAATTATTAATAATTATATAAATTAAAATTTATATATTTTTTATAAGAAATGAAATTAAATGATATTTTCACTGATATTTATACTAAATTCCAACTCGTCGTTTAAATCTGGCTAGAATGGCTAAATTGCAAGTGCTTAAACTGTTTTTTAAAGAAAAACATGGCAATTTATGGACATCACATCATGGGCGACATTAGCACGGGAGACAACGACTACATTAAGAGCCTATTTCTTGAAAAGGTTTGAAACTATCAAAATGAACAATTTACAGTGGTTAGCACTGTGCTCAATGGAAGCAATATGTGGAACCTATGTTTTATTTGAAGCCTCAGTGGACTTGAAAAAGCTTCGCAAACATCGCTGTTTTTCCGTTGATCAACATGGTAGAGTCAGGAAGTAAAGAATAGAGGGAGGCGACACTCTTCAATATTCCTATAGGGAGTGCAAGTGTGACTCGATCATGGGTTCCAAACAATTGTTCTCGCTTCGGGATTTAGCATTGGTTCCAATGTAGAAATAGAATAAAATCGCTTTGTATAAACCCAGTGTTTATAAAACTTATAAGATATGAAATTGTTGAGTTCCTCACCAGGGTTGCCAGGTTCAAACACAAGTGGCTCGCCCAATCGGGGAACTGAAGTAGCCCAAAATCGCCCAATGCATGAAAATATCCCTTCTTCTCTGACTTTCCCTGACCACATTTCGTTTCCCTGACTTTCCAGAATGTGGGAACCCTGCAAATATACATTCTATCTATGATGTAAACTTCCAACCACATACATTTTTAGTGATCAACAAATATAATATGACTTTTGGTAATTTTTTTATATAATGCCCATTTATCCATTATACTGTAGGAAGCTACAACAATATTTGATTAAAATATCCGCTTCCACTCCACTCCATTCGCATTATAAAAATAAATAAAAAATAATTATATGCTAGCTTCTGAAGCTATCGAAATGAAAAACAAAGAGAGAAGATAAAACTAAAATCTGTGGAGTCTTCTAAAATATTTAGGCTACTAGACAATCGACAAAATGATTACTTGTGGTTTTCCGGATGATCTTATTGCCTTGATTAGTTTCTTTCTGTCGAACAGGATATTTCGTGTCAAGGTTGGCTACTCCATGTCGAAGGCGTGTGACGTCAAAGCTGGTGTTCCCAAGGGCTCTGTCCTAGGTATATATGTTTGCTGACTACTGACCGCGTTCCCGCTCATGTCATATCTCGGTTGCAAAATGCCTTACAAAGAAACTTCGTAAACCCTCGAGTCCTCTCTTCCTATCTGGTAAAGAGCTCGAATGGGTAAAGCATTAAAAATACCTCGGAGACCACGTCTCCTAACTTTCAACAAGGCAAGAAGGCAAAATTCAGTCTGGTAGCTCTTCTGGGGCGAAACAGCGCGCTTGGATTGGACTGCAAACTATTGCTGTACAGGACGGTAATCCGAACCATCTTGCTTTATGATATGCCTATCTGGGCAACAATATGGTCCAGATGGAAGGACCTCCAAACCTTCCAAAACGTTTCTTGAGGATCATTGCCCAACTTGACAGGAGAGTTGCAACAAATACTTCTATTGCCGACGATTTTGAGATATCTCCCATTGGAAATCACGTCCAGAAGCTGCTGAAAAAGCTGCTTCCAAAGATGAAGGACCATCCTAATCCTCTGGTTGTAGGTATTCTTGAGCATCCGCTCACCCTTAGAAGCCTTCTTACAAATCGCATGCCGCGTCACATCCTGGACATCAATTTCGACGACATCCAAAACGCCATTTTCCCGAATATTGGATCTCCTAGTTCCTCGTGTCCCTTGCCCCTCGTCAATCAACAATCAACACTATCGTCCTGATAGGAAAGGACTCCATCTTATCCTCTGGATGACTTAATTAGGTTTCAACTGGCTGCTTGCCTAGTTCAGTGTACTTCCCGAGGTTACTTTTTGGACGAGTATGGCAGTGAAAGTATTGCTTTTGGACCACTCGTTTCGTTTTCCCTGCACTGTTCGATTGTCGATAGGCTACTGGTTCAGTGTTGCCAGATCAAAATGTTGGAAATTACCAACAAAAATTTTCAAATTTACTAAAAATTACCAAATGAGAAATGAAATTTACTAAAATTTTACTATGTTTCAGTTACTAACTT
>JAHWFO010041204.1:474-16399 GCA_023313115.1 Rhysida immarginata
TCTACCACCCCGTGTTCAATTTTAGTAAAAAATAGTCAGAAATGTAAATAATTTTATTTGTTTTATTGTACGAAATTTAATCGACGGATGGCAACTTTTTAAAAATTTTTTAATTTTATGTTTATATTCGATTTCATTGCTAACTTCTTGAATTAATTGTTGTACAATGTCGAAATTCTCAATGCTCTTTTTATTGAATAATTAAATATTACTTGCAGATTGATAATCACAATGATTACCAATCTGCCTGTAATTAATTATTCAACCTGTATCACAGTTATTAAACTGCCTGTTTAAATTCTTTTTATTATTTAATGAGTTTTCCGAAAATTTTGATGCATAATGGCGATAGCCTTGTTCTCATATCATTTTTTGTTTCGCTGTGGCTACGTAAACGGTGACCGGATCCTGATTTTTGAACACGGCTATGAAGTTGCCGGAGATGACGACATGTCGGAGGGCGTTCCTGACAAAAAATTCTCTTGCGATTTTTAAAGAAGTGATTTCAAAAAAAAAAAAAAATAGTCGAGAAAAGACGATTTCAAGAGTTTATATTGTTGTACCTGATAAAATTACTTAAAAGTATTTAATTCTCCAAAAAGTAGAAATGTTTTTTCTGCTATGCCAATAAAATTAAAATGCCAATAAAATGAATAGCATGATAAGCAGCATTTTTAATAGTTTTTTTTTTAACTTTAAAAGAAAACATAATTTATCATCTAAACATATCGGTAAGCGTGCAAAACAAGCATCTGGTCAGTCACAGCTCTACAGGGTGTCTCATAAACAGAGGATGACCATGGCAGTTGAAAAGGACGTTAATACCAAACAAAACCAAACCAAACCATCATAAATAGAGGTACAAACTCTAAGGGGAAGTAGAGAACATGAAAAGGATTGAGACCCATAACTAGAAACGTCATGGGAAAGTGGTAGCAGACGTACAAGAAAATGAAAGGACACAAGTCAGAAATTACCGGATAATTTATTGCACATAAATATTACAAATGGCGTAGTAGATGATTTCATTTTAGAACATTACAGGAGATGTTCGATACCCTCCTGTGCTGGTACTGGGATTCCTTTCTATCTATTTTGGGCCATGGCGAGCGTATGAGTCACTCCTGGCCTGCCCTCACTATGCGTGTGACCTCTTAAGACCCATATTTGTACAACTTGTGATGCACATGAGAAAACAAACGGTGGCCCGATGCATGTCTCGGTGGGACCGTTCTTAATACAGTCGTTCAGCTGCTCGTGCATTGCCATCAGCCAATCCATACATGATGTGCATTTCTGCCACTTCACTGTTTGTTGCATGCTCTTTCTACGGCAACTAATGCAGTCGAATGAGGAAAAACCAGATGTTTTCCCTCCAGCGCTCTCATGCACAGCGTATGGGTTCCTATACAATTCTCAATCCTTTTGATGTTCTCTACCTCCCCTTAAAGTTTGTACCTCTATTTATGAGACACCCTGTATATTTAACGCTCGTCCCCACGTACTATGCTCCCCCTCCCAAAAAAAGCAAACAACTTATATCGCGCTTTGAGCCACCTCCGGCAACGGCATAGCCGTGTACAAGAATCGGGACCGGTCACCGTTTACGTAGCCACAGCGTTTTTGTTTTTTAACCTTTAGTATTCCTTTTTGTAGCGTTTCTACGATGGATCACATTTTGCTAGAGCTCTGGCTAGGGAGCTTTACATTCTGCCACTCAAGGGCGCTGAAACTAAAAATAGGTGACGATTTTAACGAATTGGTCGCGACGATCGCGCCGTTTTTCAAGCGCAGTTCAAAATTTCTACGCTCAAGGTCGCCAATACGTGCTCGATGACGAGATCAGAAATCCTATCTTGTCTCTCACTATCCCTTATGACCTCTTGATATTACCCAAAATACCCTAAATTCAAAAATAACCAGTCAAAATGGCCTCCAAAGTTTGGCATTGAAAATTTAGAAAATCCACTTTTTAGACCCAAAAATAACAACCGAGGAGGGATTTATCAGAGTTGGTTTTTTTCTCTAGTTAGATATCATACACTACTAGCCTTATATAGAGCAAGAACACTGGCAAATGTTTACTTAATTTTTTTATAAATTTTTGAATTTTGAAAATCTTTATTTTTTTGTAAAGTTTGGGGCTAGCTATCTCTGGTGGGACTGAATATAAAAATTTGATTTTTGCACATTTTGTACACCTATACGATATCAAAGTACTGTAAAAATTTCAACATTGATATTTGACTTTGAACAAAGATATGAATTTTTGAAAATGAGGAAATAATTCACATTACACTACAATTGATCTTATGGCTGTTGCCTAATTCATGTGTGATATTGGCTAGATGAATTAAAGCAATGTCTGGTGCTTTCTTTTCATCAATTGTGACGATGGATGAGACGTGGATTCCATTTTTTAACCCTGAAACGAAACGCCAATCTTCACATATAAAAAAATCAAAATATTTAAAAATGGTCAAGCGACCCTCATTGGATCACTTCATATGGATTGACCCACATACATTGTTACATCATAATTATTCGGCCAAATTTAGGGCTTATTATTGGTAGAAATAGGATTAACTGGTCGACTAATGATGATCTAACAGGTATGACGTTTCCTTTATCAGGCCTTCTGTCTAGGTGGTGTTGCCCCCCCCCCCCCTCCTTCGCTTCACTCATCCAGATTTCACCACCCCAACCGCTATTCCTCCAAACAAAATGAAGTCACCTCAGTTTTATTCAATCACCACTTAACCCAATACTTATTATCTTCTTGAAGACTGTAAATATCGCAGCATGACAATCCAAAATTGTACCCGTGAAAAAGCTAGGAAAGAAAGGCGAAACCGGTCGGGATCACTAAATTCCGATACAATGTTACTGCAAGACGACATCATACATCATTAAAAATTACAGGGAATCCTAATTTTCAGAATTCAAATACTTGCGAGGCTGTAAGTATTTGATCATTGCAAACTTGTTTTCGTGACAAGTCTTTTAACAATGCCACCAATACCATCGCAAGATTTGCCATGGCTTGTTGCAAAAAAAAAAAAACAAAAAAAAACCCAGCTGCTCTTTAATTGAAATTGTGTTAATGGTAGCAGATATTTCTGAAATTCTTACAATTTTTCTACTGTGCAGCACATCCATCAGTGAAATATTCCGCATAAGCAAGGGGAATTTCAGAAATTTAGTCACAAACCGGTGACATGGTAGTCACAAATTACCAATTCAATTATTTTTTGTAAAAAGATTTTTCCACACTTCCCATTATTTCTATAAACTGATTCTTTTTGTGTGACTTAAAGAGTTATAATAATATTGTAAAACTTTCAAAGGAATCTATGAGTGGGCATTACCTTAAAAAATTATAATGCCCATGCATCGAGTTTGTTTAAAAGAAATTATTTACATTTTTTTTCTAGGACAGATTATAAATATTCAATATAGGGAGCATGAACATAAAAATATAAACTTTCCTCTTTAATTTAAAAAAAAAATTCAAAGTTCTACTGTAAAAACTGTATGAACTATATTATAAAGGAGCTTGTCTATGGAAAATCAGAGTTTGTGAATCCATATAACTTCTTTAGATCATAATTGAAAAAGTATTTAACCTGCAACTTTTAAATTTTGGAAATGTTCATATATCTAGGTAAACTTCAATTACATAAGATTTCAAGGTTTTCTGTGAGGGTGGGTGTCATTTCCAAATATTTCTTGATGATTGGATATGGAAGGACCTAAAACTGGTATTACCGTTACCAGTAATAACATACCTAACTCCAGGAACAAGACTGATAAAAAGAAAAGTTAAAGTAAAACGAGGTCATATTGGGAAACAGAACATTCCAATATGATGGCACACTGCTGCACATAAACCATCCCTGTAAAATTTCTTGCATTCTATTTTTACTGAAGACAGACTGATTGGACTAAATATTCCAATAGTGGCCTCCTCGATCCAATAATATAGACCTTTATGCATGAACATATAAATCTAAAACATTAGGTGTACAAAACAGTTTTAAAAACAGTTTTGTTTTATTGAGATCCAATCTTCATATAATAGTCTCTTTTTAGTGCAAAATATATCCTATTCAAAAAGAGATTCAGCAGTATTCACAATTATCACTTTCTCATGTCATGATTAAAATAGAAGTACCTCTTCAGCTCTTTGTCATCATTAACCTCTGATAAAAGCCTAAAATTATTATTATAATAAATGTATCTTATATAAATTGTTTAACTGCCAGGGGGTAAAACAATCAGGCCTATGAAATAGGGAATGGAATTTTTGATTTGTTTATTGCAAATAATTAGGATACCCATTTTTAACAAAAGAAAACTATACTTTTTTTTTTCCACTCTTAATCTGACAGTGCTATTTGTGATGCAACCATGAGGCCGACTGGATCTCATGAATTTCTGGAATGTATTCATGCATGCAGTAGCTGCTCCCCAAGTGCAGGTTACAGGATGCAAAAAAAAAAAAAAAAAAAAAAAAAAAACCTAGTAAAAAAATGACAGCACCTGTATATGTATCATATGATACTCATGCCATTAATAATTTACCCTGCTTGGTAAACTCTATTGAATTAATTATGTTCAAATATTCTAATTATTTTACCTTTTAATTTAAACATGATCAAATGCAAAGTAATTTTGAAACCTAAAGTTTAAATAATGAAATCATGCAGTACGAATTATAATTTTAATAAGATAGTAAGTTGTTTCTTACAATTCGAAAAAAAATTATAACATTTGGTATATACAGTGTGGAAAAAGATTCAAATTACTCAAATTTATTAGAATTATCAGTGTTCCCTAATTGTTTTTCAATTGACCACAAATTTGGAAAAAAGAATTTTTCAACTGTACACCAACTTACTTCATTAAACCTAGTGTCAAAATATAATGTCAAAGAATTTACATCAAAAGATTTAAACCATATAGTATGCTTTGTAATTGTCTGTTCAGGATAAAAATCAATAGCAGTCTTCCAACATTTGGCATTCTCATCAAAGCTGTGTACTGAAGTTTCAAAATCAATATCACACTGTTGATCTAAATTTACAAATGTAACTGCTTCAAATTCATTTTGAAACAAATTACATGTACTGTTGGGTATTAATTGAAATGTGAACTTCAACAAACCAGACTCTGTACAAATTTCTCTCTTGAAGCCCACATTAGGTAGTGGGGCAGTTAATTTTAAATATATTCTATCTCTGTTAATCATTGCTGGAGTCTTTGGTATTTTAATTTGATCAGAAAACCGAAAAGTACCAGCTAGGTTTCCTGAATTCCAGGGAATCTGAGGCTCTTTATGCTCTTTAAATCTAGGATCTTCTCGGACAGCTCGCTTGACCTTATTGAACGTTTCTTCAATAGTTAAATCTTTTTCAAGAATTTTTTTCAAATGACTTACATAAATACCATTTGATGATCCTTTATTTTCAAAGGCAGAAGAATTTGGTGTTGTTGCATACGCAATTAGTGTGTTTGGGTGATTCGTGAGGTCAAATGTCGGGAATTTCATTTCATGCAGTTTGTCACTTGGTTTATTGCGACATGTGTCAAGGATCATAACCACAACAGCTGGCTTTTTACACTGTAATTTCTGTAAAACTTTATATGCACAAACTGTCTTTTGAGCTTCATCAGACAAGGTTCCTTTTTCTTTATGAAATACTTTGGTTTCTTCAGGCAAAGGTTCAGATTCATTATCAGCTTGATAAGGTGAAGCATCTACTGGCATCATATAACATTGATTTTTTACTTCAATACCATGTCCACCAAAATAAAATACAACATATACACCTTCATCAATAAATATTCTACAAATATTATCAATAATTTGATCCATTGTTTCAAGATCTGTATTATAGAAACAAAACACCTTGAAGCTATGTTTCAAAAAATACTTAGCTAAAGTCCGCACATCAGATTTTGCGGCAAATAAGGGAGTCATTCGTGTATATGTCTCATTACCAAATAAAATCGCAATTTTATCTGTAGCTTCGGAAATTTTTTCAGCTGTTGCAGGATCAACCGTAACAGTTACACTATCAGATAAAATGCTTTCCATACTATTATAAACACGACAATGATATATCCAACTTGTTTTCTCAGGTGGAGTTTTCAATCCTATATTGTCTAGCATCAAATCTGAAGAATTCACATTGTTGGACACACCATCTTCAAACCATTCATACTGCAAGTCTTGACCTTTTGCTTCAATTTTTAATGATATACATGAGCCAATTCTCAATTTGTCAGCTGGGCTTTCGGGTTGCTTTGCAATTATAATTGAGTTTTCGTTTTTATGCTGCTCGTCCATTGAATGATCAATAACTGTCACAATAATGTCATGGGTACATACATTAAAAAATTCTTTCATGTCATTTTCATTGTAAATCTGACAAAAGTAAGCTCCTTCCAACTCCTTACATAATGGCTTAATATCTAAGAACGGTTCTTTTGAAGGACAATTTGAAACAAGTTCTGGTTTATCATGAGATGAATGTTTATACCATACATGTCTTGGAAATGGAAATCCACTTGATTTAAATTCAATTTTTAAAGAAGTATTTTCACCTTTTATCAAGGTTAAAGTTCTTGGTGGCTGAACTTCAATTACAGGAGGTTCATGGTCACAGAATAGCTTTAGTGGTTCTTCTAATCTAAGATCCAAAAATATCTCTGCTAAATGTTCAACAGTATAACATCGTTGTTTAAGTTCTGAAAGGACGTGGTAAGAAGGGTCACGAGAATTTTTCATTTCTATAATATCATCTTCAGAATACTTATCAAGAAGAAATACTTGTATAAGAATTTCCCACAGGCCAGTGCGGTTCAAAATTTTTTTAAGCCGACAATATATTTCATACTTTAGCTCATACAAGTAGCATTTTCCAGCCATTTTTGAATCTTTGAATTAAGGTAAGTTTCCAACAGCAGGCATGTATCTTGTTATGAGGGAAAAGTACACCGGAAACACCTGAAATAAAAAGTAAAATTCTATATTAAAAGACAAGTTTAAAATGAAAATTAAAAAAAAGTTAAAATATAAATCATAATTAAATTTTTTTAGTTCCTTAAAAATAGATAAGTAAAAGAACAATTAAATATAATCCTTTAAGCCATCAAGATGACTCAATGAAGATAATATATAATACGCATCCAAGTTTTTACTTGATTTTGAAAAATTTCCCGTATATAATATATATCCAGTGCATTGAATAAATTGAACAAATTAACTTTTATAACGATAAAAAAAAATATTATTCATGTAGCTACACAAATCTTTCAAAATCAGAATCTTCTGAATCCGACCTTAATTCCATAATTTCACTTGATAGTTCTCTGTTAGGAATCGATAATCGTTCTTCCTCTTCCTCGTCTTCTTTGAATCTCATGGAGTCATCATCATCTACTGGAGGGATAATTCCTGCTTTCATAAAATCCATTCTGAATCGTATTTATCTTTGCATTACAATGTGCACCCACTGGCAAGCTTCTAGCAGTAAATGAATGGATTCAGTTTTGTATCCATTCTTCCCATTGCGATCAAATAACTGCTTTGAATACATGATTGACCATAATATCCCTTATCCAATATTACAGAACATACTATTAAATTACTATATTGTTCTATTATCTATAAATGAAATGTGAATCAGTTGCAATTACCGTAATTTTTTGGTTATAAATTGCATATTATGCATAAAAAAAAAAAAAGTTTAAAAAATCATTACTGTGTATTATGGACAATGCATATAATAGGCCAATAATAAAACCTGGAGAAGAAAATGTTGTGGGGGGGGGGGGGCAATTTTGGTTTTTATTATACATTATATTTATTCGCTTTATATTTCCATATATAAATTTACTTCACGTATATTTATTGCAAAAGCTATTGCAAAAGCGAATTTGATGGCTCACTTCCCTTTTCCGTTCATAAACCCAGGGATACCAGGTTTTCTCAGCAACTTTTCAAGATGGCTTCCAAGCTGAGATGTCTGTCAGCTCAATGATATAGTGACTGTTGTTCTGTGTGAACTCTGTAATAATAAAGTTCAAAATGTAAGGCAAATTACTTTGCCATTAACTAGAGCTGACACAATAATAAATGCAATACATGAATGCAACCAGTCTTGTTGATATCAATCAAAGGAGGTTAGGGATGCTATTCCATAGTTTAACCAGTGTTTGCTACTAATCGATCTTTACCAAGATGTGGAGACAAAACGTATGGATTATTTATCAAATGGATATCTATCAATCATTCATTTGCATGAGAGAGAGTACAAGAAAATACAATTTGAATGCTTTTGTGAAAGCAGAAATTACCCCTCCTGTGGATAAATCAATCATGAGAATCGAAGACTGGGAAAAAGAAAAAACAGTAATTAGGCCTAACGAAGAACTCAGACGATTCTGATTTTGAAGGACTTTAACTATAACGAATAAATTCTGTTATACGATCATTTATTTTAAATATTTATTTCTTCATTTAATAGGAATATATAAAGTCTAAAGCCTTTAAAAATCAGACGACCATAAGGCAGTATGTGTTTGAACAAATGCGGCGGAGCACTTCCTGATGCTGAATCGCTTTCTTAGGTACACGAAGTGCGTATAATACACGATTGCACATTATGGGCTGGGAATTTTTCTAAAAACATGAATAAACAAGGGTGTGTATTATTAGCGAGGGCGTATTATACCTCAAATATTACGGTAACTAGATCGCGGTGACTTGAGAAAAAATTGAATAAATAATATAATCATATCGAAGATAAAAGTATTCCAATAACTACAGTAATCGATATATCAGTCTTTGAAAAGAATACTCATATTTTATCAATAGATGGATTGTTTAGGAAAAATGTATGTCTTAACTCAGTAAATGAAACGTGATTGCAGATTTCTTTTAGGTATGTATCTTCAGTTTTTAATACTTGAAAAACATTACTAGTTCTTTTTGCTTATGTTTATGTTATACAGTATTTAATTTTGAATAAAGAATTAAATCATTTTTACAGCTTTTTTCGATGAATGAAACGTAATTTTCGATCATTAAAATAATTTTTCATATCAATAAAATATAGTTTCGTTCAAAAAAACATAGTTTCATATTAAAAAATAAACATTCACATCAATAAAATAATTTTTCAAGTCAAAAAAATGTAAATTCGTTTCAATAAAACGTAATGTAAGACTGTAGAGAAGTTAGTGCCATCTAGTGACAATTATATTAAACATTTACTTTAAAATGTCAACTGCTAACGAAAACTTGATATAGATCGTGTGGATGAAGAACGCTACAACTTCTACAGCAATAATTTAACTATTACTATAGTAATATCGTCAATATTTTACAGTATTTTTTAACAAATTCATAAAAATATTATGTCAATGTTGATTCAGACTCCCTGTAGCAACGTTTCCATTAATGATAATCAGCGAACTACGATCTTACGTTTTTTTTGACGTGAAAAATTATTTTATTGACGTGAAAACTTATCTTATTGAAGTGAAAAATTATTCTATTGATATGAACTATTATTTTATTGATGTGAATGTTTATTTTTTAATATGAAACTATGTTTTTTTGAACGAAACTATATTTTATTGATATGAAAAATTATTTTAATGATCGAAAATTATGTTTTATTCATCGAAAAAAGCTGTATGTAGGTATATTGATCGCAGTGACTAATTAGAGTGGTTGTCGCCAATTTCTTTTTGCAAATTCACTTTTGCATTAGCTTTAGTGACGGAAAATTGAATAAAAGTAAATAAATATATGTGAAGTATATTTCCAAGTGAAATCTCTGGCAGTAATCCTATTTTTTTTAATGTTAAAAAGTTTCAGTTTAATGTACCTCAAATTAACGTACATTTCAAATTAACGTTATAATTTTACATTCCCTAGGTTAAATTATCCTTTTATTGCAACATTCTTAGGTCGAATGTTTTGTAATTGGTCAATACCTTGAATAGCCGATGCAAAAGTGACAGTTATACTCTGTGCAATAAAAGAAAAAACTGGCATAGTGCCAGAATTCTGATTGGCTAACAGACCATTCTGGCACCACGCCCAGTTTTTTTCTTTTATTGCGCAGAGTATAATTAATGTTTAATATAGCCAATCAGTCTTTACAATACTACGATCGGCCAAAGATGGATCGCCTTACATGGAAAAAATCTATAACTTAATTAATTGAAAAATCGTTAATATGTTAAGATTTTAAATATTGGGAAACTGACGTAACTGAAAAAACCCTTAATAAAACATGCAGAAACCATTTCTGTAAAAACACCGTAACACAGATTAGACTGGATCCAAGCGTGGTACAGTAGCAAAAGTACATTTCTAGGCAGATACAGTCGACTCGCATTATAACGAAATTGGTCGTAACGAAATTGCTGAAATTTTTCATAATCCCAGTCAGTTTTCTTAAAAAAAAACAACTGCTTATAACAAACTCTCTTATAACGAAAAATCGGGTAAAACAAAGTAATTTTCTAATGACACGTAATTGAATGTATAGTAATTTCACACCTGATACAACGAACTAAAAACGACGTCATAAATTGGGCAAAATAACGATTTATCGTAAAGGCAATTCACAATACATGCCGTTAGGCTTATTTCACGTAAAGACGAAAAAGCAGTAATAATTGTAATTCGATTTTGAGAGTGCGGAAATGGCGTCTTTGTTTGCTTGAAAACAGCCAATAAGAATCCATACTAAAGTGGAAATGCTGGAAAATGGAGAAATATCGAAAGCGGAAGCAAGTAGAATTTACTTCCTGTACTTCAGATTACGATCGTTGATCGATGACTACGAAAAATAGAAGCAAAAATCTTTCTAGAAAATATCAAGTACTAAAAAACGGAAAAAACATTATGAAAATATCAAATGCTGATAAAGAAGCACATATTGGAAAGAAATTTATTCGGAACTCGGAGAAGAGAGAACGCAAAAAATTGAACAAGTTCGCCAATTTGTTCTTTCACAGCTGTGTCAGGTCATGGAGATTGCGTAAACGACGTCCCACCATGTCTCACATGTGCTCAATTGGCAATAGGTCTGGGGACCTTGCGGGACATGGCAGGCAGTTGACATCATGTAGAGAGACTGCACCGGGTATGGTGTGCAGAAAGGGCAGTAATACGGGCTGCAGAATCTCCGATGTGCCATGCTGCGGTCAGGGAGCCTTGGATGGTGACTAAAGGCGTTCTGGTATCGTAGCTGATGGCACCCCAGACCATGATCCCGGGTGTTATTCCACGAAGGCGATACCGGATGCATTGTTCATTGGCACGTTCCAATGGTCTGCGCCACACCCATTCGCGTCTGTCGTCGGTGTCCAAACAAAAGCGGGATTTGTCACTGAAGAACACCGGGCACCATTCCATTTGCCAGCCCACTCATTCACAACACCATTGCAGTCATATCGTGCGGTGCTCAGGTGTCAAAGGAAGACAACAATGGACGCCTGGCAGACGTTGTTGCGGCATGTAATCGGCATACTATTGTCGCTGTTGACACTGGAGCAGTACCGGGAATAGTGATGTTGTCGCGTAGTTGCCGCAGGGTGATCGTTCTGACTGCTAGTGCTGTTTATAGTATCCGCATATCGGAACGAGCTGACGTGCTTCTCCAGGCCCCAGAGACTGGTCATCTGGCATGTGTGCCTTCCTCTCGCCATTGCCTCCAACATCGGCCTATCGTCCGTGCGTCCTGCGACACATTGACAGCAATCAGTCTGGTTGACCATCTAGCCTCGGAGAGGCCAATCAGACCTCACTGAAAGTCCGTTAATTGCGTAACGATTTCGTTGTCGTCGTTGCAGCATTGAGACCTTTGTGCGGATAACAGTACTGTACGTTCCCGAGGCAGTTGCTTCCTCCCTACTGCATGGAACGTCTCGCACAGGTGTAAACTGATGAGCCTATACAGGCACTCGGACAGACTATCAACCCAAATGCTCATGTCCCGTGAGCATGCACCTAATTGTTTACTAGTCGGAGGTAGACAACCCCCCCCCCCCCCCCCCTAAATATGGATAAGGTCGGATAACTCCTTGTTGGTGGGGCAATTCACTATGTGTATGTTCTTTTATTTATTTTATGTAGTTTCACGTTTTTACTCTCATGCTTTTCCTATCTCAGACTTATCATTGTTCCACTTTATTTGATTTCGTTATTTGATTTGTTTGTTTATTTCTTATTTTAACTGTCAACATATCAAATTTTATTGATAATTAACTTTAAGTATTTTTAGTTTTTGTAAAGATTTTTTCGTTTTTTATTTTGCTATTATTTAAATATATCTCCTTTATATATTATTTATTAATTATTATTATTATTATAGTACATTAATCCTTTATATATTACAAGATTATCCGCGTGCAGTCTGCACGGTAATTAGTTTCAAATTCAATTGATATTGTTGCAAAGCTCGCACATTCAAACCGCTTCATGTGATGAGCTCACATGTTCTACTTTATTTATAGTTTGATTATACATGGGGATTCGAAAGCCCCCGAACTCCAATTTTAAGATGTATTTACTGCAAAACCATAAAAAACATCCAAGTATTACTGCATGTGGTAGTTGTGTGTGACCTTAGAAATGTGCTGAGCAACGTGAGAGCACCACATGACATGACTGTTGTGGGGGAGTGGGCGAACAGTGATGTTCAGTTGGCTATGGTTCTCACGCAAGATTATAGTCACATTCTTATAAGTTTATTTTGTGGTACCAACATTGCATTCAAATGAAGTTTTTCTGATGCTCCTATATAGTACCAGGGGAAACGTTATGCTGTGTATGATCTTGTATACCTGTTTTTACAAGACAGGCTGAATGTATACAAGCCTAAATGTGGACACCATGTTCCTGGAGAATTTTCAAGCTTCCTGCAGCACTATCTGTGGAAGTCATTTCGGCAGCCGTCTCAAAAGCTAGGGGCCTTGTATACTCTAAAGTTATGGCTGTACAGAATTCGAGTAGCGTAAGAGTTTCATTCTTTGGATTCTTTTTAAGCAAGCATGAGTTTTAGGCGCAAGAGTTTTACTGCATGAAATTGGACTCTGTTTTTGAGCGAGAACCATGATTGACATAACGTCACTGCTAGCCTACGCAAGCATCTTGTCACGTGGTGTTCTCATGCTGTGTGGCTTGTTCCAAAGATCATATCACCCATAAGCAGCAATACTCTGATAACTTTTATGGTTTTGCAGTAAACAAGTCTTAGGAGTTCGGGGATATATATATAAATGTATCCTTTATATACTTTTTCTCATGTCAACACTCCTTTTTCTATACATTTACAAAACACGCAATGACGATTGAGATATTAAACAAGGTTTTTTGAACAGGCTTACCACAAAGTACACTCGCTTATCTTTAAAAACGTGATCTCGAACGTGGTTTATCTCAACATTATGCACTTTACTTTATACACTTTTCATAGTTACATGCTAACCATTAAATTGCATTGCCTCTCTTTTTAAGGCCTAACTATAAATAAGTCACCAGGGTTCGCGCTTACTCGCAATTTACGCATCAAATGGGCGTTTTTGCTAAAAATTGACTCGTGATTTTTTGACCAGCGAGTCAAAATTGACTTGTTAATTTTTGAATAGCATCGGCCCTTATCTTTCTCACCACATTTTAACCTCACTTCATTTTGTCACATGCGGTCTTGTTTAAATATCTAATTAACTATAACAGTAACTATAGAGATTGTGGATGCAGTTAAAAATATAGAAGTTAAAAAGAATCTAAACTTTGACTCGCATCTTCTGAAATTTGACTCGCAGTTTTCAGACTTGGGGAGTCAAACTGACTCGTATATATTTTGTCTTAGTGCGAACCCTGGTCAAAATGTGGTGGCCCAAGGCCAACGAGAGATGGGCCATGACACTCAAAAATCACATGACCATTGGGGTCAGCCCTGACTGGGGTCCAAGCAACAATCTATCCTTAATTGTTGCAAACAAACGATGAAACACCGATTGTTAAAATACCAGATGGAGACAATGGATGGATTATTGCTCGGACCCCGATGATCGAGTGCCCAGGCCTATCTCTTGTTGGCCTTAGTGGCAGGTAGAACAGACATATATATACAGGGTGGTCCATGTCTGTCCCCCCCCCCCCCTTTTATTTTTTGAACCGAAGCAGATATGTCAATTTTGATGAATCCAATTAATAGGAAGTTGTGGGTGGCCTATCCCATGGTGCACTTTTCATTATCCCAAATATGCAAATTAAGACACATTCAAAATATATCTCAAAAACCGTAAGGGAAAGAGAAAAAAACCCAATTGCAAGCTTGTTCAGCATAAAAAAACAAACAAAACAAAATAAAAATCATCCAAATCAGACCAACCAATCACCCACAATCAGAAGATCATGTTGACCATTTTTCGCAACATTGTAGCTTGCCATCCTGGAATTGTTCTGTCTTCTGTGTGCTGAAACATGCCTTTTATTTGCTTTTCCGCATGTAAGTGAATGCGAGTATGGTAATTTATGTTAATTTTTTGATTTGCATGCTTTACATGGCGGAAATATCAACATTCAGTTTTCCTTGTGCAGTGTGATTGTTTGTAAGCTACAAACAGTCACCGCGTGATCGTGGGTGATTGGTTGGTCCGATTTGGATGATTTTTTTTTTTTGTTTTGTTTGTTTTTTTATGCTGAACAAGTTTGCAAGTGGGTTTTTTTCTCTATCCCTTACGGTTTTTGAGATAAATTTTGAATGAGTCCTAATTTGCATATTTGGATGATGAAAAGTGCACCATGGGATAGGCCACCCACAACTTCCTATTCATTGGATTCATGAAAATTGACATATCTGCTTCGGTTCAAAAAATAAAAGGGGGGGGGGGCAGACTTATGGACCACCCTGTATATATACTAGCTGATATACCCGGCCTTGCTCGGGCTCTTTTTTGATGAAGCTTGGGAATATCTGGATGTGAATGAATGTACAGAAAAAATGAACACATGAAAAAAGCTTAGAATTAATATAATAAAAATTCATATTGAAGAATCTAAAAAAACTTTTTTAAAATGCTCCCAATGGATGGCCTCTCCAAGTATGGCCCCTTTAGCAGTTCTACAACTGCTCGTGTTGGAATCTTGTGTATAGCTGAGTGAGTTTGAGACAGTGCAGGAGAAAAAACGTGGAGAATAATGTTCATTTTTTTCTGTGTATTCAGATTCAGAAATTGCAAAATTTCATCGAAAAAGAGGCCGAGCAACATTGGGTATATCAGCTAGTATAGTAGATATTATAAATGTTGAAAATAATAATGTAAATGTTTATTGTACCTGTTGAAGGATTACGTTGTTGGATATTAATATGATAACCATCCTCTCCTTCCCAGAAAATAAGTGGATATTGCAGAGCATCATATGAATGATGAATTTCATTTATGGTTTATACAGTATTATCGCGACGTTTAATTTTGATATGTCGCTGGTCAAATTGATCACCAACAATAACCAATGGCCACTTCATTAATATTTGGAGCATTAAACCGACCAGCGTGTTACCAAGCTGGACTTTTGTCAGCTTTGATCATGACCGTGTAATTATCAATTTGCATTCTTTCCGAAGTATGTAATGAGCTGATTTCTTTCATTTAACATAGTTTCTAGAGATGCAATAATGATCCTTTCTGTAATTTTTTCAATACAATTGTAATGGCAGCGAATATTAACTTGCTTTGCTTCTTCTCCCATGAAATAAATTTGCAAGGATTTTGGATCTTGATTTGGCATTGGAAGTAAAGAGCCGATTGGTGATACACTTGTCCTTGAATTTTGCATGTGGTATCGAAATGACGACCACTAATGATTTTCGTGGCGCCAAGTGATGTC
>JAHWFO010041216.1:0-15059 GCA_023313115.1 Rhysida immarginata
GTTTAGTAGCACGTGCCCTAATGGTGCCCTATGAAACCATTGGAACTTTCAATGCTAAGATATGGCATGTAATATATCAAACGACTCGTAACAACATGTAATGTGTGAATATCATGAGAAGATAATGATAATTGTTTTTGTTTTATAGCAAGTGCCCTAATGATGCCCTATGAAACCATATGGTACCATTGGAACTTTCAATGCTAAGATATGACATGTAATATATCAAACGACTCATAACAAGGTGCCATGAGTGAATATCACGAGAAAATAATGATAATGGTTATTGGTTTAGTAGCACGTGCCCTAATGTTGCCCTATGGCATGATATGGTACCATTGGAAGTTTCAATTCTAACACATGGCATGTAATATATCAAACGACTCGTAACAACATGTAATGAGTGAATATCACGAGAAAATAATGATAATGGTTATTGGTTTACTAGCACGTGCCCTAATGGTGCCCTATGGAACCATATGGTACAATTGGTAATTTCAATGCTAAGATATGGCATGTAATAGATCAAACGACTCGTAATAACGTGCCATGAGTGAATATCACGTGTAAATAATGATAATAGTTACTGGTTTAGTAGCATGTGCCCTAATGGTGCCCTATGGTACCATATGGTAACCTTGGAACTTTCAATGTTAAGATGTGGCATGTAATATATCAAACGATCGTAACAACGTGCCATGAGTGACTATCACGAGTAAATAATGATAGTGGCAATTGGTTTTGTAGCACGTGCCCTAATGGTACAATACAGAATTTATAGAACTTTTAATGCTAAGATATGGCGTGTAATATATCAACCAACTCCTTACGCGTTATTAGATCTTTTGTTATCCATAGCTTATTTGAATCAAGAGTATAGTACTCTTAGGCTTAATGGTATTTAAAACTCATTACTAATTAATTTATTAGTAGTTAATCGCTTGCTTCAATAAGAGTTTAGTAATTTAATATGAAAATCTAATAGATGCTTACACATAACGCTTCAGCAATTGAGGCTCAATTCGTTTAACATTATGTGAGAATTCTTACAAATTAAAGAACTTTTATTTTTTTAAGTGTATGAGGAATAACTTCACTCACCATTTACCTTTCATTCTTCAAGTTTATTCTTTTAAATTCTCTCTATACGTTAGCCTATTTAAATAGTAATTTACAATTTAGTTTTCATATTTATTTATTTACTCTCAAGTGTTTTAAAATGTTGGTTAATTCTATATATCCATGTACGATGCTATAAATAGAAAATGTGCTCCCTTTATCCGCTTTGGCGGTAAAATCATTCTTGTTTGAAGATAGTGTCGGTAAAATGGCATGCTCGGTTTTGCACACATTGTCGGAGTCGAAGAGCGAAGGCGCCCAAGACATTGCCTAACTGCTCCAATGAAATGTAGTTGATCTCTTGCTGAATTCTCTCCTTTAATTCATCCCTAGTCCTTGGCATGTATTCTTGTAAAATGTTAGATATAAAATATCCCCAGAGAAAAAAAAATCTGGGGTCGTCAAATCTGGTGAACGGGAAGGCAAGGAAAATCGCCGTTCATGCTTATGAGACGGCCAGGAACGTGCGCCTTAGTACATCCAGTAAAATACAAAATTTCACTAATGTACATCATAAAAATACATTCATTTGCTTGTTTCTTTGTGATTATTTGAAATAGTGTTATTTCTTTGCCCCACCCTGTAGTTGAATTCAACATTTTTTATGAGAAATTGGATTAGGAAGTTAAATTTTGCTATTTCAAGCTACCAAAATACCATTCATCTAATCGTATATTGACACTGAATTGTATTTCTTGCTTTAAAGACAGAAATAAAACAGTCTCCCTAACATATAAGAGCCTTCTTATGCTACTTGCGCGAATAATACGCATCCTAATTCTTCTAAAAAAAAATTTCTGAAAATTATTCATTGACAGAAGAGAAGTGCATTGAATATGAATCGCTCTTCAAAAACTGTATATTCTTTTATTTACGAATCTAATAAATTTAAAATAAATAGTTTTCAGGGTCTTACCACCCTGTGATTAACCTTTATTATTTATTATTTTTAAAATAAATAGAGTAATTTACTTATGCTTATGGAGCATCACGTGATTTAAAGCTAATTCATCAACTAGATATGAACGGAATGATCATTATCTTCCATCCCGGAAGAGAAAACAGCTTCAGTCTTTTTTTCTCCTTATTAATTATACACGACCTTACGTAGATAAAAAATATCAGGAAATCCAAATATTTAATCCACCGAAGAAGAAGATTTTTCTATGCATTATGCTGTACCTTCTCTAATAAATATATTAATGATGTTATCCTCCCTTTTATTGACGTCTGGAAATCCATCTAATGGAATGAAGGATGGTGGACTTTTCTCCCTCTCTTCCTTTATTTTGATACGTACTCTTCTTTTATCGCCCTGTCAATTGTTCCGGAGAACCTTTTGCTAAGTTGGTCCAGAGAGAAAAGACCGTAACTCTATAGAAAAGGAATCCGCACGAAAAAATAAAAAAAAAGTGTTCTGCTATGATGGAAACGTCACTAATGAGAATAAATGACGGAAGCGAGAATCCATTGGAGTTTCTCGTCAAGTTGCAGTCGAAAAGCTTAGATTGATCGCTCTCTTGATTGCCCCCAACACCAAAACGAACCAAAGAAATTCAACATTTCATTCTTTATCCCGACAGCCACGATGTAGTATTTACTCGAAATCAATCATTATCACATTTCGGAAAAGATTTCTTAGATATATGCCATTTTCCTTTATCATGTTAAGGACATTTC
The DNA here is from genome assembly GCA_023313115.1 of Rhysida immarginata. Taxonomy (NCBI): domain Eukaryota; kingdom Metazoa; phylum Arthropoda; class Chilopoda; order Scolopendromorpha; family Scolopendridae; genus Rhysida; species Rhysida immarginata. Next base: position 2,800 of record JAHWFO010041216.1, read on the forward strand.
AAACCGACACATCAAAATAAGGAAAGCTTAGAAATCAATAGCGATAACCGACAATTTTATTATTATCCAATTAATATAGCCTAATTGCCGTCATGAAGGTATAATGAATAACTGTGTCGTATACCTTTACACATAATTTGAGATTTAAAATGTTGCTCATAAAGTTTTAACTTTGAATTATTAAAGCGAATAATTGTTTTCTGGAAAATTTAAACATTAAACTTCCAAAAAAAAAGAGAAAAAACACCCTCTTCCTTTAAGTTATTGAGTTGACAGAGTAACTCAATTGTCAAATGAACCCTTAGGGTATGAGCCGAAGAATCCCATTAGGCCGTGTTAATTGCATTCTCTTCTGTTTCTTTTGTTCACGAGTTCATTCTCTTGTTCAAGCAAAGCCAGCGTTTTAATTTGATTCCAATAAAACGTGGCGAAACGAAATCAACTGTTGCAGGGAAAACCAGAATCTACTTAAATCCTAATTTGCTTTCAACTGAAAATAAATAACTTCCAAGTGAATCGAAACAACAGGTAGAAGGGAAAAAATTAAATGTAAACACCACACGAATTAAATCCACGAAAAGCAACTGTATTATTGATTATTATTTGAAAACACAATGTCGTAGTTACTAAAATTCAATCGCAACAACAAACACTAAGGAATTCACAGAACGATCTGAAAATTCTAATAAAATAAACGAATAGATTGAAATTCACAAAGATTGGTTTATACAATACTTTTATAATCAGTGTTATTTAAATCTGTTACAAGCTTCAGTTTATTTTTTTTGAAACGTTTGATTACCCTCTTTGTAACATTAAGCCTTACCTGTAAATAAGTGAGATGGTCTTTAGCATGCTCGTTTACAGCGACGATTGTCGACTTAAATCGATAATGGAGCTCAAAAAATTGCGGTCCTTGGTCAGTTTGGAATTTCAATATTTCTAAGGAAAAATTTAATTAAAATATTTTTCAAATTGGAAAATGCCTCTTATAAAAGGAGTTATTTAAGCTTAATGAACCAATTCTAGCATTATTTCATTTGAATTGGATACTTTAGAACTAAATTATTAATATTTTTCTCTCTCTCACACCCACACCTACAATGATGCGTCTCCAGTGTGTGGGTATGTAGCTTTCACGACTTTTTCTTAGTTAGATTTGTGATAATGCAGAGTAATGTGAAAGAGAAGGGAGGAGACGAAATAGTAGGTATAATGCTACGTTTAATCAAAACAGAGTTAATTTTGTAGATACAAATTAGATAATACAAAAATTTATGATGCTTCAATCTTCGGGACGAAAGATTTCAGAACTTGGGCATAAGTTCTTCGCTGGCATCTATTGTAAATAAGTCCTGACGTCCAACTTGTAAATTGAGTCCAGTGAGTAGAGGTTGCTCCTAGCTCAGTCGTGTCGTTCGGTCGAACGTGGGCAATTTCGGAAATAGCCTTCGCCGTGTCTGTCCGTTCGTTCACGTCGAGTTCGTCTGCACAAAATGAATCGAACAACTGAGATTAATATGAGCAACTAAATACAACTTAATGATTAAGTGTTTGACTATTCTGCAGATAACTAGAAGATTAATCCCATCAAAGAAATCGAACTAAACAATAGTCAAACGATAAGAGAGAAGTAGAGAGGTGAGAGTTATTCAATCATTAATTGTATCCAAGGAAAATAAATTCTACGACTAAGAGTCCAAAAGTTATCTGATTACCTGCCCACGGTCGCGGCTTAGCAAAGCGCAACTCGCAGCGCGAGATCTCAACGCGGAGCGCACCTGCGGGGCCTATGTCTTCCGAACGGGCTACGGTCGAGTCACAGTAGGTTTCGTTCCTCTTCTCTAGCAAGCGTGGACCTATCGCTTTGCGGTTGTGAACTAGATGATGATCCTTGGACGTGGATTCCGTGCCATTGGGCGTCCCGCACGTTTCTTCCTTGCGAATGTTCGCTGGGCGAAAATGCTCTCGTCCACTTGTATTCGGGCTTCCTGCCTTCACGGTTTCGGCAGCTACGCTATCAGCTTCTTCCTCGATAGATAAACAATAATTAGGGAATTTGAATTTCGAATTTATACGACCTGCCTTGTCGATCGGTTCCTTCCGAGAGAACTCAATGTTTCCGGTAAACGTGGCGGCTGTTCGGCTCAAGCTCTGGGTACGGCCGGGGCTCCTGCTTCGACGGGGTTGAGTTTTCCTACTCCCTTTTGCAGATTGACGTCCCTTATTGGTAAACGGCTGATTCGAGATCCGTTTACTTGGTTCGGCTCCGGTAGCTCAATGTGGCTCGCCTTCCTTCCTCCATGAGGATTCCTTCGGTCTCCTTGGTCTCTCTTTCCGACTCTCTTTCATCCAAGAGGTCCCCTGGGGCTCGTCGCTGTTGGAGCTGAGGCAGATGGTATTGCCTCAGCGGACGCCTAATCAGAAGATCTTAATTTGCTGCTAAATCTAGGCGCCCAGGCGCACATGCGGTAAGTGGCGGGCAGCCCATAAAGGGCTGCGCGACTTAATCAAACGCCTCAAAAACGAGGCCCGTCCACATCTAACGAGGTATCAGAAGGCCATCGGGAAGGTAAAAAGGAAAGTCTGGTCTCCTCCGATGACCTCGCATAAGCACTTAGATGACGCGTAGCGCTTTGTAAACGTAACCGGACCTATCCGTGACCATTCAAGGAGCAGAAAAGATCGAAGCTGAATGGCCACTTTCCTCCATACGATCGAAGTTGATAGAGGACGGCCCTGCGATCGACCCCAACGGGCCAGCCAGAGTTCTTTGTTTATGAAGGCGATCGCAACGGCCAGGTCCGGATTTAATACCTCGCCAGTAGAATCGTTTAAGAGGAAGCGCACAGACTGGTATGAGAAGTGTACCAGCCCATAATGCAACCTCAAACGATCCCAGATCGACATAGCAAACGGGCACTCGAAAAAAATATGCTTAATAGTCTCGGCTACGCCGCACACGGAACATCCAGCAGACCTGACTACCTTCCACTGAAGCAAACGTTGGAGGGAATAAAACCCGTGATGCAGCAGCCGCCATTGGTAATTGAACAGTGTCTTTTCGAAAGCAAAGGATTTTAAAAGCTTCATGACTGCTGCCCACGGGCAATTGGGAAAAAGTCGAACGATGTCAGTCGATTCCCCAGGGTCAGTCTGCTGAAAGAACCATGCAAGTCGGAGCATTCCCCATTGCTGAGGATCAACACGGCGTAGCAAAGGTAAAAATAGTTCAAAGTCAAGGTTGATGGCTTTATAGAAGATCGGTTGATGTTGATACGTGATAACTGGCAACAAGGGAGGTAACAGAAGCCTATTCACCTTGAAGAAAAACCTTAGATGAAGGAAAAAGAAATTCACCCATAAAGGGGGAGGGCTAAGGAATACCCGAATCAAAGCAGCCCGCCTGGCCGCAATGAGATATCGTTTAGTATCGGGTAAACCCAATCCCCCTCTCTCTAAGGGAATAAAGAGGAACGCTGCTCTCAATGGATAACGTTGCTGAGCAGTCGTCCCCCAAACACAGTTCACAATTGCCCTCCGGAGACTCATCAGAAGATCATACGAAGGCAAGGTGAATAGGCATTTAGATGTTAAAACTGGAAGCACATGAGTCTTTATGAATCTCACCTTGACAAACATCGATGTTGGAAAACGAAGACTTTTATCAAGGCGAGAGATGCACTTCTCAACCACTTGTTGCCAGTGCATGGAGTCCATGGTCGGTTGAAAAGAAAAGACATAACCTAACACTGTAATTCGGTCGCACCATGTTATTGGGAAGGTTTTGAGATAGTCCACAGTCCACTTCCCAATAGCAATACCTTTCGACTTGACGAGGTTGATGGAACTCCCCGTCGAAGTACTAAAGCGGTCAAAGGTTTCTTTAAAGATGCCCAAGGAGTACGAGTCGGACGCAAATAGCACTACGTCGTCTGCATATGCCAAAGTCTTGATGTTAATTGATGCAGCTGGCAGATCGTATCCTCGAACATCTTGGTGGCGATTCAAGTATTGCAATAATGGTTCCAAATAAAAGATGTATAGCAGGGGGGAAAGAGGGCACCCCTGCCTGACACCTTTACACAAATTAAAGGTGGCAGATATGGAGCCATTAATCGCCACACATGATGCGGCCGAAACATACAGTGCGGAAATAATCGTGGCAAAAGTCCGAAGACGAAGGTGTCGAAATACGTCAAAGAGAAACACATGGTTTACTTTGTCGAACGCCTTTTCTTGGTCAAGGCTTAGAACAGCAAGTGTTTGCTTACGAGCACACGCTTCTTCCATCACACACCGAATCATAATAAGATTATCGGACATCCTGCGCGACGGAATGGAGCAGGATTGTCCGGGGTTGATAAATTCTTCGGCTAAAAATTTCAGTCTTTGTTGGAATACACCAGTGAAGACCTTGTAGTCGGTGTTTAAAAGGGTGATTGGCCTCCACTGGGTAACCAACTCTGGATTCGGCACTTTGGGGAGTAGAATGATTTTCCCCATAGTGAAGTCCGGTGTGATGGAAGACGGGTCTACGATGATCGCGTTAAACACTTGCACCAGAAAAGGCCCAAGAAGATTCCATGTCGCATTGTAGAACGAGTATGGTATGCCATCCATACCCGGGCTGGACTGATGACGGCCGTCCGCTGACAGGAACTTCTTGACTTCGTCTTCGGTGAAGGGACGAGAGATAGACAGGTCAGCATCCTCAGAAAAAGGTCTTAGCGCCTCGATCCACTGCTTCGTTTCGACTGACGGAATGACTGGGTTGTCGAAAAAGGATGAAAAATGGGCGTGAAAGGCTGACAGGATGTCGTGGTCAGAATTCACTTCCCCATTTTCCACCACCAATCGATGACATCGTTTTTTGTTGGCACGTCGTCTCTCCTCGGCGAAAGCGGCAGATGATAAATTCCTGACGTCAGTCGCCCAGGAAAGTTTGGCTCTGAGCGCTGCGCCAACCGCCTTCCGGATCATTAGAGCGTTGATCTCACTCTTCACCTGACGAATCTCCATCTCGAACTCCTCCTTTGGGGTGGATACTTGGAGGAGCCGGAGGATCTCTTGTAGCATGAGGAGATGACGACGTCGACGACGAGCAGCGTCTAACCCAATCTTCCGGAAGAACCGCTTGATCTTGGATTTCAGTTCTAACCACGAAGCAAGCGTGGGAGGCGCATTATGAAGGTGTTTTTCAACGAACTGAACGAACATTCCCTTGTATTCCTCATCGTCGAGCAGAGAAACATTCAGAAACCAATTGCGATGGACTGCAGAGCCTGTAGATGATGCTGGAAATGGAGGATTCCATGACCACATGATGGCACTGTGGTCGGAGAATGAGCATGGAATTACCTCCATTTTACCTGGCGAGCCAGCAAAAGCATTGTCGACGAGAAAAAGGTCTAATCTTGAAGCAGTGGGCCCTTGATGGAAAGTAGCCCCAATGTGATTACTCTGTGGATTGCGTGTCCATAGGTCAAACAATGCATTTTGCTGGCACAAACGATACACATGACCAGACGAGAAGATGTTGTTGTCATCTGGATGGCAGTTCAGATCTCCAGCAATCACCACAGGCAACGATGAACACAAATAGTTATTTAAATCCGTGAAAAACGTCGGTTTCTCTGCTGATCTACACGGAGCATATACATTAAGCAATCGGAAATTGACACCAGATGTTGAAATGTCCAAAGAGATTACCCTGCACTCGCAGTCGTACACACAATTCGACACCAGAATGGAGGGGTTGAGGATGATAGAGGCAACCCCTTTCCTATCTGGCGACGAGGAGTTGATGAAAAATTGTCCGTTGGTATATTGACTGCGAAGGCCCGGAAGATCGTAGCACTGTTGTGAAGTGGCGAGTTTTACTTCTTGAAGTAGTAAGATATCCGGCCTGTACAGGGCAATGAACGATGACAACACCGATTGCTTAAAAGAGGAACCAAGAAAACGCACGTTCAGGGAGATGACCTTCATTGAGGATTTTTAATGGCGCACCTGCTGACCTGTATCCGGTTGAGACCTGGGCTTCCCAGATGATACGGGAGGCTCCGTCGATCTTCTCATCGGAGATCGCAGACGACCTGATGAAGAAGAAGGGCTGCGCTGGTGGCTCGCGCGGCTGTCTCTCTCGGAGGAAGAAGTTGCACGTCTCTCGTCCCTGCTGCCACGATCCCGTCTGGACTTTTTCTTGCGGGGACTCCTTGTCCTCACAAGAAGATCCTGCTGTTTCTGTGCTGATGGAAGCGAGGTCCCAGCAGAAGATGTCATCCTGGAAGGTGACGACGTATGCATAGTCTGCGCAGGCTGTGATGATATTGACTGCGCTGGTGGAGGAAGAGGTGGAAATTCCTCTACTGAGAAGGCAGATTCTGCTCCTATTGAAGCATCTACGTCGTCAATACCAGAAGCTTCGTCTTCACCCATCGACACATCCAGCGATGATTGTGGAAGAGGTGTTATCTCTGGGAGCTTGGAAGGAGGTGACGAGGACCTCTCCCTCCTGGACTCCGAAGATGCGGATGGAGTCAAAGATGTTCGAGATGGTGGCGGCATCATCTTTTTCTGCTCCTGGGGAGAAGTCGGAAGAGCTGGTGAAACTTGGCTCTTCCGCGATGGTGATCCAGATGACGAAGTTCTGGTTGGCTCTGATGACTTGGCTGGTGATGACATCATAACTTGCTGCTGGGACGACATTCCTTTAGGCGAAGCTGGAACATCTGCTGGTGCTGCAAACACCCTCTCCGGGCACTGGTGGTACTTGCTGACGATGCGATTGCAGGCATCGCAATTCTTAAGGAGAGGGCAGTCTTTCCTGACGTGCGACGTTTTCTTGCAGTACCAGCAGCACTGCCTTTGACCCTTGTAAGACACGCGAACTTTGTTACCGTGCATTACAAGGTTATCTGGAATGTCCCTCTGAAGGTTCATGTCCACTATGATATCACCCGTCATCTGTAGGGGAGAATCCGGATGCGTTGGATATGCAACTTTTTTAACTTGACCATAGTCGGACATGTATCTCTTCAGATAGTCTTCTTCCATCAGCGGAGAAGCGCCTCGGACAAGGATGGGCAGATATCCGGGCTCAGCGTAGACAAGGCGGACGGTGGTTTGTCCTACCTTGACGAAATCTGCAGACACAATACGGTCTGCTATGTTTCGCTGTCGGCAGAGCATCCTCCACTCATTAGGAGAAAGTCTCTGCACGACAGAAACAGCAGGGTCGCCAGACGGCAGCACGGGCGGGATGCCCGTCTTAGCATAAACTTGTTTCATAAACATGCCGACGGCTATTGGTCCGTCGGCAATCATTAAGACCATGTTCTCCATGGCTTTGGAGTAGAAAGTTCGGGGGGGGGTGAATCCTCCCCCGGGGTTACCGGGGGGAGGGTCACAAAGTCAAGGTTTATTCACGCGCGCGTTGAAGATGACAATATGCGGCGTGAATAAACCTAAGTCCAAGTACACAGTCACTAACACTCACACAAGGAAGTCGTCCTCTCAGTTAGAGCTGCTCGTCGCTGTTGGAGCTGGAGCAGATGGAATTTGCTCCAGCGAGCACCCTTAGAAAGATCTTATGGCAGGGTGCTCAGGCGCACATGCTTAAAACGTTGAATTCGTGAAGCCTATCATAGGCTTCGACGCTTTAGTAAACGCCTCATTTTCGAGGCTCGTTATTCCACCGGTCGGTCATCAGAAGTTTAGAGGGAACGTGTATAGATATACATAGTTCTTAGTATGGTCCCCTCCGATGACCTCACAAAGGCGTTTGGATGTTGCGAAACGCCTTTTGAATACTAATGGACCTAGACGATACCATTCCAAGAGGAGGAAGGACCGCAGATGTGAAGAACCTTTTTTCCACGTAGATGACGGTGTGGAAAAGGTCCCCCTCGCTCTGTCTACTCTTGCTGACCAAAGTTCATGATTGAAGAACATAATTGGTACCGCTAGATCCAAGTTTAGAGAATCACCGGTGGAATCATCCATCAGGAATCGCACAAATGAGTAGGAAAACTTTGGTAAACCATAATGTTGACATAGACGATTCCAGATGGATTTGGCAAACGAGCACTCGAAGAATATATGTTCGATTGTCTCTATGATGCCACAATGTAGACAACCAGCAGATCTAACCACCCTCCATAGATGAAGACGTTGGAGGGAATAAAATCCGTGGTGCAGCAACCGCCATTGGATGGAGAATACGGTTCCATTGAAGGCAACAGATTTTAATGCCTTTAAGAAGGCTGACCACGGATAATCTGGGCGGAGGCGAAAGATGTCGGTGGACTCGCCCTGGTCAGATTGCTGGAAGAACCAAGACAGACGCAAGTGACCCCAATCTTGGTAATCTACATTGCGCAACGCTGGTAAGATTGTCATTAAGTCCCCTTGGAATAGTTGGTATATCTTCGGGTGACATATATTAATAGTTATTGGCAGCAAGGGTGGCAACGGTATCCTATTCACTTTGAAGAACACACGAAGATATATAAACACAAAGTTCGCCCACAAAGGTGGGGGGAAGAGAAAAACACGAATCATTGCAGCAAGTCTTGCTGCAATGAGGTATCGCCGGATCTCGGGCAGGCCTAACCCTCCCCTTTCAAAGGGAGTAAAAAGAAAACCTGCCCGAACAGGATGTCGATGAACTAACCTTCCCCACACACAATTAATCATAGCACTGCGAACTTTGTGGAGCATGTTCGCTGGAGGCAAAGTGAATAGGCACTTAGAAGATAACAGTGATAAGATGTGAGTCTGCACAAACCGCACCTTGACTAGCATTGACGTAGAAAAACAAAAATTCCTGTCAAGGCGGGCAATACACTTATCCACCACTTGTTGCCAATGAATAGAGTCAATGTCCGGTAGAAAGGAAAATAAAAATCCTAGCACTGTGATCTGACCACACCATGTTATTGGGAATGACTTGAGTTTGTCGGTCGTCCAATTCCCAATCGCAATTCCCTTTGACTTGACGAGGTTGATGGTACTCCCCGTCGAAGTACTGAAGAGATCGAAGGTTTCTTTATAAATGCTCAGGGAATATGAGTCAGACGCAAACAACACAACGTCGTCTGCGTAAGCTAATGTCCTGATGTTGACAGACGCAGCTGGTAACTCATATCCCCTAACCTCCGGGTGGCGGTTCAAGAACTGGAGTAATGGCTCCAAATAGAAGATGTACAGGAGGGGCGATAGAGGACACCCTTGCCTGACACCTTTCAAGAGATCGAAGGTAGGTGAAGTGAAGCCATTAACCGCCACACATGATGTGGCCGATGCATACAGTGAAGAAATGATCACAGCAAAAGTCCGAAGATGAAGCTGGTGAAACACTTGGAATAAAAATTCGTGATTCACCTTGTCGAACGCCTTTTCCTGGTCGAGACTTAACACCGCAAGAGTTTGTTGACGAGCTTGCGCTTCTTCCATAACACACCGAATAGTAATAAGATTGTCAGTCATCCTGCGCGTTGGAATTGAGCAGGATTGGCCCGGATCAAAAAACTCGTCGGCGATGAGCTTAAGACGTTGTTGGAAAACCCCAGTGAAGATTTTATAGTCCGTGTTGAGTAGAGTAATCGGTCTCCACTGGGTCACGAGTTTTGGATCCGGGCATTTAGGGAGAAGGATGATTCTCCCTACAGTAAACTCCGGTGTGATGGAAGACGGGTCTTGAATGATGGAATTAAAGACTCGCACCAGGAAAGGCCCAAGAAGTTTCCATGACGAATTGAAGAAGGTGTACGGTATGCCGTCTAAGCCCGGGCTGGACTGATGACGGCCGTCCGCCGAAAGAAACTTCTTTACTTCATCTTCGGTGAAGGGACGTGATATGAATGAATCAGATTCCACTGAAAAAGGTCTCAATGCCTCAATCCACTTCTTCGTGGTGTCAGACGGAATGATTGGATGGCTAAAAAATGATGAAAAGTGAGAGTGGAAGGCTGATAAGATGTCGGCATCAGACTCCACTACCTCACCTTCCACCAATAAACGATGGCAATGTTTTTTATTAGCCCGACGCCTCTCCTCAGCGAAGGCTGCCGATGACATGTGCCGGACGTCAGCAGCCCAGGTGAGTTTGGCCCTGAGTGCTGCGCCGGCAGCTTTCCGGATCATTAGAGCATTTATTTCGCTCTTCACCTGTTGAATTTCAGCCTGAAACTCCTCCTTAGGGGTGGAACAGCGGAGGAGTCGTAAGATTTCTTGCAGCATGAGGAGGTAACGATGACGACGTCTGGCTGCATCCAATCCAATCTTCCGGAAAAATTTTTTTAATTTGGTTTTAAAGTTCAACCACGATTCGAGCGTAGGAGGCACATTGTGGAGATGTTTTTCCACAAACTGAACGAACATTCCCTGGTACTCTTCATTGTCGAGCAGAGAAACGTTTAGGAACCAGTTCTTGTTGGTAACTCGATCTGCAGCAATTGCCGGAGAAACAAATGGAGGATCCCACGACCACAAGATGGCACTATGGTCGGAAAAGGCACAAGGAATAACCTCCATTGTTCCAGCTGCACCAGCAAACACATTGTCGACCAGAAAAAGATCAAGTCGTGATGCCACAGTGGGTCCTCGATGAAATGTGAACCCACTGAGATCACCACGAGAATTCACTGGCCAAAGATCAAACAATGCATTTTGCTGGCACAGACGATGCACATGTCCAGACGAAAAGATGTTGTTGGCGTCTGGACGACAGTTAAAATCACCAGCAATCACTACAGGAAATGATGAACACAGATAGGCTTGAAGATCATTGAAAAAGTCACGTTTCTCTGCACTTGTACACGGAGCATACACGTTAAGCAATCGGAATTGAAATTTAGAAGATGTAATGTCTAAAGATATTACCCTGCACTCGCTGTCGCATAAATAATTCGACACCTGAATGGAGGGGTTGAAGATGATAGTTGCAACCCCTTGCCCAAACGGTGACGAAGAGTTAATAAAAAATTGTCCACGAGGGAATTGTCTGCGAAGGCCGGGTAGATCGTACCATACTTGTGCAGGATCAAGTTTCACTTCTTGAAGCACAAGTATGTCCGGCCTATACAGGGCAATAAACGTCGACAAAACCGATTGCTTAAAAGACGAACCTAGGGAACGCACGTTCAGTGAGATGACCTTCATTGTGGAATCACGTTGCTGGTTCTTGACACTTGTCCGAAGGAGACTGGAGCTTCACTGATGATGGTGGAGGCTCCTTCGACTTCCGCCTCGGAGATCGAAACGAGGAAGAAGACGATGTGCTGCGATGATGGCTCTCGCAGCTGTCTCGCTCGGTAGAAGAAGCAGCAACGCCGTCCCTTCTGCTGTGATGCCGTCTGGTTCTGTGCCTGCGAGATTTGGAAGACGTCGCAGGCACATCCCGCTGTGCTGACGCTGATGACTTGGTATTCCCAGCAGATGATGACACTGAAGCTGAAGTGGGCGCACAGGCAATCCGAAGAGGCTGCGAAGCCGATGTCTTCGCCGGCGGAGGAAGAGATGGAAAGTCCTCCTCTGGGAAGATCGATTCGGATAACGCCGATACGTCCACATCATCTTCTGCAGAGCTCACCTCCTCGACCATCGAGATGTCGCTTGATGGCTCAGGGAAGGGGGCGCCGTCTGAGATCTTCGATGGGGGAGAAGTGGATGGAATCTCCTCCCTCGGTTTGTCAGATAGTGGCGCTGGAGGCGGTGGCATCTCCTTCCTGGACTCCATAGGCGGTGGAGATGGCGTCGTACGCTGCCTTCGAGGTGGGCGCGAAGGCGACGTGGCTCTGCTCGGCTCTGTTGACATGGCCGGTGATGTCATCATCGATGGTTGCTGGGGAGACACTCCTTCAGGCGAAGATGGAGCTGCTGGCGATGCAAGCGTCCTCTCCGGGCACTGGTGAAATTTGTTCACTACTTTGTTGCAGTAGGAACATTTCACCAGGAGAGGACAGTCCTTCCTGACGTGGGCAGTCTTCTTGCAGTACCAGCAGCACTGCCTTTGACCTTTGTAAGACACGGAGACTTTATCTCCGCGCATTACAACATCCTTAGGAATGTCTCTATTTAAGTCCATGTAGACTATGATGTCTCCAGTTCTTTGAAGCGGTGAATCCGGGTGCTGAGGATACGAAATCCTATGCACCACACCATAGTCTGACATGAAGCCCCTGAGATATTTCTCAGTCATCAGCGGCGATGCTCCCCGGACGCAGACTGGAAGATATCCGGGTTCAGCATAACTA
>JAHWFO010041221.1:0-26572 GCA_023313115.1 Rhysida immarginata
TCCCATGAATTTTGAGAAAAGTCCTGCAAAGTAATGTATTGTAAGAGAAGTAAAGAAAGATTGTGATTCTTTATTTTTGATTTCCTTGTGAGACTCAATTGGTATATTATTATATAAAATATTGTGTAATTGACAAAAAAGTCATAATTCCTAAAGTCTTTAATGAAGATTTAATACTGCTGAAAAAGTTTTCTTTGTGTCAAGTGTAAAGAATGATCGTAATCATCATTCAGGGAACGCGACCGTCATTTCCGGGAACGTCGGAAAAAGGGAAAATAAATCAACATTAGTTTATTTATCTTAAATTGTTTGTACATAAATAAATAGATACATTATCGCCCCTTTGCATCATAATCTGAATTGAATATACAGGCTCATAATACAAAAAATAAATTAAAGTTTCGTTTGTGAATTCACACCTAACACGATATCACGATAAATACTCGTAAAAATCCATATTTCAAAGTTTAAATATTTTGATCAAAAATATTATCTAATTGAGAACTGCGTTTTGCTTTACTTTTTTAAAAGGAATAATAAATTAAATTAATTACATCAAATTTTATACAATTTCAAAAAACGTTCCCGAAATGATTATATTTACTTCCATTTCTGTTATTTTATGCCATAACTAAAAAATAAACAGGGTTTTTGCGTGCCCCTTTTCAGAACCATTAGAAAACACAAGGCACTATCTATGTAAATTATAAACTAATTTTATAATGCAAGTTTATTTTTTCGAAAACTGAAAACTGAAAATGCTCACCTCTTTGATTTTGAGCCTTATGTCTAACAATGACAAAACTATGTTTGTGTTGAAAGAGAAAGATTTAATAAAAGTAAAGAAAGCCGATCTTCATCTATTAGCAGGGAAGTACAAATTAGACATTCAAAAAATACACAAAAGTGATTCTAATTTAAAAAAATATTGGAGTTACAAAAAGAAAACGTGGCTACAACCAGGGAATAGAGAATAGATAATGCTACAACAGATAATGCTGCTGTCATTCATCTCCAGATAGGGGTTGGTCGTGCCTAGTTGTTTCACTGATCAGTTCGGTGTTCATTTGAAGTTAAGCAACCTTTTGGCGCGGCCAGTCCTCATTTCACTCAATCCAGTGGCTTGATGGACCTGTTGCTGGATGAGACGGCTTCTGGGACCAGCATCGAGATAACACAATGCATTGGATGCCCAGCAGCTGGCGGGATTACCACTGGCTGAACCTACCAGTGATTTCTATCTTTGTATCCCCCGTGTTTCGGAGGGCATGTAAAGCCGTAGTTCCCGGCTGCTACTCTCATCTCGTAGCAGTCGTTATTCATCACTGGGATGGCGCAAAATTCCCTCATAGGAATAGGCGCCAATTCATCACTCAAGCGATGATCTACCCTCTCCACCTGAAGAAGAACTTTCCAGATATTACTTCATAACGTACCCAATAATGACGTGCTTAAATAATCTGCCTAACTGGGATTTATAAACATTTATAAATATTTCCGTAATAACAATGCATCTGCATTCAAGACATCTGATAGAGCCGTTAAGCATGGGATGTGCACGATTACAAATTTTTCAAGATGAGAAAATCTGTTAGTACAATCACAGTAATTGATAATTCATTTAAAGAAGAAAATATTTTATACCAAATTATTTTTTTACCCACAAATTTAAAAAAAAGCAAACTTTTTTGCTCTAGCAGCTGCATTTCGCAGTTTTGTGCAGCCGTTTTTAATTTCTTAGCCCTCCGGAAGTTCTATTGCGCATGGGCATCTCATTATCGCGTTAGCTTGAAATCGTCTATTGCAGCTCTTCCATGAATATCGCATTTATGAAGCTCTCTGCGAACTGTCTTTACTGAAATGGGGTGTTCAAGGTGGGTATTAAGTTATGCAGACATTTTTGTTACAGTAGTTTTTGGCTGTTTCGACACAATCCTTGTTAGTGCTCGACTGTCCGTATTCAATATTGTTTTCCGCCCACTATTCTTTTTCGCCGATAACGTCTTACCGCGTTTTTGGTACGCACTATAACATTGGAGACTGTTGTCAGAGAAGAATAATGTTATTTTTCCATGCTCTTGGAACGTTCAACAATGTCATGGAAGCACCTGCTAAACTGGCGCCAACGATCGGCCTCCTTTCAAAGTCCTAGTCACATTTCAGGAAGCATTTATTGCAAACTACAACTGAACAACTTGTAATATACTGAAATGTAACATAGGAGAGGTAGAGAACTGATTGTTAATGCGTGTGACGTGCATATATGTCACGATCTTATTTTCAGCGGGTGTTTACATTTTGTCCAATCCCTGTAGATAGGTAAATATTAGAATAAAACCGATAATCATAGAAAATGGCTTCCATGGTAATTCAAAACATAAAATTGCGCTAGGACTTGTGCATTAATGCAGCAGGAGACTACTTCGCAGGAGATTTATTATGCAGATATTTAATTTTTAAGGAATAAATTCCGGGAACTTTTGGATCGCACTTTACTCGTATTATTTACTCGTTATAGTAGAAGACTGACTATAGTATTTATAGTATGAATTCTTTAAATAATGTAGAAGTTTGTGTTTGTCTATTTTTTTCTCCAAGGAAAGATTTTTTTTTAAGTAATTGCATTTTACTATTAATTTAACTCCCGCAAAGTTGATTAAATAAACATGTTCTTTGTTCCGATTGTTTTTTTTCTTTATCCAGTTGCCGTAAGAGAACCCGAAACAGGTGTCAAGATTCCCATGTGGAAGAAATTCGTTTTCTGGTTGTGCGGCTTCAAACCGAATAGAAAGAACGAGCAGTCGATCGAAGAAGCTCGAAAGTCTGCCGAGAGACTCTCATCCCTCAAACAGAATCCGAAGGCCAAAATTGTTCTTAACATTAACTTATTGGTGATCATCATTGTCGAAGTCTTCATGCTCGCTTTCTTCACAGTTGGCACCGATCACTTCCTTAGAACAGCACTTAAGAAACCTACAAATGATACGTCATAAATGAAAAATTCTCCATGAAACTAACGAATTTCAGGGAGATGATCAGATGAAGAACAAGTGAAATAGAAAGAAAAGAAGTGAAGCTTGAATGAATCGTCTTATTTTCTACCGTGACGTCTCCGCAATGAAAATGGATAAACCAGTTGAATTTTAATTTCTGAAGCGAGGGTTTAATTATCGAAAATTATCTAAAATAACCATTCAAACTAAAGCCAATTTAATTTATGGTTTTCCTTTCATCCGGATGAACTTAAAATAAATCTTATTTAAAATTTTATTAACTCAATAAGAGAACCCTCTTGAAGATGGTCAGTCATGTAATGTCATTGAACAAACTACTTTTTTATTGTGCAAATAATATCAAATTATTAAATTATGGTTTTTTCACTCGAGAAAAAAGGTGAATTACCTGTTTGTGCAATTTAATTGAATATACACTTCCTCATTCGGAGCAAAGCCAACAGCAATCTCTGGTAGTAAAAAATGAACCGCTTTACATGGACCGAGATTGTAGATATGCACCTGGCATATAGAACTGCAAATGGCAATGGAAGAGCTGCAGTCCTAATTTTCCAAACCGTCGTGTTTGTAATCAAGTATTTTCTCGATTGAACAGGAGAGAGACTGGATCATTTATTGGAAACGGGCATGATAGAAGAGTCAGTAACCAGAACTGTTAAATCGCACAGTGGTCCAAAATCCCGAAAAGCTGGTCAAAATATAAAATTATTTGAATTACACGAAAGTTGCTTATTGGAGTTTTTGAGGTAGCTGATTACGAACCTGAGATCGAAATAATCGAAAACAGCATAACAGAACAAAGATAACAAACTTGAATGTCAAAAAATGTCCAAGTTCGGCAAGATTAGATATATTACAGATTTCCAAAATGAGAATGACGAAGTCATCACCCTCAACGAATACGTACTGTTGCAAAAATATACAGGACAGTGCTGCTGGGTAGCCTGTTTTCTCGCTTCAGGGGCCGCTTTATAAAATGATAATTGGGAAATTTTATTTTGTTAACCCATTTACGCGCGAAATTGGTAAAAATGGAAATTGAGACTTCATATCTTAAATTTATATTCTGTAGCATGTAAAGACAAAAATAATTTACAAAGACATAAAACAATTACAAACTTTTTTGAAATGCCGTACAAGTTTCGCCATCTATGGACGACAGCATATAATTTTAAATAAAATCAAAGTGTAAATGGGTTAAATTGGAGGGAGTGGGGGAGAACAGCGAAAAATAGCGTGCCACACCTTTGTCAAGCTCATTACAATAAATGTTCAGAGAAACTCCTACCTTACTCAGCACAGAGGGCTACCCTCTTCACTTAGATTTTATTTAAAATTATATGCTGTTGTCCATAGATGGCGAAACTTGTACTGCATTTCAAAATAATTTGTAAATTTTTTTTTTGTCTTTGAAATTATTTTTTATATCGTTACATGCTACAGAATATAAATTAAGATATGAAGTCTCAATTTCCATTTCAACCAATTTCGGCGTAAATGGGTTAACAAAATAAAATTTCTCAATTATCATTTTATGAAGCGGTCCCTGGAGCGAGAGGATAGGCTACCCAGCAGTACTGTCCTAAATATTTTTTCAATAATCCTGCCCGTCTATTACTTCTTTGTTCCATCGGCATCTCTAAGATCCGATTTCATAGACGCACATCCATCTTATCACCTCATTTCTTTCACACTATTAAACAAACAAATATTACTGTTTCACCGCTAGCTGCACAGTCCTACATTAGGTCATTAGAAAATAATGCTGCAATTGTAATTGTCGCTATTATTCCGTACGAAGTGCACGGAGCGCTACAAAAATTTATCGCAAAACCACAGACAGATAAAAGCAGCAACACTTAACGTTTCGAAAGAGAAAGTATAACCTAAGATTTGGTATTAATTAGAATTTGGAATAGACTGATAACAGGGCGTTTCAAAAAGACTTATACAAACATTGTTGCAGGTTCCTTACACCAAAACAAGAACAAAAATTCATATAAACATATGTCCGAAAATCCTTCGTTTTCGAGTTATTAAAAGTTTATAAAGTAGGTGATTGGAGCACATCCACACAAACTCATAATAAAAGCTCGAAATGTCCTCCTCTTGCTTCTAAACACGCATGCACTCGTCGAATCATGGACTGTCGCACCCTTTCAAATACTCCCTGACGGTTTCGAATGTTTCGCAGGCTTCCATGACACGTCGATGAAGCGTTTCTGTATCCGGGTGGTTTGCTGCATAGACTAATTGTTTAAGGTGTACCCAGAGATAATAATCCAAAGGAGTGAGGTCGGGGTAACGTGCAGGCCTTGGAAATGGTTCTCCTCTGCCTATCCATCTGCCATAGTAGATATCAGCCAGTGCAGACTTAAATCTGGGATACAATGAGTCAAACGAACATTAATAACTCGAAAACGAAGGATTTTCGGACATATTTTTAAAAGAACATTTCTTCGTTTTTCTGGTGTAAGGAATCTGTCCCCAAAGTTTGTAAAAGTATTTTTGAAACACCTGGTATATCACTAATTGGCCACTTGAAAATTTACTTCAAGATGCATCATTTTCTAAGACTTAGATTCGACTGATAAAAAAAAACTATGCATGGGCAAATCAATAAATCGGTTCCACGAATTTTATCACAGGAATTTATTGGTCAAACAAGACATTAGGTCAGTAGTCTGCTGGCAAATGTTTAAACCGGCTCCACGTCTACTCGATTGGAACCGGAAGTCGTTAGTGAAATATTTCAGGCCGGAACCGGAAGTTGTTACCGGATATCAGAATTGAGATTTCAAATCTGCAATAATTTTTAGATTTTTTACAGATTTATAAGATTTGTGGGACGGTGTACGAGGTTTTTCTGTACGACGGACACCTGGTTTGTCTCTCAGTTGCAGTGTTACATTATGCGATGGAATTTTTTGACTAAAATCTCTGGGGTTTTTTCTCCTAACAATATACAGGGTGTATCTGAACGGTCTGTACAAACTTGGAGGGGAGGTAGTATGGGTGATTCTAAGCAAAAAAGTCCGAATTTGAACGCTAACTGAGATATAAACAGAAATAAAAATGCCGCCACCAAGATCAAAAAGTTAATAACTCATGTTCTGTAGCATCTAGAATGATGAGTTTTGGTAAAACAACAGGGTACATAAAACTGTGTGTACCGTTAAAAATTGATAAAATTCCAACCAGTAGTTTCAGAGTTACGCGTTCAACATCGTAACCCGTGCTCACATGCGAATACTAACCAGCACTTGTTACGATTTTGACTGCGTAACTTGGAAACTATTCATTGAAATTCGTTGTCGTGAACGAGGCGGGCGTCATCACTCTGTCTCTTAAAGCCTGGGTCACACTGGCGTAAAACGTCACGTAAGTACGCCTACGTAAGTACGTCGCAGAAAAAACGTCGACGTTCAGCTGTTCAAACTGAAAGTGTATTACGCGGCGCAATTTGTGATGTTTCGCTATTGGTTTAAAGCATGACATCACTTGAAGTAGTTTCAGCATGAATGCCAACAGTATCGAGCTTTATCACATCAACTCTGGTAGTATTTTAATAGCCTGGACTTTTTTTTATCATACAGGTAGCTAAACTTCCTCACCATTTCTACAAAGCATTCGCTATTGTACATTGTACACACAGAGAAAAGAAATAACATCGCTGTGAATGTAGATCACTCGCTTGTCGGCCATCTTGATGGCGGGTCAATCACTCTTCTGATTGGCTGGATGTTTGACGTACGATCTAACGCGACGTAAAAAGTTGAACAAAATTCAACTTCGGCGTAAAGCGCTTTTCCACCGGGGCGCAAAGCTATTTACCGGAAGTGACATCACCGGCGTAGTTACGTCGGCGTATTTACGTGGCGTTTTACGTCAGTGTCACCCAGGCTTAACCATGTAGGGCACGGCGTAGCTTGGTAAGCGTGGCAGTGCAGGGCAGATTTGGTGTAGGGTATTGCGTTGATTGTTCTACATGCTGTGCGGCAGTGATTACACCAGCAGCCAACGACGTTTTATGCAGCTAGCATATCCAAATTGGTGTCACGGTGGGAAAATGCATGGCCGTCGGTGGTGGATATATAGAAAATTAAGTAATGAACTGCTACTCCTGCACACCTAATGTCTTGTTTGACCAATAAGTTGGTATGAAAAAATTCGTGGAACCGATTTATTGATTTGCCCTCATACAAGAAATATAAATCTGGGATTGGAAACATTCGATGACAAATTTAGTTTTAATCAATAATATTAAATCAAACATCAATAATACGAGATTTTGGACTCGTATTTTCGATACCGAGTTTTTTGACTTTTGGCGAAGTTTTCGGGATTTTGGACCACTGTGCGTCGTTTCAAAGGGATATCACGTATCAGTACAAGAGCGCTGGGAACAAATCATACTTCGAAACAGAGTACTTATAATATAAATAATATACATAAGAACAAGACCGACCTGGCCGATGCAAAGGAGATGGTGGATTCCACTTTTTTTTTTTTTTTTTAATTCAACGTAATCCAATACGTCCATCCAGAGCCTGCATGGCATGAAGTCGACGAGTTGGGTCTCTGGATGGACCTGGTTTAACAATACACACGCATAGAGTGTCTCCATAGGACTGCTGCCCCCAAAAGTTTACTTGTGCACTAAAAAATTTTGAATTTTTGAAATTCTGACTTCGGATTCTCTAAATAGAATAGGAATGTCTGCAGACTCACTCCCTATCTCTTTATCTTCACGGATAAAATTGGGTTCAAAACTTTAAACGTTCCACACTTTCGGGACATCTATCTCCTAAACGGTTGGATCAGTTGAAAAAACACAAAGAATAAAACATTTCTCCAATATTTTGTACAATCTGAATATATCATTAAAAATAGGGGTTCCTATTTAAGATTTCAAAGTTACCCCCTCCCCCCAGCTTCCCTCAAAAGGCGGGGGGGGGGGGTAATTTTTTAACTAATGAATTTCTCCCTCGAAATAATTCACTTTTGAATTTGGACATAATTTTTTCGTTTAATGCCTAGCTTCCGAGATATTCAGTTGTCTCAAGATAAATGCCTCACGATTGTATAGAGGGGGAATGGAAGAAAAATATAGGGAGGGAAAACCAAAGACACTGATGGAAGCTGTAGAAAGCCCCTTGACAAATTAGAGAATAGTTGAAGGGAGAGCGGAGTAGGGGAAAAGTAATGAAAGAATGGTGCCTTTGCGAAGGTTAATGTCATTATAGGGAATTGAATTTCATAAGAAAATGACTCGAAATGCTTTCTTTCTATTTTATTATGGAAGTTGTTATGAAGAATATAAAGAGTAACGTCCTGTAAGGAGTAGCCACAAGAATTTGTGTGTTTAGCGACTGTATTTTGTTCACCCTGTATTTTGTATTATATGCAGACTAGTTTTTATTTTCTGGCTAGAGAATTGAGGAGAGATGTTTATAATGCAGAGAAAAGTAAAACAAATAAAAAATTGCGAAATTGCTTTCTTAATATTTGAACTCTTTCTCTGATTATACGTGAACAGTTATTTATTTTTAAGAGTATAATTCTGTTTTAAATTTATTAACTTACTGGCACAGACTCTCCATCTAGGCGGCCGCAGGAGGACGCCATTAATTTTCATATACAGGGATGTTCCAAAATGTTTTAGACAACTTTTGGTCATTATATAAAAAGCTATTTCAGATAGAGGCAAATGGTTTTCAGCAAATTGTTTATCAACTCAAAAAGTTTTTTTGATGCAGCATTTTAACGCTAGGTGTCGCCGAACCGTCCTTCCAGTTAGAGTGCCTTTATAACCATAAAGGCACTCTACTTCCAGTGACAGTTTTCGGAAAATGGCGACTATCGTAGAGAAAGCACAATGTGTGGCATGGTTTATTAAGACTGAATCTGGGACACAAACTCAAAGGAATTTAAGGACACAGTATGGAAAGACCCCACCAAATGGAGACCAAATTGCGAAATGGCATGAACAGTTCATAACCAACTGAAGTGTTCAACCAAGGAAATCAACTGGTCGACCAAGCACTAGCAGCGAGGCTTTTCAACGTAGCCCTCGTAAGTCGATCAGATCAGCAGCCAGACAGAACTGTCCACCGTGTTTTACACAAACGTCTTAAACTTTATGCCCATAAAGTTCAACTTGTGCAAGCTTTGAAACCAGATGATAAACCATAAAAAGAAATCACAGCGGTGGATTGGTCGAGCAAACAATAACCTGGAACTTGCAAAGTGGCCATCGCGGAGCCCCGACTTCACACCTTGTGATTTCTTTTTATGGGGGTGTGTAAAGGACAAGGTCTTCACCCTACCCCTTCCCCGTGACCTAGACGAGCTGAAAGAACGCATTACGGTAGCGATACGTGGGATTGATGGAGACATGTTAATGCGGGTTTTGGACGAATTCGGCTACAGGGGGGCATATTGAACATCTTTAACTGTGTCACAATAAACTTCAAGAGTTTTTCTTTAAGAATCCGTATATGGTGTGTCTATATTCAGAATAGCTTTGATGTAATAAATTTTTAAAAGTGTGAAGTTCTTTTGTAATCACCTTGTATATGAATGCAAGTCAGATATAAAAATAACTGAATTGTTTTTAAAATATTTAAATAATTCTCATCTTAAAAAAAATGCCTGAACGCTTCGATTCAGTTTACCTTTATGGAAGATCGGCCTCGGTGGCTCAGTCGTTGCGTGATCGCCTCTGAAGCCCGAGAACGCGGGTCCGACCCCGGCCGAGGACGACGGGGATTTTTTTCAGGGGAAAAATCCTGAGATCACGCACTTCCTTCGGAAGGGAAGTAAAGCCGTTGGTCCCGTGTAGTCGTTTGCCGGCTGCACGTTAAAGAACCCTTGCGAGGCAAAATTTACGGCCCCTATAACGCCGTCCTAAAATGACCATAGCTGTTGAAAAGGACGTTATTACCAAACAAACCAAACCAAATCAAACCAACCTTTATGGGAGCGGCTTCCTGCGGACAGCTAAGTTGTACAGGGCTTATTAGAAAAAATTAGAGGGTTTAGCTCCACTACTGGCAGATAAAATCACATTAAAGTCTTACCAAAAATTCAAAACAATCTGTTAATCACAATATTCACAACGAAAATAAAAAATTCCCTAAATAACAATAATAGCCTCCCGAAGAAGGTATAGGAAAGTAGCGGAAGCCCCGAGTTCATCTATTTTTCTATTCTTTCAATTGCACTTTTTAACCTCCCATTTTTTTTTAATCAAACATTGATTTTCTCGAACCTTGTATTTAGAAAATATAAAAGAATCCTATCTTCTTTCCTTTCTCATCATTTTTGATCGAATGATATATCACATCTAAATGTTGCCATAAAGTTCTGAATACCAAGTGATTGCCACCCCCACAATTCCGATCCTATTGGGACAATTTGGCCCAAACATAACAGTGATGTTTATCTTGCTTAGAGGAACCTGTATACCGAATTTCAGTCCTTTATATGCATAAATACGCGTAGACCTTTTGATCCCCTCTAACTTCCGCCCCCGAAACTCCGATCCCAGTGGGCCGTTCAAAACCAAACTAAATAGTGAAGGTACAAATGCCCATTCTGAATTTCAACCTTCTACCTCAAAAAATGCGGAAATTATGAAGGGAACGGTCGGACAGACAGACGGACATTGTGAAAACAATAAGTAGCTCCATTCTTCCGCTACTTAATAATACGAATCAAAATTAAATTTAAAGAAATAATTAATGGCAAATTCATAAAACTCTTTATAATTTACTTTAGAAATGTACAGGTATTCAGGCTAAATGAAATTAATATTAATACTAGGCATCAAGAAATTTAAAGGTGAAACGATCATAATAGACTATCCCCAACACTGCCTAGAAAATTTACACTACGGAGAATGGGTAAAATCAAATTCAAAAGAAAATGAAATTGAAATTGTGGAATGGTCATTTCCACAGATCTTGCGTTTGACATCAAATTAATACTACTTGAGAGAGAGAGAGAGAGAGAGAGAGACTGGTTTACTAATCGTTTCTTCGTCTTTTTCTACCTCTTTTGTCCAGTCTTGAGAAGAGACCTATGAAAGAGAGTTATTGGAATAAAAACTGAGAGATTACTTTATAGCTAAAGAGCAAAAGATTAAAAGAGCCATCTTTTTTTCGGAGAACAAGAAGTTGGCGGCAAGTGCGCATTTTTGCCTTCAACGTGTGGTCATGGAGTAAGATCGATTGCAAGGTAAAGGGGATATGGTTGAAATGCAAGTAGTATTTAGTGACAGTTCGTTGGATGATATAGATGGCACAAGAGAATGCGGTCGTCATCTTTAATAACCCCATAAACAAGTCTACGTTGAGCCTGTGAAGGAAAGAATTTTTGGGGAAATGGTCAGTTCCGAGTCTGAATATTTGTGAGAAACTGAATTTTAACGTGGAATTTTGTTTTGAATGAGGTGGAGAATGCAGGTTGTTAGGATGCCAATTTAGGAAGCGGAGACCCATTTGATTTTGTGATTGATTGACAAACTGCAATGATAAAACGACTGAATGATATATAAAATTTATTGAAACTCGTCGGCTGTTAAATTACACATTCAAAAATTTTTCAAGTATCCAATAGAATAATTATTCATCAATACATAAAAATTTACAATTTTTCAACTACATAATTTTAAGTCGCGTACCGCTCTCTGCTCAGTTGCCATTGTTAAATTCGAAAGTCATGGTTTGCATGGTTTCATCTTATCAGCTAAAACTACCAACTTGAAGTCAACGTACTCCCACTTGAAGCTGCATTTGTCAACATCGCAGGGTATAGGATACTTATCGGAGAACCATATCTTCTTGCCGCATTCTACCTTGTTGCCACGTACCTCCACAAAATCGTTAGTGACGTTAACGCACAATTGGTTAGGCTTGTAATCAGGAACTTCGATAGTAATCATAAATTTTTCCGGAGTATTGCACACCTTACCGCGGGGTTTTCCGCAGGGTTCGGAGCAAGTCGAGGTGGCCATGGCAAAGCGACGTAGATGGGAGATGATGATGAAAGCGAAAGAGGGCGATGAAAGCGGCACCGATCCGAACCGAGATGATGTAAAATCCGTAGGATGAAAGCCTCGGTAGAGGCAGAGGATGCTTATTGATAGCCGACGAGATTCGAAATGACAAAATTTTCTTTGATAATAGATTTAAGCATTGTTTGCGTTGACCTGCTGCACGCGAACCTCACGATCATATTGTTGGAGCTCGAGACTTACGAGAAATACCAACACCTCCTAGAAAGAAAGCCAGTGCACTGAAATTTCATACATTGTTACATGATCATAAGAAGTCATAATTCCGGGCTTTTTATTGGTAGAAATACGATTAACAATGCCTTTTTATGATGATGTAACAATGTATGAATTTTCAGTGCACAGGCTTTCTTTCTAGGGGTGCGTTCACTTATTCACTTGGAGTCACTCCGAATGACTCCCGTAATTCTGAGTCATTCGGATTCCGTTTCTTTATTTGCTCCGAGTCATTTAGTCTCCGTTTCTTTATTCGCTCAGAGTTAACTCCCTTGACCTCCAACATCAGGGTACGCTTGGAGTCTTTCGGAGTTTGTTTCTTTATTCGCTTGGAGTGCGACTCGGGTTAACTCCCTTAACTCCTGCTTTCAAGCTGGAGTCATCGTAGTCAAAAAATTTAATGAGAAAGACGACGCAACAATAAAGTGTGCCAACAAAGTTGCGACTTCAACGATGATTAATTTTGTTACAATGAGATATCGTTCGCGAGCGCGCTTGTTAGGAGCCGTGGCAACCACACAAACAAGGGAAGACTTTATTTCTTCAAGCTGGCGCATACGTTGTTTTAACTATTAACATGGCCGCGTCTATCTTTCGAAAGTGCACGATCATAGCCTACCATAATTGGTTATCCTTCCATTGTTGTAGGCTTGGCACGATACAAACGAAAATTTAGCTTAAATTGATCGAAAATTTGATTCAAGACAATTTCTTCAGCATAATTATTAATTTTTATATGCTCAATCTCAGTTCCATCTTTACGCATGAGGCCACCCTAGCCTCTGTGATAATAAATTAAAATTACAACTATGACCAGAACTTTGTTTTTATAAAAATAATAAAAAATAAAAAATATGTTATTGTTTGTTCCTGTTAATAAAAAATAACTTAATGTGAAAGGTTCCCCATAACCAAAAGTGCCATGGGCACTGCTCATGCTTTTCTGATGCCTCCGGAGGTTGCGAAGAGGGGAAAAAATATCTTGAATCGTTCACAAGCAGTGTTGCCAATTTAGCAGGGATGTGTCCAATTTAAAAGCTCGTTTTCATTATTTTGTGCATTATACATTAACTTACGAAGTAATATAATATGTTTCTTTATTATTGAATGATTCTATACTCATTTATAAATGGAGAAGATAAAATATCAAATAATAAGAATAAATAAGCACAAGTTCACCAATGAATAATGATGTGAGTTTTTGAAGAGAACTGAAGACTTGTAAATGAATGGTAGATGGTTGCTATGCATTGTTTAATTTTTATTAAAAATGTCCAACAAAAGACAAGCGCATGAAAAAAAAGGCTAAATTGGCAATACTGCACACAAATGATTATAACGATCAATGTCTTCGATTGTTACGTCGTTATGTTGACTCTGAACTATGACGCTAGTACTCTGATCACGTGATCACAATGACTCGGAGCCTGACTCCGAACGAATAAGTGAACGCACCCTAGGAGGTGTTGGAAATACAGGCTCCGGCACTGAAAAGTCACCTGACCAAGATAGGTCTATTAACAATCCAACCTTCATTGTTTCCAACAACGGAAAAAACACTGATTGTTAAAATACAACCTGGAAACAATGTAAGTTATATTGTTACTAGACCTATCTTGGCAGGTGACTTTTCAGTGCCGGAGTCTGTATTTCTCGTTAGCCTCGGTTGGAGCTAATATGCTAATTTCAAAATATTGTTTAAAATATTGGATAACGGCAAATTTTTAACTTTTAAAAAAATAAATATATCAATATCTTCCAAACGGCTCAAGTTATTTACAAACATTATTCGTCTCGATGAGCACATGTCGAATTTTACGGCTTTTGTTTCTCTTGTACGATTGCCAGTGCCTATGTGTATTTTTAGAAAAAAATTAATATCTCTTAAAAGGATTAACCAATTGTCAAAAAAATACCTCGAGGCACATTTGACAAAATCTTTAAGAGTATATTAATTTTAATTTTTTTTCTGCTGTTTGCTGTTTGGGAGGAATTATTTAGCAAATTTAATCACATTCATACTGTAACGATAATTTTCATTACAGACGCTTTGCTCCCCTTATAATTTTCTGTTATTTTTTTTTTGATTAAGAATTGATCTACTTAATAAACGATCAGAGATATAGCAACGGTGAAAGTTTAAGATATATTCATTCACTAGAAGAGGTACCCGGCGTTGCCCGGGATAATTACACTTGCACAAACGTTTCCTTTCATTGTTGGTCATGAGATATTGATTGTTGGTTCATGCAGTGTGTTTGTGAATTGCGTGCTGATACCATTGTTGATACCTATTGTTGTACCAACTTTGCCTTGCATTGTTGGTCATGAGATATTTCTCATTAAAATGCCTTGCCATAACCATGAATATCGATTTTTTATCGATATTTATTATTTTTCCGAAATCTGAGGTAGACAGTGACCTTCCTCATGCTTTGAAGGTCATGTATGCGAAATTTTATCAAGATCGGAATAAAACTGTAGATTTGTATAAAAAACAGACCCACAGACAGACCCACAGACAGACCCACAAACATCCTTCTTTATATATATAGAAGATTAAAAAAAAGACTTAACGGGAATTGGCAAAATATTGAACAACCACCAGGAAAAATAAAAAGGGAAAGAAATGTGGATAAAAGTAATAATATAAAATAAATAAAAAATTCTTTGACCACAACAAAAATACAAAAGGAAAAATACGACCTTATCCTGCAAGCGCTTTTCGAGGGCGAAGCTCTCATCATTCAGCAGGTAAAACAGGGAGTAACCAGGAAAAAACCCGAAGATACTGATTGTAACAATCGACAATCGAATACTGCAGGGAAAACGAAACGAGTGGTCCGAAAGTAACGCTTTCACTGCCATACTCGTCCAGAAAATAACCACGGGAAGTACACTGAACTAGGCAAGAAGCCAGATGAAACCTAGTTAAGTCATCCAGAAGATAAGATGGAGTCCTTTCCTATAAGGACGATAGTGTTGATTGTTGATTGACGAGGGACAAGGGACACGAGGAGCTAGGAGATCCAATATTCGGGAAATATGGCCTTTTGGATGTCGTCGAAATTGATGTCTAAGGGGGCTTAGACCTGCGATGTCTAAGGAGGCTTCTGAATGTGATGCTCAAGAATACCTGCAACCAGAGAATTGGGATGGTCCTTCATCTTTGGAAGCAGCTTTTTCAGCAATTCCTGGTCGTGATTCCCAATGGGGGTATCTCAATATCGTCGGTAATAGAAGTATTTGTTACAACTCTCCTGTCAAGTTGGGCAATGGTCCTCAAGGTAACGTTTTGGAAGGTTTGGAGGTCCTTCCATCTGGACTTACATATTGTAGCCCATGCAGGCATACCATAAAGCAAGATGGTTCGGATTACCGTCCTGTACAGCAATAGTTTGCAGTCCAATCCAAGCGCGCTGTTTTGCCCCAGAAGAGCTACCAGACTGAATTTTGCCTTCTTTGCCTTGTTGATGGCGTAGGAGACATGGTCGCCCCAATTTAGCTTGGCATCTATTACCACTGCGAGGTATTTGTAATGTTTTAGCCATTCGAGCTCTTTATCAGAAAGGAAGAGAGGACTCGGGGGTTTCCGAAGTTTCTTTGTAATGAACATCGCGTTGCATTTATCAACATTTAGATTGAGTGTCCACGTAGCAAACCATTTCTCGCACTTATGTAAGGCATTTTGCAACCGAGATATCACATGAGCGGGAACGCGGTAGTAGTCATGATGGACGCGTCGTCAACGAACTGATACAGCTTGCATTTTGTAAAGGTTGGGAAGTCATGGATGAAAAATTTGAAGAGAGCAGGGCCTAGGACAGAATCCTGGGGAACACCAGCTTTGACGCCACATGGAGCAGCCAACCTTGATACGAAATATCCTGTTCGACAGAAAGGATGTAATCAAGGCAATAAGATCGTCCGGAAATCCACAAGTAATCATTTTGTATATCAGGCCCTCGTGCCAAACCTGATTAAAAGATTTTCGGACACCCAAAAACACAAGACCACCATATTTAGCGCAGTTAAGAGGAGTGTTTAGATCTGCAACAAGCCTCCAGATCTGGAGTTGGCAGGAGTGACTTGGGCGAAAGCCGAATTGCTCATCACGAACAAGATTGTTAGCCACATAGAAGTCGTTAAATCTCTTAAGAATGACGCGTTCAAACACTTTTGATAGCATAGGTAACAAGCTTATAGGCCTATAGCTGACAGGGAGAGTAGGGTTTAGACCAGGCTTTAGTATGGTAACGATAACAGACTCTTTCCACTTGACAAGAAAGTAACCATGTCTCCAGCAGTCGCAACAACATTAGGAGGCAAATTCTTGAGAGTACTATTTGTGATACCTGCTGCTTTCCTGTTTTTAAGATGCTTGATGACATCGAGATTTCGCGAACACCAATAATGTCTTCACAGGTAGAAAGACGATGAGTAGGCTCATATGCGATATATCCATCGTTGACAAGACAAATATTTGTGAAATTATCCGGGTTGTCCTCACCAGGAGTGGTAAATTGTTTTACCAGGGAGTCAGCGATCCTTGGGAGTCAGAGAGCCTTGTCTTGATCACTGGTGACAGCATTGCCATCTGTGTAAGCAGCAGCGGCAAATTGATGGATCTGTTTCCTTTTAGAGCCCTTACAGTACCCCAAAGCGAGTTCTCCTGGACTGACAGTGACTTTAGCTTTTGGCTCCATCTTTGATTACGTAAAGATTTAACCTTATCCTGGACTCTGATAGAACTGATATTGGTATTGATATCCTCGTTGTCAATAACCGCCTTATATGGATTGCTGTTTTTTCTAAGGATATCCCTGAAGAGTTTCCAGTCTTGTTTGGAGCGAAGCCCAATCTTAACATAGATGCTTAAGCCCTCAAAGATAAGCATCACTGGACGGTGGTCAGAGGATAAGTCGTCGACTGTGATTACATTAAAGGGCTTGAAGAATCCTTTAAGAACTACAACGTCCAGCACGTCGCTGACAGGAGAGTGGTCGCAGTAGTACGTGTCATCAAGGGGTCCCGCAACGAAGGTGTCAATCTCGTGTAGAGTATATCCATAGAGGATATTGCCATTTTGGTTGGAGCATTTGGAACTCCATGCAGGGTGCTTAGCATTAAAGTCTCCCGCCATAACCACTGGAACGGGTCCAGAAAGCAGCTCATCAAGCTCGCACGGTCCTATACAGAGAGGTAAATTTAATTTCGCCTGCGTCAGCGTCATTAATCATCACGGAAACAGCTTCCATTCCTACATAATTCGGAGTGACAGTCTCACGATGATCAATGCCATCCTTGACAATGATAGCTGGTCCACCAAATGCTTGACGGGCGTTGTTACCCAGAGGTCGATCCTTACGATAAACATGATAATCGAGCAAGTTAAAAGATTGAGTTAATTTCAGGTGCGTCTCACACAAGAAAGCGATGTTGATATTCCAATTTATGAGGAAATTGTAATATTACTGATTGTAACATCGACAATCGACAATCGAACAGTGATGTGTACATTCCTTCGGGTGGGACGAAAGCAGTGCTTTCACGAAGCTCACCCTACCAGAATAAATTCAACATGAAATACACTAAAATAGGCAAGAAGCCTGACTAACCCAAAGAGGTCTTCCACATTATGAAAAAATAATAAGATTGACGATTATCAGAAGATTGGGAGAGGGGGCGGGAGTGGGTGGTATCACATCTTCCAATAATCCTGGAAGGAAACGTTGCCAATGTCTACGAAGTTGACATCAAGAATATGCCTTGGTTTTCTATATTTTGTATGTCACTTCATTACC
Organism: Rhysida immarginata; assembly: GCA_023313115.1. NCBI lineage: Eukaryota > Metazoa > Arthropoda > Chilopoda > Scolopendromorpha > Scolopendridae > Rhysida > Rhysida immarginata. Next base: position 18,114 of record JAHWFO010041221.1, read on the forward strand.
ATCGGGTTGTTTAATATTCCAGCCACCAGGTCGTTGTCATGGCTCTTCATTGTCTGCACCATGTTCGACACCACGATAGAGCGGCGCTGCGACTGAACTTTTTCTCAGTATCTTAAGGTTTTTTGTTTCCAACAGTCCGTGAAAAATGATAAACTTGTTTCGTGACGAATTGCAAAACGGGTTATAAATCGTAGTGATCATCACGGTCAACCTTTTGTAATCCACTGCTGAATGAAGGTCTTCTCTAAACGCTTCCATTCTTCTCTGTTTGAAGCTTTGGATTTCCAGTTGACACCAGCCACCTTCCTTATTTCGTCGAGCCACCTTGCATGGGGTCGTCCTCTTGGGCGTTTAATGTCTCGAGGGTACCAATCCAGAATGACTGTGGTCCATCTCAGGTCTTGTCTTCTAGCAATGTGACCAGCCCATTGCCATTTAGAACGTTTGATCCGTTAGATGACGTCATTCACCTTCGTTTGGCTTCTTATCCAGCTGTTGCATTTTCGATCTTTTCTTGTAATTCCAAGCATACATCTTTCCATGCTTCTCTGTGTTGTCTGTAGTCTTTGTGTTGTCCTCCTTGATAAAGTCCATGTTTCAGCTCCGTAGGTGAGTGCTGTTAAAACACAGTGGTTGAAAACTTTTCATTTCAAGCCAAGTCGCATGTTGCTCTTCAAGATAATGTTATTCTTGCCAAAAGCACTCCATGCTGTTCGAATTCGTCTGTTAACTTCATTCAGAATGTTGCCATCCATAGTGATTTCTTGTATCAGGTAAATGTAGCTCTGTACTTCTTCAATCACAATGCTGCCTGCCATGACCTTCTGTTTTGGAGCAAATGCATTAAACATAACGTTTGTCTTCTGTGTGTTCAGTTTCAGTCCTACACGCCGGCTAGCCTCTGCTAGTTCTTGTAACATTTCCTCCAATTCAGAAGGACTATTACTGGTGAGAACGATGTCATCGGCAAAACGAAGGTGGTTAAGGAATTCACCGTTTATTTTAAGTCCTTTTTTGACCAGTTCAGTCCCGTGAAGACTTCCTCTAAAACTGCTGTGAAGAGTTTGGTGAGATGGCGTCTCCTTGTCTTACTCCTTTTCCAAGGTTGATCCTTGCTTTTCCTTTATCCAAACGAATGATAGCAGTCGCTTTGCTAAATATCTTCTGGAGAATACTAATATAGCTTCCGGCTATTCCCATTCTTTCCAGAGCTTTCACTACAGCATGTGTGAACACCGAGTCGAAAGCTTTCTCAAAGTCGATGAAGGCAAAGTAAAGTGGCACTTCATATTCGTTGTGGTGTTCGATAAGTTCTCTAATAACTTGAATGTGGTCGATCGTGCTATATCCGCTTCTAAAGCCCGCTTGTTCTCTTGGTTGTGCAGAGTCTAGTGCTGAATCAAGTCTGTTTGTCAGGACTTTACTGAAGATCTTATAAACAACTGACAAAAGGCTGAAAGGGCGATATTTTCTCGGTCTCCTTTTTTGAAAAATAGAACCATCATTGCATTATTCCAATCATCTGGTACGTCTGACATCTCAAGGCATTTCGTGAAAAAACTTGCCAGTAACTTGTTGAATTCTTCTCCTGCTTCCTTAATCAGGTCAATTGTAATTCCATTTTCTCCGGGAGACTTTCCTTTCTTCATGGATTTAATAGCCTTGTCAACTTCGCCTTCCATAACCGGTGGCACTTCATCTTTTCCTTTCAGTTGGTCTGCTCTTCTTACGTCATTATCATCTTCACATTTGTAAAGTTTATTGTAGAAGTCCTCCACAATTTCTATGATTTCACTTCCATTCTTCGTGATTGTGCCATTTGCTCTCTTGAGTGCAAATATTCCTATTTTCCAATGCAGAGCTTTCTCTTCGCAATTTTCAAACTCTTGTTATCTTCAACCGCCTTTTTGACAAGATTGCAGTTGAACTTCCGAACATCTTCTGTGATGTGTTTCCGTACTGTCTTGCAAAGCTCCGCATATTCTATTACTGATCTTGTATCTTCTCTTTTTGTCTTCATTTCTCTTCGTTTCTTCATTAATTTCCCCGTTTTTTCTGTAAGTTTCGTCTGTGGTTTGGAAACTTGTTCTCCAGCTACTACTTCCGCTGCTTCTTTTAAGTGTTTAGTTAGTGTCCTGTTAATATCTGTGATGCCGCTCTGTAAGATTTCAAAGCGATTTCGCAGTTCTAGCTGGAATTCCATTCTGCGTTCTTGCAGGCGTGCAATGTTGATGATCTTCTTTGTGTTCCTGAAAAGCTTTCGTCTTTCTGTTTTCGCGTTTAGAACAAGCTTGCATCTTACCAGTCTGTGGTCGCTTCCTGTGTTGAAGTTGTTGAGAACAGTGCAGTCTTGGATCAAGTGCTTCCTATTTGCCAGAATGTAATCTATTTCACTAGTTGCTTCATTTGGGCTTTTCCAAGTCCATGTACGCTGGGGTTTCTCCTTGAAAAGGAATTCATGACGTACAGTTGTTCATACTCTGCAAATTCCACCAGTTTGTTTCCTCTTTCATTTCTTGTGCCATAACCATGACTACCAAAACAATCTTCTCCTTTCTTTTTTTCTCCGACACGGGCGTTAAAGTCGCCCATATCGATAACAGTTTCCTGTTTGGTTCATCTTGCTAACTTCCTCATAAAAGTCATCGACTTCCTCACCAGAGTAACTTGTGGTCGGCGCATAGGCCTGTATGATCTGTATAAATCGTAGTATCCGACATTAAACTATTCAGAGCTCCAAGCGATCCATTTAGAAGGGAAGTATGGATAAGAAATATTTTAGTGGTCTTATCCAAGCCACTTTTCGCTCTTGAATTAGTAAAAAAAAAGTCCTGGTATTATACGTTCATAAGAGACTACATTGCGTGACAGTGCTGGCATTGATGTTGACCATGGCCACCGCAGCATTCTCTCTTTTCACGCACTCAATCACTTCTCTCTCTCTCTCTCTCTCTCTCTCTCTCTCTCTCTCTCTCTCTCCCAAGCATTGCAACGTGACTTTTTTCGTTCGCTCCCCCCCCTCCCGTTTCCCCCCCCCCCCCGTCCCCACCCCCCACCCGGGGGGGGGGGGAGAGACGATTTCCCGTCCTCTCCTGTCCTTTTTATTTTCCTTAAATAAAATACTTATTCATTATATTAATGGATGAACTTACAACAAGAGAGCTAGAGTTATCTATATAATAATTTAAATGTCGATTTGTTGAATAACGGTACAATTAAATCCGTTTACATAAATTACCGTAAATGCCCATTTAATCGCCGGTCTCGATTAAACGACGGGAAAATGTTTTTTATTTTTGCAAATAAATGCCGGGTGGAAAAGGATTTCCCTGCTCCTATGTGTGGGGAGATGTTGAAAATTCGGCAAACGGCAATTATATTACGGTACACAAGTATTAAATTTTATATTTAAGTTCGGTAAAAATAAATAATAATTTTAAAACTGCGATAGTTGCATATAAAGGCCGGTATCGATTAAACGCCGGGGAGAGCATTTACGGTATTATCAATTTATTGTGACATTTCCCCGGAATATCACAAAACAATGATTAAAGATGGTTAAATTGAACACCATTATTATTGAACAATTTTATATTAATTTATTTAATTAAGATCCCCCAAACTTCATATAATTTAAGCAACGATTGGGAGATCTTAACTACATAATATAATAATAGTTTTATAATAATTGTTTTTGATCATTATTTAATGATAATGATTAAATTTAATTATTAATTAAAATTTAAAATGTTGACGTGAAAATCAAATAAAGAAATCAATTGAATCGAAATTATTTCAGCGAATTTTATTACCACTCCTGGATGAATCAAAAATATACCTGCTACATACATGTAAATCCTAATCTAGTGCTTTACCACTATCAAAGCCACTGCACATTACACATTACTATTATTATTATTATTATTACTACGAGGGGAGATCAAAAAGTAAGTTGCACTAACTCACCGCAGGAGCGCGCTGTGTGTCGCAATCTTGGGCAAAGCGGAGAAAGGGACATTAACTGCGCAGACGTCGGATAGGACGGTTGCTGTGGTTTCCCGTCGTGTTTTGTGTGACTAGCGTGCTAAAAGCAATGGCGCGTCAACTGGATGTCCACTCCAAACTTGAGGTTGCGTAAAGCAATTAAAGAGAAGCGCCGGGGGAAATTGAGCGCCTGTGTGATTTTGTTGCACGATAACGCAACACCTCACAAGGCCAGCCAAACGTGCGAACTGCTGCAGCGATTCAAGTGGGAGGTTTGGCAACATTCTCCATACAGTCCCGAATTAGCGCCATGCGACTTTCATCTTTTCGATAAGCTCAAAACGGAACTCGGTGGACAACAATTTCGAAACGATGAGGAGGTGAAAGCGGCTGTCACCGTGTGGTTACAAAACGCTGGAGGAGATTTCTATGCATCCGGAATCGAAGAGTTGGTTGTTCGTTCGGATAAATGCTTAGGGTCTCTTGGGGACTATGTGGAAAAGTGAACCTACATTGTATGCTGCTATAGACGTGTTGCTTTTGTACAGGTGGTATAATAAATGGCCATACCGTGGAAGTGCAACTTAGTTTTTGATCTCCCCTCGTATTATACAGTGGGCTTTGCCACTACACTCTCTTTTGCGCCATCTGGCGAGCTAAGAAAAAATACGCCCAAACTTTGCTCGAGGCTAACGAGATATACAGGCTCCGGCACTGAAAAGTCACTTGACCAAGATAGGTCTATTAACAATCCAACCTTTATTGTTTCCAATAAAGGAAGAAACATTGATTGTTAAAATACAAGATGGAAACAATGAAAGTTACATTGTTAATAGACCCATTCTGGTCAGGTGACTTTTCAGCCCGGAGCCTGTCTTTCTCGTTGGCCTCGACTTTTCTCGAGGCCAACGAGAGACAGGGCAGGGCACTCAAAAGTCACCTGATCATCGGGGTCCGGCCAACAATTCATCTTTCATTGTCTCCATCTTGGATTTTAACAATCAGTATTTTTTCGATTGTTGGAAACTAAACCAGAATGGTTCCACTAAACCAGGTTCTTTGAAACCAATTTGGACTATCATTACTTTTACGTGATATTCATTTATGATACATCATCACAATTTGTTTGATATATTACATGCCATATCTTATCATTGAAAATTTTTGAAGGTGTCATAAAGGTACCATTAGTGCACGTGCCAATGTTTCGATTGCATCAATTTTCAAAATGGTTCATTTCCTGCACCATATTTATTGGCCGAATTAGTAATTTATATTCGCTTGTATCTCGTCATTAAGATTTGTTTGACATATTACTTAATATATCTGTCCATTGAAAATTGCTAGGTGGGGTCGTGATGGTACCATTTGTGGACGTGCTAATGAACCGATTTAGATAAAATTTATGATTTTTTCATGGCATGTACCATATTCATCGACTGACGAAAATAGTAATGAATAACCGCATCTATCTCGTCATTACGATTTGTTTGATATATTACTCAATATTTCTTCCCATTGAAAATTGCTGGGCGGGAAAATAGAGGTACCATTTGTGCACGTGCCAATGAACCGATTTAGATAATATTTGTAACTGGTTCGTGCCATGAACCATATTCATCGACTGACGAAAACAGATTTTGAAAATCTTTCATAACCTCGGAGGAGTTTGAGTTACAGACAGACAGACAGACAGACGGACAGACACGTTTCCCCACACTGATAGCATAAAGCACCTTTCGGTTACTTAACAAGAATATAACTCGTAAAACGATTTTCAAATATGCTGAAAAGAAGAATATAAAAATTTGTTGTTCAATATTACTGTAATATTTTTATATACAGCAATGGCGAAAACTGCATGTAAATTTACGTATTCGATTGCAGCGCTCACACGAATCTTTCCAAACGCGCGCGAAATGAGAATGAAATCCTCGCACGTCTAAATGTTTTAAACTACTGGGTCTATGTTCTTTCCTCTGCTAGATCAAAGTTATCATAAACGTCAAGAGAGAAAAACCATTGTTTCAAAGCATTGCCGGTAAAACCTTTTAAGCATTCCAAGGAGCTTTAGCTCTGACGCAGATGTAATTTTAATATCTCACTTTTACTTGCACTTGGTTTAAATAAACAGTGGAAATACCTTTGATTCTATATGCATTCACGTCATTTTAAAATATAGGCCTAACTTCAATTAGCCATTTTAACAATAAGCCTAATATTAATTAGCCATTTTTAACAATAGGCCTAACATTAATTAGCTAATTTTCACAATAGGCCTAACGTTATTTAGTCATTTTAACTCTAGGCCTAACATAAATTAGCCATTATTAACAATAGGCCTAAGATTAATTAGCCATTTTGAACTATAGGCCTAACATTATTTAGTCATTTTAACTCTAGGCCTAACATAAATTAGCCATTTTTTACAATAGGCCTAACTTTAATTAGCCATTTTTAACTATAAGCCTAACATTAATCAGCCATTTTTAACAACAGGCCTAACATTATTTAGTCATTTTAACTGTGGGCCTAACATAAATTAGCCATTTTTAACAATAGGCCTAACATTATTTAGTCATTTTAACTATAGGCCTAACGTTATTTAGCCATTTTTAACCATCGCCCTAACATTAATTAACACATTTAACAATAGGCCTAACAGCACTGAATTTTAAAATGAAATGAGCACGTGCATCAAGAAAGCTTCATAACGGGCACGTGCTCCAGGCTGCCATCTACAATGCTTAAATGATAAACAAAAAGTAACACTGTATTCACTTATGACTCGTTGATAGGATTCGATTGATATATTACATGCCCTAAGTTCATATTCTTAACATTAGTGCACGTGCTTGAAGGGGTCCACGAGAGCTCATCAAAAGTTGATATATCGCTGTTAAGTTCTTCCATTTTCACGTTTTCGTGCAAACGATGGCTGGCCAGGCACATAAAGGTACTGATCATGCTTGTATTCTTATATATAGCTTTAGCTAAAGCTCGTAATAAGGGTTCATTTAAGTACTTTTTGGGGGTCATTTTCTCGGACGTAGCATTTCGAAAATCGAAAAGAATGTCGTATTCGTCTTGTGCTCCCGTTCGAATGACATATTACATGCCTTATATTGCCAATAAATAAATTTAATGGGGGGGGTTTGGGTCTCAATAGTCACGTGACTGTTAGACCGATTTCGACGGCTAAGGTCAAAAACCCTCACCGGTGAGAGAATGATGACGTAATTTCTCACTGGGCTAACCGTCTTTTTCTCGGTGAGGACGGTGAGACTAACCGGTTAGGCATAGCAGCACTAACTCGCGTTTCTGACCGCGTTAAAATGACGTCACAGTTTTCTCACTGGGATTTCTGACCGACCAAGCGCTAACTCTTCTCACCGGTGAGAGTTTTTGACCTTAGCCGACGACAAACTAATCAGGTGAGCTCAGGAAGGGTCTCTATCGAACAGCGAAAAAAGAACTTGACAAAGTTAAAGCATTCTCGAGAAATCGTCGGACATACAGACGGACGGACGGACAGACAGACAGACACACAAACAGAGCGAAACCAATATATGCTTTTCAGCATATAATAAAGTGGGATCTGGGACCTGCGGGAAGGCATTTCCGTAACAATATACAACTTTGGCCCCTGGTTCTCTGAAAGACGGGAACTAGAAACTAGTCCGTTCAGAGTAATCGGCTGGTCGAGTCTCAGAAGTCCGGCTTTAGGGTTAGGCTGTGCCTATTCCTGATGCCATTGCGCATCTCCTTGTTGGTGTCGGTGCTGGTGGGAAACGATGGGGCTTGTGTTAAGATATGGAAAACAATAATATAAATATAACAAGAATGATTTTACCGCCAAAGCGGATAAAGGGAGCACATTTTCTATTTATAGCATCGTACATGGATATATAGAATTAACCAACATTTTAAAACACTTGAGAGTAAATAAATAAATATGAAAACTAAATTGTAAATTACTATTTAAATTGGCTAACGTATAGAGAGAATTTAAAAGAATAAACTTGAAGAATGAAAGGTAAATGGAGAGTGAAGTTATTCCTCATACACTTAAAAAAATAAAAGTTCTTTAATTTGTAAGAATTCTCACATAATGTTAAACGAAGTGAGCCTCAATTGCTGAAGCGTTATGTGTAAGCATCTATTAGATTTTCATATTAAATTACTAAACTCTTATTGAAGCAAGCGATTAACTACTAATAAATTAATTAGTAATGAGTTTTAAATACCATTCAGCCTAAGAGTACTATACCCTTGATTCAAATAAGCTATGGATAACAAAAGATCTAATAACGCGTAAGGAGTTGGTTGATATATTACACGCCATATCTTAGCATTAAAAGTTCTATAAATTCTGTATTGTACCATTAGGGCACGTGCTACAAAACCAATTGCCACTATCATTATTTACTCGTGATAGTCACTCATGGCACGTTGTTACGAGTCGTTTGATATAT
>JAHWFO010041224.1:7654-25334 GCA_023313115.1 Rhysida immarginata
ATTTCTTCTTACTGGTGGCGGGCTTCGCTGTCTTTCCTTTTCTATCGGCTTTTTCTGTCTTCTCCTTCCTCTCCCTTGCCTTCGGAGTCGAGTCGGATCGTCGGTTTTTTTTTCTTCTTTCGCTGCTCTCGGCTGACGATCTGACACAATCCCCGCAGCCAATCCGTAATGAAAAATCTTCTTTTTCGTTTTCGTTTTTGCGCTTTCAGAAACCCCTCTCTACCTCCTTCTACTGTCCTTTTCTTCTTTCTTGCGAGCTTTAATTTGTTTTTAAAAACGAGCTATTAGCTGTGGGCATCGGTGCAGGTTTTTCTCTGGTACCTACCCACTTAACCAGGAAATCTCCTTTCATGTCCATTAGTTTTTCTATCCAATAGACATCTTCGTAATCTTTGTCCTTTATGGGTCCTGACTGTGTTTTCTTTTTGCTTATCTTTCGTGAAAAGTATTGCTGTAAAAATGATATATGAAAGTCCTTGGTTCTCACCTTCCATTTCGGCGGTATGCGCAGTCTTACGGTGACCTAATTAATCACTTTCTCGACCCGAAATGGTTCCACAAACTTGGGATATAGCTTCCTCCTGATGGACCCTTTTTGTCTAGTTATACGATGGGCGGCCACCAGTACCTAATCTCCTGTTTTAACCTCCCAGCGCGTGTGATTCCGCATTGTGAAACTTCTCGTATTTTTGATTCGCCTTTTTTATGTTAATTCTAGCTTCTACCAGACGACATCTTAGCTGCGCTCTAAATTCTGTCATTGATTTACCCTTCTCTTTTAATCTGCCTTTGATGTGTGGTAAATTCACCTCCTGCCCTAGATCCATCAAATAAGGCGAACATTTAATGGTCTCGGATATTGTGAAATTTATCGCAATCTCGGCGAATGCCAGATACTCGTCTGAATTATTTAGTTCCTTATTGACGTAGCTTCTAATTACCTGGATATCCGACTGATTTGTCCTTCCGGACTGCCTATCAGTAAGTGGATGGTAGGCGTTCGATTACTTCTGTTCAATTTGCAACATTCTGAACACTTCTTTTCATATTTGTGAGGTAAAACGTACGTCACAGTCTGAAATAATAACGGCGGGGGAAAAAAACGTGATTAAGTATTAATTGGGAGGTTTCTTCAGCTGACACAGTAGTTGTACATGGAATCATTCGCACCTGTTTTGTGAGCTCGTCCGTGACAGTTAGTAAAGTGTCATGCCCCTTTTAGTAAACGGAAGAGGTAGGACAAAATCAATCGTCACCATTTCCCATCTCTTGGTCGGTGTGGCAGCGGCTTTAAATGCCCATCATAGCGCTTTATTATTCTGGCACGTAGGACAAGTTTTCACGTACTGACTAATGTTTTCTGGCATATTCCTCCAAAAGTAATTCCTCATAACTTTATAAAGTGTCTTTCTGAACCCCAGATGCCCGCTAGACGGGATATCATGGTCCTCCCTTAATATTTTCGTGATGGGGGCCTTATTCGGTGGTAACACTAATTGCCTCTGGTTCTGTCTTCTTTTATATAGCAACCCGTTTTTAATTTCAAAACCTGCCGGGGGAGCCTTTAACCATTTACGGCATATGGTGTCACGATTCAGCACTTCTTTTAAGCTTCGTTTCCACAGGTCGTGATCCGCATCCTCGCCCAAAACCCCTATAATATCACACACTTTGTCTTCTACATCTAATTTGCGTTCCACTCCTGTTAATCTATTTTCTATCCATTTCATTGCTTGTTCCAGTCTGTCGAAATTTTTGGCCTTATCTTGTATTTGACTCTCATGGCTAAAGTTATTAAGAAATACTTTAATCTTTTATTGCTCGGACCATTCCTATATGCTATCAGCTAATAACTTAAATGTTTCGTTATAATTTTTAACGGGTTTTAATCCTTCCTTATTAAAGTGCTGCATTTTTAGCCATTCTCTGAGATCCTGCCCCATTCTGCTACTTAATGGTAATCCTCACCACCTCTGTTGTTTTCTCCTTCTTTACTTCTGTCGTTTACATTTTCTCATGAGCCTTTTCTTAGCACCTCACCCTCTCCTCTTTCGATGCTCCATCTGGTCCCGAATCCTAATTGAAGAAACAACAATTCAAGAAAACAATTACTTGTAGAATTTTCATTATATTCCTTAATAGTGGAAGCGATTTTAATTAAGATCCATGGTGTTGCACAGTTAGCATATCAAGCACCTCCCTCTCTCTTTCACGACTTTTTTTTCTAATTAATTAATGTATTACAAGTATGCGTGAAAGAGAAAGTAGGAGGGAAACGGATTCATAAATTCAATTATAATTTAATAAATCTGAAATATGATTACAATTGAAAGAATTGTAAAGGTTTAAAAGTTCATGATTCATAATGGATACAGGATATTATTGACGTGATCCAAATCCAAGCCGGTTCTTATCATCAATCTTGCTTATATGGAAAAATGCAAGGTGATGAGATGAGGGCTTGAGCAGAAACCTCTGTTCACCGCTAAGTAGGAGAGCAGAAACCACTCGGGGTTTGACGGACAGTATCCATTGACTTTCCTAAAGCAACAATATGAAATCACACATTAGCAGAGTATTTACGTTAAAACTTGCAATTCGTAGGAAGAATCCTAGATGTCTTTAATATGGTAGGAAAGAACGAGCAAATAAGAATCCCGTAACTGAGCACTTAATTTCTAGATTCTTCATTAGGGCGTAACTTATGGACTAAGCAGTATTTCACTTTACCCTCGTACAGAGACAGTGCAGCAAAACGCGGCTCGCAGTGAAAGATCTCTTCGCGGAGCGCGCTCGCAGGGCTGATGTCCTCTGGGCGAGCAGATGATGGGCCACTCCTGAAATCTGTATAGTCCCCTTGTATGGGCTGACGTTGTCCTAAAACTATAGCTGTTCAAAGAAGGCCGTATTCATTGACTGTAGGCGATGATGAGGTTCTTAAGTCCGGGGTGGCGACTGCAGCTAATTCGAAAGAGTCGTCAGAGGCTGAAATCGCTAATGCTGGGTGAAGCGTCTCGTAGTGATTCAGGTGGCTGGACCAAGGGCAGGGCATACTCACTATCGCATGTCTTCATTGGGGAAGTCCAACAGTCGTCCTTCACTTTTTTGTATTATTCCCTTGCAGCAGCTGAAGTTCAGAGCAAATGGGAATGGAGTCAGTTAACAGTCCACAGAGTCCTATCGAGTCCTCACATTATACTTTGTCGGAGGCACTATTCTGAGAAGGCACAAAATTGTTCATATGTGAATCTAATTTGCAAACACTTGCCTGGTTAATAGTCCGAGAGCATGAGGGCGTAGTGAAGTCGCCTTCTTCACGGCCCGATTCGTCGTGGAGCCTTACGAACGACAACTTGTAACTTTGCTTCTTTAGTCGGAATTGGCTGGGCTCTCTATCAAAGTTCATCCAAACTGAAGTTGAAAGGCGACGAAAACTTCTTCCATCAGAATTCATTTTCTGAGTTTGAATCCAGGCATGGTTCTTCATCCTTTCCCTCCTTTCATCTATTGGAAATCGCTCTCTGAAATTCCTTTCTTTTCTTCGTCTTTTATATCGTTTCTTAATTAACCTTTCTTGCATATGATCCTTATTAACCAATGAGCAGCTTTCCTCGTTTATGTCGAATCTTCCGCTCCCTCTGTTTCTTCTTCCTGGTGGTGGGCTTCGCTGTCTTTCATTTTCCATCGGCTTTTTCTGTCTTCTCCTTCCTCTCCCTTGCCTTGGAATCTAGTCAGATCGTCGTTTTTTTTTTCTTCTTTCGCTGCTCTTGGCTGACGTTCTGACATGGCTTCTCCGCATGGCTCACTCTTTCTCTCACTCGTCGCCGAACCCGGCATATCGTTCGCTGATGACGGGAGCTTTCGCCCATTTGCTCCTCTGAGCTTTGCTATAGTCCATAGCACTTTGCTCGTCAATGTGCCTTCCTGCGATGACCTTCTCGGCCGATTTCTTGTCCCTGTCTCCTGGGTTTCGTTCTCGTATCTCGATGAAAAAGCCGCTCTTTTCTCTCATTGGTTTCCCCATGTTGACGAGATGGACGCCGTCAGCTACGTCGTCTAGCTTTCAGATTCGAATTGTAGAAGATCTGAGAGCAAAAGCGAACGACGACGTCATCGGAATTCGAGATGTCATTATAATTCCATAACACCCTCATCACCCCCACATGGAAGCCGAAGACCTGTCCGCACATCTTTGCTGCCTGCAGCCTACAAGCGGAAACGACTCTATTTCGCTCAGGACCACAAGGACTGGACTATCGAGCAATGGAAACAAATCATGTGGTCTGACGAGTCACGATTCCAGTTACATCATGCAGACGGCCGCGTGAGAATCTGGCGGAAACAGCACGAAAGCATGGACCCTGCATGCATGAGTACAACCCTTCAGGCCGGTGCGAGCTGTGTTATGGTCTGAAGAACGTTTTCCTGGCATGCGTTGGGTCCGTTAATAGGTATTGAACAACGTCTGGATGGCACAGCATACCTCCGTATTGTCACCGATCAAGTCCACCCTATCATGTTGATGGCGCACCCCATTGGAGATGGCTACTTTAAGCAAGACAATACGCCATGCCAAAGAGCTCGTATTGTGCAGGAGTGGTTCCACGAACATGACGGGGACTTTACCTTCGGTAGCTCCAACAATCCCCAGATCTCACTCCTATTGAGCATTCGTGGGACGAAGTCGAACGAACCATCAGACGATTCCATCCACCACCGTCCAATCTATCACAACTCGACAGTACTATCCATCAGACATGATGTCATATTCCTCCCACCAGCTTCCAACATCTCGTGGAATCGATGCCATGAAGAATCACTGCAGTATAAAGGCAAAAGGTGGCCCAAAGAGATACTGACAGAGTGGTCATAATATTATGCTGACTCAGTGTATCTATCACTAAAATTTCCTTAAATAGTATTATTTGAAATAAAATGAGATGTTATAATTCTTAATATCTTTTCCAATATGCAGTCTAATGTACATCTATCTATATACAAGATGATTATAATTAAAGTTACGATTTTAAAAATCGATAATTTGAAAACTACACGTCAGAATGACCTGATATTTTAGCAGAACAATCGTGAAGCAATGGAATTTGTTTAGCGAAAAAAAAAATATATTTTCAAAATCTGCCGATAGAAGGCGCTGGCAGAGTTCACATTATCTGGAGATATGCAAATTACTAATATGTGACATGCGCAAAATTTTTTCATAAACCCCTGAACTCTATTGTTTCCTTTTGGCTAACATCATTCCTGTGTTTCACGAATTCATTTCTGGTCTTTCACCTGAAATTACCCTGCCAGCGCCATCTATCGGCAGATTTTGGAACTATTTTTTTTCCTTCGCCAAACAAAATTCCATTGCCTCACGATTGTTCTGCTAAAATATCAAGTCATTCTGTGGAGTAGTTTATCAAATTATCGATTTTTGAAATCTTAACTTTATTTATAATCATCCTGTATATAAAGATGGATGTTTATGGGTCGCTTTGTGTGTTTGTTTGTTTGTTTGTTTGTTTCTTATACAAATCTACAGTTTTATTCCGATCTTGATGAATTTTGCATACCTGACCTTCAAAGCAGGAGGAAGATCGCCGTCTACCTCAGATTTCGAAATAATAATTGTTCACTAGCAAACGTACAACTCGGCTCCTATGCCACCTATGTGCACGCGCGTTGGACGGTTTCCTGGGAGCACGCAGCCCGTTCATCGTTCCAATTTTGGCGCCTGTACGTCCGTTAGTTTCGGAGGTGGGTGCTTGACTATTGATAAAAAATCGATATTCATGGTTATGGCAAAGCATATTAATGAGAAATATCTCATGACCAACAATGCAAGGGAAAGTTTGTACAATATAGATAAGTTTCTATTTGTGATAATGCATAGAATTCCTGTTATTCAGGCTTTTCTTAGAAAAGAGAGTTCTTAGTACTTAACAATTTCTTGAAAATCTTTAAAAATTATCAGTAACTGGTGATAATGGAGAGTAAGCAGACTATTGAGAAAGAGTGGAAGACAACGGGGGAAGCACTCCTTTAGCTCCGTGCTGTATTGAGCAAATGGTAAGCAAGTAAATAGAAGAATCGGCCACCGCTAGACTACACAAAGAGATGAATGGCCAAGTTTTGATTCAAGACATCGAGAAAAGAGGGGGTATTGCATCAACATCAAGTGTACTTCTAAAATAAGATTACGTGAGTAAGAAATTATATAGACTAGCAGTGGCACCCTTGGAGGTCGATCCATTGTGAGCCTTTAAAAATTTTTTTTCGATTTTTCATTAAGAATTTTTACTGTATTAATTCTAAGCGATTTCATGTGTTTATTTTTAAGATATTGCAAAATTTTATCCAAAAAAAAAGTCCGAGCCACGTCGGGGTTATCAGTTTGCTTATTTGGTAGCACATCAGATCCAAACATTTCATAAAAATACATTTTGACTATATTCTGTGGGAATGTGTATATTTTGGAAACTGAGATGCTGATAATGCGATGATTGAACGTTCGCATCCAAGAAGTATTTATAATAAGTATAAAATGATGCAGTGATAGAACATTAATAAGGCAGCATCTATTGAGCAAAAATTTATGTGCCTCCCTTGACTCCCTATCAAACGTCCAGCCGACTGGCAACAATTTTTGTGTCTGGAAAGGAAAGAGAAAGAATGAGTATTGGTCATAGAAACTCTGCTACTAAAACAGAAAACGGGCATTTGAATCATCTGAACAACGGGAGTTTCGAATAGAGCAAGAGGGTATAAGACCTTCGACGTCAAGGGCAAGAAAAACTTGAGTCTAAAGTATCTGGTGATGCTCCGCAGTGGTGAGGCAAGTCAAGAAGAGTTTAGATGAAGTCCTGGTATATCTCCTAGAATTCCTGTTTTTCGTATTTTTCGTAGAATGGATAGTCCCTTTGTTATGCGAGTTATTATTTAACCAATTGGGAGTTCAAATAATGGTTTTTAAAAAAGAACATGTAACGGGAATTAATAAAATTTTTTCAATCGAATGAATTATTCTTATCATGAAAAAAATGGATAAAGTTTATCAATATTTGACTGAAAAACCATTTCAGATTTTTATACACATTTGGTCTGAAGAGTTTACCTGCCTCTAGGGAAAAAGGCTGCACTTGAAAGCGAGACCGGAACGACTTTCTAATAATAGGCCTTAGCCAACAAGGAGAAACAACTAGGGGAGAGTGGGGCAAAATGGATATAGGGGGCAAAGCGGGTCAGCCAAATATTTCCCTTTTTCCAGATAAAATGCACGACTTGCATCTTTCTTTGTGTAGTCAGTGCACACACAGTACAAGTCATCTTGGGACGTGTTAAGATCGAACGAAGTAAATTATGTAAGTTAATGTGTCTTCATTTGGTTTTCGTAAAATTTACAATATTTCATCATTTAGCTGCAATTCAGTAATGACTCGTTTGATCAAAATTTCTTTTAGATATGTCTGTTAGTGATTTATTGATAATATAGTCGACTCAAATTGTCAGTTTTTTTAGACTTAATGTGTTGCTTATGGAATTTTTTTTTAAAGTGAGAGGATGGGGCAAAGTGGATAATTGATGAAGGGGAAAAATAGATGAGGAAGGACCATTGCGTAAACGAAGTGTCAGGAGTAAACTAACGAAATATTGACAAGCTCGCCAGAAACGGGAAAAAAATCATCCAATTCCCCAGCTAAAAGCTCGAGAGGCAAAAGTTGGAAGAAATGTGTGAAGAAACTTTAACTTTCAAAAGCTACGGCGTCATTGGCATCTTAAGAATGATAACTTGATTTTGTCTGTGATCACTGTACCTCTTAGGCTATTCTGCGTATATGATCCAGTTTCACCCTTCCACTGATCCACTTTGACCTCATAGTGGGGCAAAGTGGATAATTTGCACATATGTGCAAAAAAGATTAATATTAAAAAAAATGCTGGAGTACATGTAAATAACTGGGGGAGGCCGTGCCCTTGTGGGCTTTCAGTGAACACAACTTCTGTGAAGTTAAGCTACATCAGGCACGGCTAGTCACTGGATGGGCAACCATCAGTAATACACAATCTCACTCCCGCCCCCTCCCCGGTTACTGCGAACATCATACAGCGGTCGTGAATCCAGGTCCATCCAGAGACCCAACTTGTCGGCCTCTGGCCATGCAGGCCCTGGATTAACATATTGGATCCCAATTCATAAATAAAAAAATAACTGTGTTTGCTTCAGATTATTGTACCCATTGCTTTGAGGTATTGTATGTTTGTGAATCTGAGAAAACTAACTCAAATTGCGTAGGTTTAATCTTCACCAAGAATTAAATGATCCACTTTGCCCTACTCTTCACTATGTTTCTCCTTGTTGGCTAAGATTAAGCTATTCTACCCCCTTCGCTCTCGTGTGCTCATCTCACTTCCGCTTCGCCTGTCGAGGCTTTTCTATTTCTTCCACTGCGGGGGAGACCACTTCTATGTTTTCATTCTTACAAAATAAATATCCTCGAACGATTAAATTTCATTTTTTGTTTTCTGTTTTCCTATTTTCTTCCGAATCTTGCGACATCTTTGTTTTTATTACACTGGTGTATGCTTCAGATTTATATTTGTCTTTTTTTGTGCCTATGGTAAATCGTACCTGTTCGACTTGAGGTATAAAATTTTTCATTTCTGGACTGCCAGTTTGAGCATCGAGGTTTGTCGTTAAGCGAGAAAAATAATCTTTGGCTTTAAATTTGGGGAACCTACTAGTGTTTAGATTTATTACGGTTAAAATAATGTTGTGTTCTTTTTCCCTCATTAGTATTTAGTCCTCATCGGAAAACTCTATTGTTGCTTTGTTAACGTTGTAACTAAGGGCCGGATTCACAAAAGCGTCGTTAGCGACTTATCGACAAAATTTCATCGTTACAGCATCTAACAACTTTCATTGCTATTTACAAACCTGTCGCAAACGAAAACGTCGTTAATAACGGCAGCTCAGAGCTGTCGTTATAGCATCGTTACAGAATATTTAAAATGGCGGAAGGCTTGCACACGACGAAGAAATACGTCGCATTCTAATGTTTCGATTATCGTGACTTAGCATCGAAGAAATATCAGTAATCGAACATATTCGATTCCGTAGATTTTATAGGGATGTGATTTTTCAACTGACCGAGAGGCTCAGTCGACACACAAATGGAAGAGCAAACTGGCGAAATTATTCAATCGTCTCCCCCTCCTCCCCTGGCCAAAAGGTATTGAATTTTGAATAATTTCTTTCTATCAAATTTTTCTTTATCAGCATTTGATATTTTCATAAAAATAATTTCTATTTTTAAGCACATGATATTTCTAGAAAGAGTGCTTTTATTATTTTTTTTTGTACTCCACTGTAATTCCGAAGAAGTAAATTGTTGCTTTCGCTTCGAATTTTGTCCATTTTCCTTACTTCCGCCGTAGTCGGGATTCTCATTGGCTGTTTTCAAGCAAACAATACGTTATTTCCGTACTCTCGAAATCATTCTACTTCTCGTCGTTATGTTTAAGAAGGCTAACGATGCGTATTGTGAATTGCATTTTAGACAAATCGTAAAATACAGCTTTTTCACTACGCGTCATCGTGTCGTCATTGTGATGTCATCGACACAAAGAAAGCTTATGCCGCCATATTGGATAACAAGCAAACAGGTACTCGTTTTCTTTGCTATCAGTTCGCTACTCGCACACGCTCTGGAAATCATTATGCAATGTTTTTTTTGCTACATCTTAGAGTGTTCTAATCGGCAAACTAGAGATAGATTAAAGTCTTTTTTATAGAATACCTGTAGTTCAGAGGCACCATGATAAGCTAACCTTCGAAAGAACGGAGAGAAGAGCTTGGCTCACCGCGATTAAAAGAGATAGCACCTCAAGACTGCGACTGTATAAAATACTAGAGTGTCTGCTCCGATCATTTCTTAGAATGAGATTAATCTGGATACTGCATAAAGAAGACGCTTGTTTAATTAAATAAATGGTGTTCGTCGTAATTTTTCCAAAGGAGTCTGGTGTATCAGAAATTGATAAAGTTCAGATTAGCGTCCCCCAATTTTCTCGGCTGACATCGATCAGCCTCGTCACGTTTACGCTCTGAATTTATTATCGTAACATATCTAATTAATGTGTAAATGATTTATCATATTATGGAAATTATATTTTAAGAAATTTGTGTAGGAAAAAATACGAAAGTTCCATGATTGTGTACGTTAAATGATCTCTATGCTTCTCTCATCATAGTCAGATCTCTCTCGGCTTTTATTAAGCAGGAATTTACTTCATCCCTCTTACGCGACATCTCACTATTAAAAACTTTGTTTTGTTACGGTCATGGTAAATGTAACAACAACTTTGAAGGTGTAAAAGTGTTCCGTTAAGTGCTACCACAGCTTTTCAATCTGACTGTTAGATTGAAAGACCGTGGTCCTACGAGAGCCAATTAAAGGAAATGGTCCTTGGGATCGTAACACTGACAATACTTCCAATTTGAGATAAGGAAATATTCAGCCGCCAGAAGCTGTGGTGCAGTAAACTGGTAAGATAAGAAATCAAAGTCAAAATCTTTTTTTCAGTTGACTCTGTAAGAAACAAAACTTGCTATTAATTAACTTTATATTAAAATACATCTGTGAACGTGGTTTCAAGGACGGATCGTATCACGGCGGGGTGACGTAAACTGGCCAGCCCGCTCGCCAGACCTCACGGTTCCTGACTTCTTCCTGTGGTGGTTCCTTAAGAACCAGATGTATAAAACTAATCCCCACACATTGGAGGACTTGAAGGAAGACATCGGAACGGCAATTGGACACATCACTGCTCATCAACGCTAACGCGTTATGGAGAACGTGATCCTGCGTGCACGGGAGTGTGTGAACCTCAAAGGACGCCACTTACCATAGGTAATATTCCACAAATAACATTTGAATAAAGTGCATAAACTAAATTTGTTTTGAATCTTAGAACTACTACCTATACTTTGGCATAATTGTCACTATCAAGTCGGTAAGAATAAATTTTTTATTAATATTTAAAATGTGTCATCTTACCGTGAATCACCCAGTACAATGAACGAATGTTATGCCGGAATTTATATGAAAGAGGTGGTTCCTCCTCTCATTCTCATTGGTTGGATTCTAACGGCAAAATTTATCAACAAAATCATCAACAACCCCAGCCATATGAAAATTTCAGATGAAGCGAAATATCAAAGGCAAACCCATCAACAAGCAACTAAAGTGAGGCAAAGCTATTGCCGTCAAAGCTTATAGAAGAATCCACAGTGGTTATATATGAAGAGAAATAGCAAAAGAAATTTCTCGATTTCAACGACAACAACGCCTTCAAGACAATCGAAAAGGACCAAACAAAATTCTACGTCAAAAATGTTGACAAGATCCGCAGAAAGTACAAATCAGAAACATTTACCGACATCAAACTCGATAAAAACGACAAACCAGAACCACCGAAAATGAAAGCTACGATGAATATTCAAAAGGAGTATGCACCATGAGGTCAGTAATTAACAATAGACTAGCACCAACCTATCCTATAACTAAGAAACTTGCTTCCATCTTAAAGCAAAAAGTCGCTTTAAGAAACATTTTATCATAATGAATTCGATCGAAGCCACGCAGAAACTGCTACATCTGGATAGCAACGAAAATTCGAGATTGATGTCCTTTAACGTAAGCAACTTACAGTATATGCACTGAGTGAGCATATTACTATGAACACCCTGTCATTATCTCGTTGGGCCATCTTTTGCCTTTAATACTGCAGTGATTCCTCGTGACATTGATTCCACGAGATGTTGGAAGGTGGTGGGAAGAATCTGACATCATGCCTGATGGATAGCACTGTCTAGTTGTGCTAGATTGGATGGTGGTGGATCCAGCCGTCTGATGGTTCGTTCGACATTGTCCCACAAATGCTCAATTGGAGTAAGATCTGGGGAATCTGGGGGCCACCGAACTAAGGTAAAGTCCCCGTCATGTTCCTGGAACCACTCCTGCACGAGCTCTTTGGCATGGCGTATTGTCTTGCTGGAAGTAGCCATCTCCATTGGGGTACGCCATCAACATGATAGAGTGGACTTGATCGGCGACGATACGGAGGTATGCTGTGCCATCCAGACGTTGTTCGATACCTATTAACGGACCCAACGCATGCCAGGAAAACATTACCCAGACCATAACACCGCCCGCACCGGCCTGAAGGGTTGTACTCATGCATGCGGGGTCCATCCTTTCTTGCTGTTTCCGCCAGATTCTCACGCGGCCGTCTGCATGATGTAACTGGAATTGTGACTTACCAGACCACATGATTTGTTTCCACTGCCTGATAGTCCAGTCCTTTTATTCCTGAGCGAATTGGAGTCGTTTCCGCTTGTTGGCTGCAGACAGCAAAGGTGCGCGGACAGGTCTTCGGCTTCCGTATCCCATGCGATGCAGGGTAAGGCGGACAGTGCATTCAGAGACCGTTTTGAAGGACCCCTGATTAAGGTCAGCAGTGATTTGATGCACAGTTGCCCTTCTGTTATCTTTTACTAGTCGTGACAGTCTTCGTTCTGTTCGATCATCAACCATCCGCGGGCGGCCACAACGCGAACGTTCAGACCCCGTCTTCCAGCTAACCGTCCAGTCTTTAAATACTTTAATGACCGCTCCTCTTGAGCACCCCACGAATGCTGCTGTTTTGCTGATACTCGCTCCATAGCTCCGAGCACCTACAATCATCCCGCGTTCGAAGGCTGTTAAATCGTGTCGTTTACCCATAGTTGAAGAATGGAACACGTCTACTGTTGTCGACGACACTCAGCTTCCCTTTTTATATTGGTCCGACCCGCTAGCAACATTGTGGCGATGTCCGTGCGCGCATTTGCATAAACATGTCAGGTGATCATAATAATATTTTCACTCAGTGTATATTACTGTTTCTGCTAGAGAAACTATAAAAGTAATAGCAGAACAATTAGAAACAGCCTAATATTATTATATTATCAACCATCTGCCAAGGGAAATATTTTGTTTTTTCTACTCGTATATACCAACAAAATGAAGGAGTAGCGATGGACTCATCCAGTATTGGCTTAAGAGACGAAGAATACCTACAACACTTACAGGAAACTAAAGGCAAGGAAATAAAAGAAAAAATTGAAGACTAAAGCATACTATAGATATGAGAATTATGCTATTAACATTTACCATTCTTGTGTGATCAGTGCTCAAGTGATTGCAGACAGTTTCAATAGGTCAACGATAAACTAAATTTCACCACAGAAACAACAGGCTCAACTATCTGGACATGTGAATCATCAGAGAACCCAACAACAACTAACTAACTCACCTTCCAAGGTTACAGAATGCTTTCGGCAACCGATAATATCCTCCACAAGACGTCGAATCATCCAAGACAGTATAAATTCGCCGCCAATTATACTGATATTCACAGAGCCTTAACCCCCCCCCTTTAACGGCAAAGGATAGAGAACTGAATACCGTCAAAGAAATAGCCAAACGAAACGGGTTCACCAAAAGAGAAACCGATAGGCCTAATTAAGAAGGTCACTAAAAAGAAGCGAGAAAACAAAGATAAAAAAGATGAAACCACCGGTATAGAAAGTACATGGAACAAATTTATATTTCTCAACCAAGACGTTCACCTACTGACCAACATTCTAAAAGAAGAAAGGAGCCAAAATAGCCTTCAAAATAAAAACAACAATAAGCGAAGCCATTAGAGTAAACGAACGGAAAGAAGACAAAGACGAATGCGAGAACACCGGCATCTATAAATTAAAATGTCAATCATGCGATAAGTATTATCTGGAAAAGCCGAGACGATTTTTATAAAAACAGTATAAGGAGCATCCGACCGTGATTAGATTAAACCCTGACAACTCCAACTATACCACTCACTTTGCTAAAAACAAACATCAATTTGGTTGAATTAACAAAGTAATGGAAATAGAGAGGTTGAGTCAAAAGTAGTGGCCGATCACCGCGCAAACTTTTAAATGGGCACCAGACAAGAACTACTTACTGCTAATCTTCAAAGTAGTAGAGACCATCATGCTCGATTGTCTTCATCCAACGATCAGCCAGTTGGTAGATTCCCTTGCGAAAACACTCCTCGGGTTTTTGAGCGAAAGAGTCGCGCACGGCGTCTTCAACGTCACTGACATTGGCGAAGCGCCGTCCACGCACGAAGTGCGCCATGGACCGGAAGAGATGGTAATCGGAAGGTGCCAGGCCGGGGCTGTAAGCTGAATGTGGCAGAACCTCGATTTTTTCCAGCAGATGACAACACACCCTCACCCGTTTTTGTGCTTGCGCGGGCGTCAGCTCGTGGGGCACAACTCGGCAGCTCCTGTTGACCTTACCCATGCCGTGCAGATGTCGAACCACACTCGATTGTTATGTCCCGATGACAGCCGCTAGTCCACGGGTGGTGCTGCCTGGGTTGGCTTTCACTTGTTGCCGTAGGGCTGCGTCATCCACTTCTTTGGGTCTTCCGCTACTTGGCGCATCTTCCAGGCCCATGTCTCCAGACGAAAAGCGGGAGAACCACCGTTCGTGCTGTCCGTTCATTGGTCACACCCTGACCTTCCAACTTGCGAATTTCGGCGGCTGGTCCCCTTTTTCCACTAGTGACGATGGAGGCCGCGTATCACCAATTTTTCTGCCATATTTTTACACTGGCTGACACAGACAGCACAATGTCTGTGGCATTCAAATCCGTACTGACGTTTCTTACCACTCTTTTCTCTTAATAAACTGCGAAATATCTTTTGGTAAATGGTCTTCGCCCAGAATTCGTTAAACTCTAATCCCTCCTCTCGAGTCGGCCACTACTTTTGACTTAACCTCTGCAGAGATCCAAGGAAGATCTAAACATTGGAAAATTTAGAGATACAACTGGCTGACAACAGTTGGAAAATTGATGAATATCCCAAGAAACAACGATATTGCCCCTCTAATTTAAAGGATAGGTAAGAACTTGATCGGTTAGTAAAGGAATAAGAAAGAGCAGGAAAAGAATTTGTATTGGGCTTTTTCTTTCTCTATTTTATTTTATTCTTGTCACCAAATTTTTTGTGTTTGATGTCTTTGCATGGGTGCTATCTACTAATGTGGTGTTATTTATGTTTAAAAAAATGCACTGTTCGAACGATATAGAGTTTATGGCTTTGGTATTGATAGTTCATCCTTACGAAAAATGCGCTTATCAAGAAAATATTATATTTATTTTATAACGTTTATTTATAATTATATTTAATCCTATGGGATAAATGAGAAACATAAATAATATCAAAATTGATTAACGTTTATTGGTTTGAGTTGTAATTTTATCGTGAAACTTGGATCAAAATTTGTCCATGACTTACAGATTTAACAGCTTTGGATAATTAACAACCTTGTCAATGTCAAAGTTTTATCATTACTGTCAGTTATTACAGAAAGTCTTTATACACAATGTTTTGGTTTTGTTTGGTTTGTTTGGTATTAACGTCCTTTTCCACTGTTATGGTCATTTCAGGACGGCGTTATAGGGGCCGCAAATTTTGCCTCGCAAGGGTTCTTTAACGTGCAGCCGGCAAACGACAACACGGGAAGTGCGTGATCTCAGGATTTCCCCCTGAAAAATCCTCGTCGTCCTCGGCCGGGATCGAACCCGCGTACTCGCCACCGAGGCCGATACACAATGTTTACAGCTGACTATTCATTACACAATACGAAGAGATTTTCTCTGGAAATGACGCGCAAAAGGGCTACATATAACTGTCCATGGGAAAACCTTTCAATGCTCAAGTCTAAGCCCACAACGTTGAATGTTTGACTTTGTGATTTGTTGATCGTCATTGAAAATAACAATTTTATGGAAAATTGCAGTCGTTTAAATTGGAAAGGTCGATCCGTTGATGTTAATGGAATCCGAGGAATTAAAATGACTCCTCCAGTTCCACATCGGGTGAGTATTGTGCACTCTATTATGAATGTTTTTAAAAATCTTACCTGCAACCGTGTACTATTGCACAATTTGGGTTGAATAAGGTTCCGTAATAAAGTTATAGGACACCCTACTTTTAAAGCCAATTCATGTGGGGGCAATACAGAGGGCTGCAAAGAATTCAGAAATTCTTTTGGGAAATGAACAGCCTGTTACAGGTCGAGCACAGTTCGTCGGTTCGTTGATCTTCGAGAGAATTAAGTCATTTACCTGATCTACTTGATCGTTAGTAGGTGACAAATAGCTCTCTCCTTGAACAATGGTATAGTCTTAGAACTTATATTATTAATTTCGGGATAAACATTGTCGACCAATTCTTGAAAGTCATTTACTAACACGCAAAGGTTTTCATTGTCGAGATTAATTCTTCCATTGTCTTATGGCATTTGCCCATATCCCAGTTTGAGCAATAACTCTGCAAAATGCCGGTTTTCATGTGCAGACAACGTAACTCTCATATTTATTTTGAGTACTAATCTATTCACACACAGATAAGATCTTTTCAATGAAGAATTAATTTTATCACCACGAATCCCGCTCATCACAACCGGTAAGATTTGACGAAAGTCACCTGAGAACAATATTGTACATCCACCCATAGGCGAGTTTGTACTGCGCAAATCGCACATTTTCTATCTAATATTTCAACGGAAGTCTTGTTCGACTTGGTAGCTTCGTCCAAAACTATTAATGAGCAGTCGCGCATCAAGTTTCCAGTATTGCTTTGTTTTGAAATGCTACAAACACTTCAGTAGCAATTTTTACCGGAAATTTGAACGTTACGTGTGCGGTCGGTCTCCTTCCAAAAGTGTAGCTGCAATTCCAGATGATGCAACACTAATGAAATTTTATCAGTAGATCATACTTTAGCTAAGATCAAGTTGATAAATAATGTTTTTTCCGTACTTCCTGGAGCAACAAAGAAATTTTTTTTCCTTTGTTCCTATCAATCGATGGTAATAACACATGGTATACTTTTTTTGATTGATGTTCATGCGATGTTCATCTTCAGCTATAATTTATAACGGTTTTGATTGATCATAGGAGGTTTCTCTTTTGTATTCGGCACTGGTTAAATCCGAGTTCGTTATATTTGTAAGCATCGGCAGTCCAAAATCCTTACTAGATTTACCCGAAAGTAGTCTACTACTTTGTTCAATTCCAATAACGCTTCGTCAAAAATGTTTTGATCATATTGAACGTCATTTGACATTATCTTTCGCCGTCGCTAATTCAGTATGTCTTCAGCCGTATTTTCCTCATATTTATTTCAGATAATTACAGATTCGGGCATTTCACAAAACACTACAATAATAGCAAACTGCACAACTCAACGTTAATATGAGCGTCGAAAATTTTTAGAAGCAATGAGTTATTGAGAACGACCCACCGGTTGTCAGTTT
Organism: Rhysida immarginata; assembly: GCA_023313115.1. Taxonomy (NCBI): domain Eukaryota; kingdom Metazoa; phylum Arthropoda; class Chilopoda; order Scolopendromorpha; family Scolopendridae; genus Rhysida; species Rhysida immarginata. Next base: position 25,081 of record JAHWFO010041224.1, read on the forward strand.
CGTGGTTTCGCTGTTTACCCACCCTCTTCTGGCGGCCGTTGACGATATTAGGGATATCCGTCGTCGCTGGTAGATGTTTGGCTATGGTATAATTTCGGAAATTTTTTGGTACACTTGCCTTCCCGCTTACATGGAGAATTAGGATTGAAGGTTCCGCAAGGGCCGTGGACCATGTGTGTTTTTACAATTTCTTACGGGGATGGATCTTCTTCTTTATTTGGTAACTGCGCCGAAATGACGCTATCATTTTGATC
>JAHWFO010041225.1:6646-19619 GCA_023313115.1 Rhysida immarginata
TATATATAAAGAAGGATGTTTGTTTGTGGGTTTGTTTGTGGGTTTTTATACAAATCTACAGTTTTATTCCGATCTTGATAAAATTTCGCATACATGACCTTCAAAGCATGAGGAAGGTCACTGTCTACCTCAGATTTCGAAAAAATAATAATTATTGATAAAAAAAATTGATATTCATGGGTATGGCAGGCATATTAATGAGAAATATCTCATTACCAAAAATGCAAGGCAAAGTTTGTGCAACAATAGGTATCAACAATGGTGTCAACACACAATTCACACTATGCACGGACCAGCAACATATGTCATGACCAACAATGCAAGGCAAAGTTTGTGCAACAATAAGCCCGTCATGTTCTCATCAACAATGGTATCAACGCGCAATTCACCAATAATAATGAGCACAAAATGATGATGCAATGATAAAGCAATCCTTTCCAAGAATTATAACAATGAACATAAAATGATATTGCAATAAGGATAAGTTTCAATTTGTAACAATGCATAGAATTCCTGTTATTCAGGTTTTTTCTTAGAAAAGAGAGTTCTTAGTACTTAACAATTTCTTGAAAATCTTTAAAAATGATCAGTAACTGGAGATAGCAGACTATTGAGAAAGAGTGAAAGATGATAGAGGAAGCACTCCTTTAGCTCCGTGCTGTATTGAGCAAATGGTAAGCAAGTAAATAGAAGAATCGGCGACCGCTAGACTACACAAAGTGATGAATGGCCAAATTTTGCTTCAACACATCGAAAGAAGAAAGGGAATTGCAAGAACATCAAGTATACATCTAGCAAAGTAACCCGGCGTTGCCCGGGATAATTACACTTGTAGGTAAACACAACAATCTCAAAAAGTTAAATTAAATTTTGCAATATTTTAAAAATAAACACATGAAAATGCTTAGAATTAATACAGTAAAAATTCTTAATTTAAATTTGAAATTTTTTTTTTAAAGGATGGAACTCTGCATTGATTTCTTACTCACGTAATCTTACTTCAGATGTACAATTGATGTTGTTGCAATTTCTACTCTTCTCTCGATGTGTTTTTGCAAAACTTGGCCATTCATCACTTTGTGTAGTCTAGCGGTCGCCGATTCTTCAATTTACTTGCTTACCATTTGCTCAATACAGCACGGAGCTAAAGGAGTGTTACTCTATCGTCTTTCACTCTTTCTCAATAGTCTGCTAACTCATTATCTCCAGTTACTGATCATTTTTAAAGATTTTCAAGAAATTGTTAGGTACTAAGAATTCTCTTTTCTAAGAAAAGCCTGAATAACAGGAATTCTATGCATTGAATTCTATATTGCACAAACTTTGCCTTGCTGTGTTGGCCATGAGATACATATTGTTGGTCCGTGCAGAGTGCTTGTGAATTGCGTGTTGATACCATTATTGATACCTATTGTTGCACAAACTTTGCCTTGCATTGTTGGTTATGAGATATTTCTCATTAATATGCTCTGCCATAACCATGAATATCGATTTTTTATCAATAATTATTATTTTTTCGAAATCTGAAGTAGACAGTGACCTTCCTCATGCTTTGAAGGTCATGTATGCGAAATTTTATCAAGATCGGAATAAAACTGTAGATTTGTATAAAAAACAAACAAACAAACAAACAAACCCACAAACAAACAAACATCCTTCTTTATATATATAGAAGATAGAAAGATGATTCATTTAATGTACGTTGTCAAATTGTTTTGTAAACCGATGTTTGAAACTTCAAGATTAATCCAGTAACAGTTTTCTATCGATTATTTTTCCTTTAAAGATTAAAAGTGTTAATATTTTTCACGAATATTGCTTAGCAACAATGCTGTTTACGTTCACAGAACTACAGAGTTGCTGGCGTGGCCCCACTGTAACGCCAGCTGGCGCATGAGTCACAGCCACGTGATCTGTTTCCACGAAATTAACTTCCTTTTTTCCGCTCCCTTGTGAGGTGATTGGTAAATACTGAGGACAGCCTCCACTATGGGAGAGATTGAACTTAAATTAGACGTCAGCCCTTACAGAGCCTTTGAAATTTGTTCCAAAGTTTTCCATGCTGGGCACCTCTTTGATTACAATTTTTCTCATCCTTAGATCCAGGGCACAGAACTGGCTTTTAGATCTTTGATTTCTTAGATAGCAGTTTCCAAGCAACAACCCTTCAGCTTCTATTTCCTTAAGAAGATTGATAATGAGTGCACTGATGAAAGCCAACCGTGCAATAGCTTCTTTATCCATGAGGGCTTTCTTTGCTTTGTTGAGAGCAATATTTTCTGCGATTAATAAGTTATAAACGTTTAACACTTATGCCCGTATTCAGAATGAACGTTAATGCAACCACTCTTACTCTAAGCGTTTGCTTACGCTAGTAAGAGTGTAAGCAAGAGTATGAGCGTAAGCAAGAGCAGTAGTAAGAGCGTGCCTCACAGGTTTAGCACAAGCGGTCGGTTCGCTCAATGCTCAGTCTGACGACGCCATTAAGCTTCACACCATGGATGTGCTGGAGAGATTACAGTCTTGAGGGAGAGGAGAGAAATGAAAAATTATTACGCCCACAGCGAAGTATCGTTCAGGATCGCATCATGCCTTTACTCATGCAATTAAACGCTCCTTGCATTTGCTCATGCTACTACTCAACGCTCAAAGGAGTGATTGTTCGAGTAAGAATACTGAATTAGCACAGGAGCAAATGCTCTTACTATTGCTCTTGCTTACACTCATGCAATAAGAGGAAGAGTGTGAGTATTAGCGCTCATTCTTAATACAGTGGTGGCCAAAAATTTAGCACCTATATTGGCTTATGTTGTTTGTTAACAAAAATTCTTAACCAGTTACAAAAAAAATTACACCAATAAAAGAATTAAGTATGAAATGATCCAACAAATAACCATGCATGTTGAATTCAAAATTGAAACAATGAGATAATTTTTTTTTAATCCTTTAGGTGATTTTCCTATAGACAAAAATTTAGCACCATATACAGAAATAATAAATAATACGAGGAGAGTTCAATAAGAAATGCAACGCATTTTTTTTCTCGGCCAATTTTGGTTGAAAAAACTGGACATATCTTGTGGAAAATTTTCAAACATTTCCGCTTCGTCTCGTAAAATTTCATTGACGTCCGATATCTGACAGCGCTATAGTGAGCTGTTAAAGTGGCGTCTACAATGGAGGTGCGTTCCAAACAACGGGCAGTGATTGAGTTTCTTTTGGCGGAAAACCAGGGCATCTCAGATATTCATAGGCGCTTGCAGAATGTCTACGGTGATCTGGCAGTGGACAAAAGCACGGTGAGTCGTTGGGCAAAGCGTGTGTCATCATCGCCGCAAGGTCAAGCAAAACTGTCTGATCTCCCGCGAGCTGGCCGGCCGTGCACAGGTCCGAGTCCTACAATGTCGGAACATGCGAACACTGTTATTCGAGCAGATCAACGGATTTTCATCTGTTTGGCCCAATGAAAAACGCAATCCGTGGGACGCACTACGCGGATGATGCAGCAGTTATTGATGCAGCACGACGTTGGCTCCGACATCAACCAGTGGAATGGTACCGTGCAGGTGTACAGGCCCTCACTTCAAGGTGGCGTAAAGACGTAGCAGTGAATGGAGATTATGTGTAGCTAAAAGTTTGGTGAATAACATGGTGTATTTGAATGCTGAATAAAACAACCCACTTTTTCAGAAAAAAATGTGTTGCATTACTTATTGAACTCCCCTCGTACCTCATAGAATCGGAGTTTGGTTAGGTAATCAAAATTTTTAATAACTGCTATAGATCGTCTGTGCATGGATCCCACTAGACGTTTACACCGATCTTCTGGAATGCTTCTTTGATGGTGTCGAGTAGTGTAAGAATACTATTGGTGTTTTTTTCTTTAACAGCCCTTTTGACATCAATCCATAGCATTTCTGTGAGGTTCAAATCTGCTGACTGAGCAGGCCATTCCATAACTTTGATATGATTTATGTGTAACTATTCCTTGACAAGTCTGCTGGTATGTTTCGGATCATTATCGTGCTGGAATGATCATATAAGTGACAGATTATAACCGGCATACGGAAGCATAATGTTCTCAAGGATGGATTTGTAAATAAAACGATCCATGATGCGATTTATATGATGGATTGGGCCTACACCATGCCAGGTAAAACAATCCCACATCATCACATTTCCTCCTCCATGTTTCACGGTTGTCTGTAAACACTGTGGCTTGTATGTTTCATGTTTATTACGTCTGATGTTCTTTCTGCTATCACATGCAAAGAGCTGTACCATTGTCTCATCCGACCACAGCACGTTTTTCCACTGTTTTGTTGTCAAGTTGAGATGGTCACAAGCAAAAGTTAACCTAGCTTTCCTGTTCTTTAATGACACACGAGGTTTCTTTCGTGCCACTCGCCGAAACAAAATAAACTGGTTTAATCGTCTACGAATAGTAAGAGAACTAATACTAACGTGATGATGAGCAGACAATTCACCTTGAATCATTGTTGAAGTTAAGGATCTGTCTTTTTTGGAGAGACGATGAATGATACGGTCGATGTGCGGGGTTAGTTTTTTAAGTCTTCCTGGCCTTGAACGATCTCCGACAGAACCAGTTTGTTGTACCGCTGAATTGTACGTATACAACATGATTTTCTGCAGTTAACAATTTTGGCAATGGCATCAAATGTTAGTCCTTCATTGCGTAACCGTCTAATTTGTTCACCATATATTTTGTCGTTTTCCCATGAATGCTGGTTAAAACATGTGCAAGTGAAATTAAAATTGTTGCTTATACAATACGTATATTAAAATACAACAAACTTACAATGCAGAACCCACGTTTAAGTCGCAAACACGTTAGGGTATAAACTTATGTCCAGCCAATTACTTAAATATTCTGAAACATGCTCCCCTTTTCATGCTCAAAAAAAAAATTTAAATACTTTGTTTCAGACAGTCTCATTTATTTTTTAGTAGGGGTGGAATTAACTTTGAGCCTTGATTTTACAAATATTGGCAATATTTTTTAGAGCCATTTGGTTGGTGCTAAATTTTTGGCCACCACTGTACGTGCTAAAATATTTTGGGATAAAAGCGACGGTAATAAACGGGGGATAAAAACTGCGGCTCAAAAAGTCGAGGATAACTAAGATAAAGAGGTGGGGATAAGAATGGGGTAAAAAGTATCCCCCTCAACTTTTTAAACACTTTCATACCCCCTTTTAATCTCCTATATACAGGGTGGTCGAGTTAAGTGAAGATCGTGTAAAATCTCGAAAACTATGCATCGGATAAAAAAATTTGGAATGAAATTTATTGGTCCTTAAAAGATTGGGGGTGGGGTTCCTTTTAAGATTTCTTTGTAACCCCCACCTATTCCTAGGGGGTGTGGGGTCAATTTTGGTGTCATTGGATAGGACCTTTCGAAACGAACAAATTTCATTCTAAATCTTTGTTGATTCGATGCGTAGTTTTCGAGATATTTCGATGTCTTCACTTAAATCGACCACCCTGTATAGTAGCACGATTTTCGCTTATTTAACTAAATTTGAAAGTTCCATAAGCTGCTTTTTATACAGTAGTGGTCACAGAAATAAGACACAGAAAAATTCAATTATTGTCAACATAATATTTAATACAAAAATACTTCTTTTGGAATAATGAATATAAACCTCAATGAATTGTTAAGCAACAAAAAGTTATGAAGTATGCTTCATGTAATAGTATTATTGTGATTTAGTTTTTAGACACAGACACAGAAATAAGACACTTCAGCAAATAATATAATTAAACAATAAACATCGAATCAAATTTTAATATTTGGTTGGATACCCTTTATTTCTGATTACTTCTTGTAATCTCTTATTATACTTTCAATTAGACGTTGGCATTGTTCCACTGGATCATTCTGCCAAGCTGCTTCAATTGTTGCCCACAATTGGGTTAAATTTGAAGGTCTTTCTTCACTAATTTTCTTTTTCACATGTTCCCACTGGTTCTCTATCGGGCTCTGTGGTGGCCAATCCAAAACTTTGATTCTATTTTATTTCAGATTTTGTTACAGATTTAGCTTTATGTTTCGGATCGTTGTCATGCATCAATGTCCATGTAACGGGCAAATTATCATCTGCGAACGGCTCCATTACATTTTCTAAGATATTATTGTAAGAATGTTGATCCATTATTCCTGTTATTTTATGCAGTGGGCCTGTACCGTGCCAGGACTTTGCTCCCCAGACTATGATTTTACCTCCGCCATGCTTTATTGCATTTATTGTGTATCGTGGATCATTTGAATAATTTTGTGGACGGCGTATATACACTTTTCCATCCGATCCAAACAAATTAAACTTTGATTCATCAGTCCACAAAATTTTTTTCCAAAATTCCACCGGTTTCTTTAAGTGTTTCTTACCAAACTCATCGGCCTCGGTGGCTCAGCGGTTGCGTGATCGCCTCTGATGCCCGAGTACGCGGGTTCGATCCCTGCCGAGGACGACGAGGATTTTTCAGGGGGAAATCCTGAGATCACGCACTTTCTTCGGAAGGGAAGTAAAGCCGTTGGTCCCGTGTAGTCGTTTGCCGGCTGCACGTTAAAGAACCCTTGCGAGGCAAAATTTGCGGCCCCTATAACGCCGTCCTGAAATGACCATACCAGTTGAAAAGGACGTTAAAACCAAACAAACCAAACCAACCAAACCTTACCAAACTCCAAACGCTTGTTTTGATTGATGGGTGAGACAAATGGCTTCTTCTTGGCAGTACACCCACGTAAAAAAAATACATTCAATCGTCATCTGACGGTTTTTGAAGAGACATTATAATCAGTTGCCAATGTGTGCTGAAGTTGCTTGGACGTCTTAAATGGGTTGCTATTACTCATTCTGGCACTAATTCTGTCTTCTTTAACAGTATTTTACGTAATGGAGGCTTTCTGATTTTATTTTCCACTGATTTTTCTCTTTGAACATGATTAATGGCATTATAAACCATGCACCTGGAACATTTGAGCATTTGTGCAATTTTGGAAATGGTGTTACACTCCATTGAATGCTGAGAAGTTTTTGAGAACGGACGCAAGGACAATTATGTGGATGTGTGCAGCTGCCTGGTTTCACAGACTGCGAATCATCGTAGCGGTCGTTCAATTTTCTTCCCGGAAACAGGTGATATTGGCAGAGGTTTTTACTTTTCAGAGTTAATATCAGTTGCCTTTGTTCAGGCCCACAATGTTTATTTTTGCCCATGATTTGAAACTAAAAAAATTTCTGTAATGTTAGGGATCAAATAAAGGCATAGTAATAAACTAAATAGACGAAAAGTATTGATTACCTATACGTAAAACGCAAAATAATGGAACTGTCTTATTTCCTTGTCCAGGGTGACTTTTATCACTTCAATTTCACAATAACTTTAGAGTGTCCTTCTATTTTCATGTCATTCATCCATATACAGGGTGATTTACATCGAATGTAAAATACTTAAAGGGGGTATTATAGAGGTTAAGATAAACACAAAACGTCCTATGAACATGGGTTCAAATATGAACGATAACTGAGATATGAACAGAAATAAAAATGCCGCCACCAAGATCAACAAGTTAATAACTCAGGTTCTGTAAAGCCTAGATTAATGCAATTTGGGGGAATAACAAGGTACATAAGACTGTGTATACCTTTAAAATTTGATCTAATTCTAACAAGAAGTTTCCAACGCCTCAAATTAAATTATAATTATAAGCCTAACGTGTTTGCCTCAAATTTTGTGCTCATTGTTATTGGTGAATTGCGCATTGAGACCATTGTTGATGCGAACACGACGGGCCTATTGTTGCACAAATATTGCCTTGCATTGTTGGTCATGAGATATTTCTCATTAATATGCCCTGCCATAACCATGAATATCGAGTTTTTATCGATAGTTATTATTTTCCCATAATCTGAGGTAGACAGATTTGAAAGTCTTTGAAAGTAGACATGCTTTGAAAGTCAAGTATGCAAAATTTCATCAAGATCGGGATAAAACTGTAGATTTGTATAAAAAACAAACAAGCCCACAAACAAACAAACCCACCCACAAACATCCTTCTTCTTTCTATATATATAAAGAAGGATGTTTGTTTGTTTGTTTGTGGGTTTGTTTGTTTGTTTGTTTTCTATACAAATCTACAGTTTTATTCCGATCTTGATAATATTTCTCATACATGACCTTCAAAGCATGAGGAAGGTCACTGTCTACCTCAGATTTCGAAAAAATAATATTTATTGATAAAAAATAGATATTCATGGTTATGGGAGGGCATATTAATGAGAAATATCTGATGACCAACAATGCAAGACAGTTTTTGCAACAATAAGTATCAACAATGGTATAAACACGTTATTCACAAACACTCTGCACGGACCAACAATATGTATCTCATGACCAACAATGCAAATAAAAGTTTATGCAACAATAGGTATCAACAATGGTGTCAACACGCAATGCACCAACACTATGCAAGGATCAACAATATATGTCTCATGACCAACAATGCAAGGCAAACTTTGTGCAATATAGAATTCAATGCATAGAATTCCTGTTATTCAGGCTTTTCTTAGAAAAGAATTCTTAGTAATTAACAATTTCTTGAAAGTCTTTAAAAAATGATCAGTAACTAGAGATAATGATTTAGCAGACTATTACACTTCAAGTGTACATCTGAAGTAAGATTACGTGAGCAAGAAACTATTTAGATTAGCAGTGGCATCCTTGGAGAGGTCCATCCATTGTGATCCTTTAAAAAAATGTTTTCGAATTTTCATTAAGAATTTTAACTGTATTAATTCTAAGCATTTTCATGTGTTTACATTTTAAGATATTGCAAAATTTAATTAAATTTTTTGTGATTGTTCTGTTTACCTACAAGTGTAATTATCCCGGGCAACCCGGGTGGTGAGGCAAGTCAAGAAGAGTTTCGATAATTTCCCTGTATATCACCTAGACTTCCTGGTATTTTTAGTAGAATGGATAATCCCTCTGCTCTGTGTTGTATTGATTGAGTTTTTTTTTTTAAACCAATTTGGAGTTATAATTTAATTTTTTGAGATTGTTCTCTTTACCTACAAGTGGATTTAACCCGGGCAACGCTGGGTACCTCTGCTAGCTTTTCTTCTATCTTCTATATATATAAAGAAGGATGTTTGTGAGTTTGTGGGTTTCTGGGTTTGTTTGTTTGTTTCTTATACAAATCTACAGTTTTATTCCGATCTTGATGAAATTTTGCATACTTCACTTTCAAAGCATGAGGAAGGTCAGTGTCTATCTCAGATTTCGGAAAAATAATAAATATCGATAAAAAATCGATATTCATGGTTATGGCGAGGCATATTAATGAGAAATATCTCATGACCAACAATGCAAGGCAAAGTTTGTACAACAATAGGTATTAACAATGGTATCAGCACGCAATTCACAAAGACTCTGCATGGACCAACAATATAAATCTCATGACCAACAATGCAAGCAAAGTTTGTGCAACAATAAGTATCAACAACGGTATCAACACGCAATGCATCAACACTATGCAAGGATCAACAATATATATCTCATGCCAACAATGAAAGGCAAAGTTTGTGCAACAATAGGCCCGTCGTGTTCGCATCAGCAATGGTATCAACGCGCAATTCACCAATAACAATGAGCACAAAGTGATGATGCAATGATAAAGCAATCCTTTCCAAGAATTATAAGAATGGACATAAAATGATGATGCCATATGGATAAGTTTCAATTTGTAACAATGCATAGAATTCCTTTTATTCAGGTTTTTCTTAGAATTGAGGGTTCTTAGTATTTAACAATTTCTTAAAAATCTTTAAAAATGATCAGTAACTGGAGATAATGAAGAGTTAGCAGAATATTGAGAAAGAGTGGAAAGTAGATAGAGGAAGCACTCCTTTAGCTCCGTGCTGTATTGAGCAAATGGGAAGCAAGTAAATAGAAGAATCGGCAACTGCTAGACTACAATAAGTGATGAATGGCCAAGTTTGCTTCAACACATTCGAGAGAAGAGTGGATATTGCAACAGCTTCAAGTGTACATCTGAAGTAAGATTACGTGAGAAAGAAATTATTGGAGAGGTCCATCCATTGTGAGCCTTTAAACATTTTTTTTTCAAATTTTCATTAAAAATTTTTACTCTATTAATTCTAAGCATTTTCATGTGTTCATTTTTAAGATATTACAAAATTTAATTTAATTTTTTGAGATTGTTCTGTTTACCTATAAGTTTAATTATCCCGGGCAATGCCGGTACTTTTGCTAGTTATTTATATAGATAGACTAGCAGAGGTACCCGGCATTGCCCGGGATAAATACACCTGTAGGTAAAGAGAAGAATCTCAAAAAATTATATTATAACTCCCAATTGGTTAAAAAAACTCAATCAATACAACATAGAGCAAAGGAATTATCCAATTTACTAAATATACCAGGAAGTCTAGGTTATATACCAGGAATTTATCAAAAATCTGCTTGACTTGCCTCACCACTGTGGAGCATCACCAGATATTTTAGACTCAAGTTTTTCTTGCCCTTGACGTAGAAGCTCTTATACCCTCTTGCTCTTTTTGAAACTCCCGTTGTTCACATGTTTCAAACGCCCGTAGAGCTTTTTCTGTTTTAGTTGCTGAATCCTATACTCGTTCTTTCTTTTCTTTCCAGACACACAATTTTTTGCTAATCGTCTGGACGTTTGATAGTGAGGTCAAGGGAGACACGCCTGACTCTTATGCCTAATCAATAGACGCTGCCTTATTACTAAACAGGTGTTGGCCTTACAGGATAACAGGACATCAGGATTTCCAACTAGTTTCGCCATTTATTCCCGGCTTTGTCAAGGATATACAGCAAGAGGCATGCAATCCTTTATATATACAGAACAGTGGTACAAGTTAAGCAATGAGCGTAAATACATACAAGAACCAATAGGATATAAAGCAAGGGGGCCAACGAGTTCAAAAAGGATGTAATGGCGACTAGAATAAAATAGAATAAATACAAATTTTTTTTTAAAAGATACACAAAACAGAAGTTGTACAGAGATGGTGCGTTTAACGCGGACCGAAAAGAGGATTTACATAAAAACAACAAAATAAAATAAAGGGGTAAGATACTTACAAAATGCAGAAGAAACATAAAATAAAGAAAACGAGAGAAAATCATAGTAGAACCGATAAAGAACTAAGTATTGCATACACATTAAAGTCTGTCTGGCAATTGAGAAGCAAGTGTGGGGTGGACCTCTTGGCCTTGAATATTTCGATCGCTTCGAGGGTAGCAGTTTTTTCTAGTTTATTACAGATGTGCAAGACAGACATAACCTCTTCTTGTGTTTTCAAAGTGTGTCCGGAATCTGTAAGATGGTTTGCATAGTGGGAGACACGGTCCCATTTTTTATACGAGTCAAGCTGTTCTTTGAATCGCATTGCACAATTCCGGCGGTAAACTCCGGACTGGGAATATTTGTCGGAAGTGACGGAGGTGGGCGGGTTCAGGGTGCGAGCAGCTGGGGTTGGAGTACGAAATGATATTCGGAGGCCAAGGCACGATAAGAAATCGGAAAGCCGGAAGAAATTAGGTCCCAGATATAGTAAGGACGTCCACTTTTTAGTCGTATCAGGTCAGTTCGTCGAGGGTCAATTCGTCGAGCGTCAGTTCGTCGGCGTCAATTCGTCGAGCGTCAATTCGTTGAGAGTGTCAGTTGGTCGCGCGGTTAGTTCGTCGAAGGTCAATTCGTCGAGCGTCATTTCGTTGAGAGTGTCAGTTGGTCGGGCGGTCAATTTGTCGGAGGTCGATTAGTCGAATGTCAATTCGTCGACCTGTCAGTTGGTCGGGCGGTCAATTCGTCGAAAAATAAATAAATGGTCGAAAAAACTTTCATAAAATTCATTAACGAAAATAATTTTTGTTACTAATTTATTTACTTGAAAGGTAAACAATAAATACCGTTACTGTTAAAACTCCGTATCTATATACAGCTTTTGTAAGCAATGTGATATAGTAGCCACAATAAATCTAATCTTGTTGACGACATATGCCCCAAACTATTTATACAGCTTCAGAATGAAATTAATAACTGTATAAAATTAATTATCGGCCAAATTGAGCACATACAGGAAATTATCTTTTTATTAAGTAAAAATTAAATAATAACATAAATAATAAGCTTGCCGAAACATTTAATATCCTGTGGTCGATTTCCTCAGTTTAACACAAAATTTCACGTCACCTGTTCGCAGACTGGCATATGCACATATTCATAACAACATAATAAATAGATGGTCGAAAAAAAACTTTTAACAAATGGCGTTACTGTTAAAATGTTTATTTAAATACAACTTTTGCATGTAATAATCAACAAACGATAATCTGATAATAAAGGAAATACATGTAATACGAAAGGCAGAGGGGGGGGGGGGGCAAACTAAGAGGTTGTCGAGGGTAGGATAAAAGCCCCTAACTGCTTCAGTAGTCTACATGTTCAGAATATACTTAATAATTATAAAAGTATTACACAAACTGATCACATACAGGAAATTAAATTTTTATTAAGTGAAAGTTAAATAACAATACTTGTGTGTAAAAATTAAATAATAACATAATTACTAAGAAATAAAAATTTATTTCATACAACAAATTGATCACATACGAGAAATTAAATTTTTATTAAGTAAAAGTTAAACAACAACATAAATATGAGGGTGTAGGACTTTCAATTCAATCTGATTGGATGGCTTATACCGTTTAAAAATTCTGGCAATGTCTTCCGACGGTTCAAGCACAGGGCTTCAAGCCGCCCCTGATGATCTTACGCGGCACGTTTGTTGTATTTCTTTTATAGTTATTAATCATATAGTATTTATGTTATTGTTTAGTTTTTACACTCTAGTACAGTGCTGCCGTTTGTAGGGTAATTACCCTATTGTAGGGTAATTTA
>JAHWFO010041225.1:34619-53222 GCA_023313115.1 Rhysida immarginata
TTTTTTAATTAATAAAAATATGACTTTATAAGATCAATTAAAACATATGAACACATCATTAAACACTAATTTTAAATATACATAGAATGGGGCGTAAATGTCTTGGGGCGCAACTAACTTAGGATGCAAATGTCTGGAACGCAATTGTCCTTTCACCATCATTTACCATACCATGATGTATAAGGTGTGTTCGAAAATTTCGGTCAATGATCCCATAGTTGAACAGCCGCGCTTTTTAGGATGTTGTGCTCACGCAGACGCAGTGAGAGGCATGACAACAAGTACCCTCTAGCGTTCAAATCAGGACAGTTAAGCAGAAGTGCACGCTACGACCAATTTAACACAGTTTTGATAAGGCGTGTCATTGCGAAATGGAGCAACGTGTCAATATTAAGTTTTGCTTCAAATTAGGCAAAACGGCGATGTAGACACATGAAATGTTAGTGAAAGTATACAATGTGGAAACAGTGAGTAAAAATGTGTTTTTGAGTGGTTTAAATGATTTAGAGACGGAAAGGAAGATGTCGAGGATGAGCCGTGTTTGGGTCGGCCATCAATAAGCACCATCCCAGATAGTTCTTGAACATGCTCCATATTCTCCAGATCTGGCACCTGCAGACTTGTTCTTGTTTCTACGCCTCAAAGGAGTCTTGAAAGGTCTATGCTTTACCGACATTGCAGAGATCCAACAACGTTTGACAACCGCCTACCGAGAAATACCAAAAAGAGTGTTTGCTGACAGTTTCCAGCAGCAATACAACCGATGTCAAAAGTGTGTTGTAACTAATGACAGTAAAGGTATTTTGTTATATCACTTGTTTCCTTTATTTATAAATTATGAGGCCATTCACCGAACTTTCCATACACACCTTGTATACACTGTGGAAGAAAGTGATTAGACACTATAGGGTAATGAAAAAACAGCATTTATTCAAACCCAATAAGTGATTGGGCCGCCACGTGCAGCGATTATAGCAGAAACTCATAAGGTGTCTACAAGTCCCTGGAAACCATAAGCGGGATATTTTGCCATTCCGCCTATGGTACATTGACGAATTTGGCAATGAAAAAGTTTGGGCCCGTACTCGTCGTTTCAATTCGTCCCACAGGTTCTCTTTAGGATTGAAGTCTGGGCTTTGTGCAGGCCAGACCATACGGGAGATTTGATTTTTCGCATAATGTTGGGCATTGTCCTCCAAGAGGAGACATTAATCATTTCCATAGAACTGACACAACGTAAGTAGTACTGAATTCTCCAGAATGTCTCTGTATGCCTGGGAATTCACGTTTCCATACACTGATTAGCAGACGCATGCCGAACCAGCTGAAACAACCCTATGCAACCAGGTCACTGTTTCTCAGTGCATACTGTACACTTCGATAGCAGACGTTCTCTAGGTAACCGCGAAACCCACACATGTCCATCCGACCAAAAATGGGTAAATCGTAATTCGTACTCCATAACATTCGCCGCTACTGCTCCTGTATCCAATTTCTGTGGTTCTTTCGCCATCGTGTACGTTAAGACGAATTCTTCTTTGAAATGAGAGGTTTATGAGCGTCTGCTTGACAATAATATCTAAGTGCATGGGCTTCTCTACGAAGAGTTGATTAAAATCTGCATATTGGTGGCCATCAAAAATTCGTTTGCTACGGCATTCACGGGATGGGTTCCGTTTCTAAGCAGCTCACTCTCTTATTCCTATATCCTTCCTGCAATGTCTCTTCTTCTTCCACGTGTTGATAACAAAGGATGTAATTGATTTTGGGATTTGTCGGGTGTCAGCAATGTATCGTATAGTCAAACCTCTTATGCATCCTATTATTATGCCCTTTTCGTAATCGGAAAGCTGTCTTTTGGCAGCCATTTTACCCAAATGTTAGTTGAGTACACTCCCGTTTCTGTTTTAAAATCCCACAGACTACGTGATAGTCGTGGGTTAACTCAATGCTCATGAAGATGGGTGTCCAATTTCCTTGTTCTACATAGTATAGCTTAAGATAAGCTTTAGAATTTATCCGCCCATTGCGAACATCTGGCTATTGCCCTGGCTTGCACGCAATCGAAGCATTGTGGATTGTGCTGGAGCGCTGTTTTCGAATTCACATGCACCCGGTCATGAACCATCATCAGCTGCTGGACCGTTTGATGTCTCCAGCAAAATTACTGATACATTCAATAACTTTTAACAAATTGTCTTTGATTTTTTAAAAATGTTAACTATTTTTAAAATGTCACATAATATAATGAAGTATTTATTTGTTTTCCTTTTCCTGTTTTCTTCTAATCATGTGACCCAGTAACTCTGCTCAGAAGTCCGCCTAAAGGCACTAAAGAAATCGAACCCTTTAGAAAAGCCAAAAAGATGTACAATGCCTGCATAAAAGGACGTAAGATTCATTTAAATTTTAATTTAATTATAGGGGTCACATTTTATACTTATCCTATCCATTTATGTGTAGAAATAGATTACACAATCCATTTTTATATATTTCCTTACATTATTCTTAAATCACTGAGTACATTATTCCACAACAGAATGCAAACGCCAAACCAAAGTAAATAAATACATATTCACTGACAATGAATTAGAAATATCTGTGAAACTTATGTAAATTTGTTCTAATCCGTTCTTATGCTAAATAGTTTGAGGTCATGTGATTCAAGTGTGTACTGATCACCTATTTCAAAAGGAATTGGGCACACTAATTGAAAATAGAACTTGATCAGCATAGGGAAACAGAATACCAAATTAACTTCGATAAGAGACTCATTATTGGTGCTCTTTCAAATAAAGAAGCAAATGACTGGATTCTCGAAAGGCAATCATGGATTCCAGCATGCCTTATCAAGACAAGTCAAGATTCTGGTGGTGGTGTCATGGTATCTTCTGCTGCTATGGAATTGGTCCCCTGATATTCATGGAATGTCGGATGCGTCAGTGTTAAGGACTATCTATGTGGAGTTTTTTTCCCGACCAAGTCAAACCTGCAAATGCTGCATTTTTATCCTGCAGATGACAGCATCTTCATGGCGACAGTGCTACTGTTCATCGTGCACGGTTGGTGAATAGTAATTTAGCGAGCAAGAAGATGAATTTCTATTTTTATTCTGGCTGCCCCAGAGCCCAGAGCTCCACCCCACGGAGAATGGTTGGGAAATTTTGAATTAATACGTATCCATTTAGTGTTATAGGTCACTCATTTTGTGTTGTAGGTCAATGTGATGATCTTCACATAGACGAATGCCTAAACGTCCCAACTGATGCTGAATATTTTTCACTGTCAAATGCCCTATAATGTAGATGAGGAATGGTGCATTCTTTTGATTTGTAAAGCATCGCAAACACTCCTTAATGCCTCATTCTGTTTCAACAATGATGTAATTGACATTCCCAGAGGATTTTGAATGTGTAATTAGGCAATTCTTTCATCAAAAACTCAATTCTGTCGAGCGTGCATTGGAAATTTTCGTAATTCGTTAAACTCAATTCTGTCTACGCTTGGGTTTGTGGCGATTGTACATTTAGGACAGGAATGAAAATAACAGCCAAAAAATTCCTAAGCACTTTTTCGAGTTTCACACCCTCTGTCAAAAAATATGGACCTACCTACTTTTCCGATCCATTAAGAGCAGAAACGATTAGGTCTTTTGGATATTTTGATTGCTCCCATGATAATCAATGTAATGCTTTTTTTCTTTGACGAGTATCCCAAGGGTGGAATCACGCCTATAGTATACGGTTCAAGAAAATTTTGATGGAGTACTCAGTTTGAGAAACCAGTGATCGTCACATCCTTTTGAAATGGATTGGGGCCTGTGAAAGATTCCATGAGTCCAGCAAATTTAAGACAATATTCCAGTAAGAGTATGACGTCACTAAGACAATATTTTTCCAGTGCTTCAACATATGTCAAATCGACCATACCCGTATATTCTCCACACCAGGCCAACGTTCAAACTCTTTGTAAACGTTCTCCTTCATTTCAGTAGATGGAAAAAGGTCTGTCAGATAGCTCTCCTTCATATTCGAGTGTTTTATTCAATAAAACAAATGGAAAGAAACCTTTCTTGTGTTCCTCGATTCTGAATGCACGAGGGAAGTCACATAAAGGTAACGTAATAAAGGAGAGAGAGTGAAGGACACATATTTTCGCCACTTTTACTTCTAACCGCAACACTTTTGTCCCTCTGATCGAATAGAAATTTCAAAAAAAATACGTGGTCAAAGATCGAAAATTGTGGGCTAAGACTATTGAACCTTCAAAGCTCTGAACCTGGGTTTTTTGCGTTGAATTTTTTTTACCGTTTTGACAAGGCGGCTTTGCAAACAAGAATTAAAGAAATTTGGTAATGCAATTTTACCTCGCAACACTCTCTCAATGTAAATATATTCTGCGTTTGGGTAGATAAACGCTACTAAAATAGGCACCAATCTATCTTGTATCAACCTTCGTTCGCGTATCCACATCAAAAAACAGGAGTTTCAGTGGGGATCTTTCATATGGGATTGCAATTTTCTTACCTGAATGTTCCTTTCCTATTAGTACATAACAAAGCCCAGCCCCATGCTGGCCATTACACAATTGCATCACTCAGGATCACAATAATGTTAAATTTTCACATCATAAGTTTTTTACATACCTGACATCTGTGAAAACAGTTGCAATATTTGACACTCAACGATGGACCCTGGTGTGCATTGAAACATGCCTGCCCTTTATAGTGTCTGTTGCATTTTTTTTTGCATAAACAGCTTGCATGTTGACTGAAGCACACAAATGTTGCTGTAGTGAAAAACTGCCCTACAGCATTCGCAAATACCTCTTTTCCTTCAAAACCCCTTCAAATTAGTAATCACAGATTAGTGATTGTAAGGAGGAGATGCACTGTGTTGCGGTTTCGGACTGAGAAATTGAGATGGGTAAAACAGGTCCTGAATGGCTTAACATGTGTGCACAACAATTTCGAACTTAAATGGCAACTGACACCAAAAATCACCTATCAATTTTATTATTTTATAACATAAAGGACCATCAACTAACTCTAATTCGACTTGTAAAATTTTTATAACTTAAGTAGTTTTTTAAATACAAGTTTTCAAAAATAAGTTTTTAAAACTCATTTCGTTTTGAGCTTTGAGTTTTCAAACAGTAGTGTGTAGGACCACCCCGAGCTGCTATCACTGCCTCCACCCTACATGGCATACTGTCCACAAGTTTACGGTACGTGTTCACAGGTATTTACCTCGATTCCTCGAGGAGTGTCGTGGTCAGTTCCTGGACAGATGTAGGGCGAACCATCCTGGATCTCACACGTCGTTCCAATTCGTCCCAAAGATGTTCGAGGGGGTTGAGATCAGGACTCTGGGCGGGCCAATCCAGTTCTTCAACCTGCATCTCGTCAAACCAGTCGGATATGGATCTTGCTTTGTGGCAAGGCGCATTGTTATGCTGGAAGAGGAACGGCCCGTCACCGAAGTGTTCCCACAGCGCTGGAAGTGCCCCGTTATCCAGAATGGTCCTGTAGCCATCAGCATTGAGGTTTCCGTCCACCTTGATGAGCAGGCCCAGTCCAGTCCAGGAGAAACACCCCAGGTGTTCACAGGAGTGTCCCAACTCCTTTGATCATGTAATATATGAAGCGTGTTGTATTTACTGTATCCTAGTGTTATGCATATATTATCGCTGAATGATTGTACAATTTCAAGCATATATTTCAGCTGTCTTTCACTGGTAGCATAAATTTGAGATCATCCATATAAAATAGATGTAAAGGGTATAATGCGTTAAACGGCCAGTCTTGGTTTTAAATCCATAGGATGTTGTATTTAACAAAGTACTTAATAGGTTGAGTGCAATGGTCAAGCACTAAGTGCATCACCTTGAAGGATTCCGCGATTGATATGGATACTTCTGATGCAATTATCTGTTAAGTTGGTCGGAATCTGGATACCGAATCAAAAGCTTTTTGATAACATTGGTCTACAAAATTTGTGTAAAAAAGTTTTCTTCATGTAAAGTAGCTTTTTTTATACATTTTCACATGCTGAATACAAAAATAATAATTGTATATTAAAATTAGTTTCCGTTTTTTAGAAAAACAAATCAGAAGTCTTTTGAAAAAATTAACAGAAATCATACGGTTCTTCTATTCAGTAGCAGAATTGCGATGGGTTTTTTTTCGCTGCCCTCTTGTATTCTGCTTCTGTAACATCTCGACAAACAGTCCTACAATAATTCGCCAACATTGAAACTTTCCACTTACCCTGATATCGTTTTACCATGTATGCGATGTCTTGATGGAAGCGCTCCCCATGTTTATCGCTACACTCATAGCAATTTCCAGATCATAGGACTCATTTTATTAGGTTATAGCTCTCTGACTCGATTACAGTAAAACCCCGTTACAACGTACTTCAAGGGACCTGGAAATTTGTACGTTATTCTGCAACTGGGGGGGGGGTTGTGAAAAATGCATATATTCATAGAAAAACATAAGAAAACATGAATGCATTTTATTTTATTCTATACAAATACACTATAGCATACACGATAAGTAGTATTACATTAATTTTTTACAGACTAACACAGTTACAAGAAATTCCCTGAATTTTCCCGATCGCTAGTCATCCTGTTGCATGCACGTAAATTAAAATAAACAAACACATAATCTTACCGTATTGAAGATGGGCAATCGTTCGTCAAGTGAAGGTCTCTAATCTAATTTCAGCACAAATTGGATCCCGACTGAGTTAGCATGCGACAATCGACAATCGACAATCGAACAGTGCAGGGAAAACGAGACGAGTGGTCCGAAAGCAACGCTTTCACTGCCATACTCATCCAGGAAGTAACCAGGGGAAGTACACTGAATTAGGCAAGAAGCCAAATGAAACCTAGTTAAGTCATCCAGAGGATAAGATGGGGTCCTTTGCTATAAGGACGATAGAGTTGATTGTTGATTGACGAGGAGCACGAGGAGCTATGAGATCCAGTATTCGGGAAAGATGGCCTTTTGGATGTCGTCGAAATTGATGTCCAGAACGTGTCGAGGCCTGCGATGCCTGAGGAAACTTCTAAACGTGAGCGGGTGTTCCAGAATATCTGCAACCAGAGGATTTGGATGGTCCTTGATCTTCAGAAGCAACTTTTCCAGCGACTCCTGTACATAACTACCAATTGGAGATATATGGAAATCTTCAGCAATAGAAATATTTGTAGCGACTCTCCTGTCAAGTTGGGCGATGGTCCTCAGAGTAACGTTTTGGAAGGTTTGGAGATCCTTCCATCTGGATCTGCATATTGTAGCCCAGGCAGGCATACCATAAAGAAGAATGGTTCGTATAACCATCTTGTA
Organism: Rhysida immarginata; assembly: GCA_023313115.1. Lineage (NCBI taxonomy): Eukaryota > Metazoa > Arthropoda > Chilopoda > Scolopendromorpha > Scolopendridae > Rhysida > Rhysida immarginata. The sequence continues at coordinate 41,980 of JAHWFO010041225.1, forward strand.
AAGCAGAAGTTTGGTATCCACTCCAAGAGCGCTGTTTCGTCCCAGAAGGGCAACCAGACTGAACTTCGCCTTCTTGGCTCTACCTATCGCATAGGAGACGTGGTCTCCCCAATTTAGCCTGGCATCTACCACCACACCGAGGTATTTATAATTTTTTACCCACTCGAGCTGTTTACCAGAAAGGAAGAGGGAGTTCGGGGGTTTTCGAAGTTTCTTCGTAATGAACATCGCCTTGCACTTGTCAACGTTTAAGTCGAGTCTCCACTTTGCAAGCCATTTCTCGCACAGATGTAAGGCCTTTTGTAACCGTGATATGACGTGAGCGGGATTTCGGTCAGTAGTCATGATGGCCGCGTCGTCAGCGAACAGATATAACTTGCAATTAGTAAAAGTTGGGAAGTCATGGATGAAAAAGTTGAACAGTGCAGGGCCCAAGACAGAACCCTGCGGAACACCAGCATTGACGTCACAAGGATTAGACATGGAGCATCCAACCTTGACACGAAATGTCCTGTTAGCATACTGACCAACCAATGAAATGTGAACTCGGCTTAATTAGCCCATTGGCTCAGTTGCAACTTTCGCATGGGCTGCATTGACCAATCAGAGCAAGACATGTGAACGATGTACGTTGTACTGAAGGGATAATTTAACCAAGGGGATGAAAAATTAGTACGTTATTCTGAAATGTACGTTAAAGTGAGGTACGTTGTAACGGAGTTTTACTGTATATGAATACAGTACTTCGTAGGTAAGTTGCACCATCCATCTCTAAGTGTTTACGAATCCCCGACTCATCTAACAGCCCCATACACAGCCTTATGAGCCAAGTCATAGGATATGGGTATTATTTCCGGTAGAGATACGAAAATACGAAATCAAGTTACGAAAACATGGCGGATAGCGATAGTGGACGATTTCGCCTTTCGCATCAGTAAGAAGATTAATACAAAATTATTAGAACTAATACTACTCTTTAATATTACTATGGATGGGACAAGTTATCTAGAGACTATCGATCAGTAGGGATAGTCTCTTCAACTCTGAGTGCGAGAACAGGCTTCCTCAAAAACCCAACGTTGAATAAGCCATTCTCTAACGTTGTTCGTCTTGCTCCTTCAAATTTTACCAGTTCTAGAAAAACTGAACGAAAACAGGAATCTAAGTAAGTTACACTTTTTTCTAACGTGAATTATACATATTTAATAGTTCCAAATTTATTTGCTAACCAGTTTTCTTATTCATTTTTGTTACGATTATTTTTTATTCACTCGTTGTGATCTGAAATGCATTTCCACTGAACAGCATTCATTATTATCGACTGCTAACAATATGGCTAGTTTCTCGCAGCAAAAATGGATCTAAACACGGGAAGCTGTGTATCGGAGCCTTATAGAAAGTAAGAAGGGTGGCCTTAATTTCAGCACGGAGATCGAATAAGATATTAACTAAAATAAAATGTCACAGTTTCCCTTTCCATTATTGTAGGGAGTGTAAATCATTGATCTGAAACTCATCCTTTTGTCTGAATTTCAGATTGCCAAGGATACTAATATGAGCCTTCCTCTTCAGCAATACGTGATAGTTTCCACTTAGCCTACCCATAGGAATGGAAAAGGAATCTTGCAGCTTTATAATGTGAACGACGTAATGGCTACAAAAAAATAATCCCTTGATTTTTGTGCAAATCAATTCTGTTATGTGATGATGAATTTATTGCATTGTACATTATAAGTTGATTGCATGGTTAAATCAATAAATGACTTTATAAAAAATTGATGTTTAAAAATTTTAAAAGGTGTCGTTTCTCTTCCTATTGTTGTCTACCGTTGAAGAGCTCTGAACTCTATGAACACGGCGATCGTTATTTTAGAATTTAGCAACAGATTTATCATTAAAATCCTTTTTTCTGCCTACAAGCTTGGAGTTCTATCTTCTGCTGACGAATTTTGACTATAAAGATGATAAAATACAATTACAGGTCGGCATACAAATGTAAACTTGTGTAAATATCTGTATATATATGTACCTGTGTGTATTAATGTCTAAATATGCTATACAGATGTGTACAAAAGTGTAAACTTGTGTAAATAGGTGTAAACCTGTGTGAATAGGTGTATATAAACAGTGTATGAAAACTTTTATATATCGTGTATACAAGTGTGTAAATTTATGTACATATTTGTGTAAGCTTATATAAATAAGCTGTACAGATGTGTAAATTGTCTTTACACGTGTGTAAACTTGTGTAAATAAGCTGTACAGAGGTGTACATAAGCGTAAACATGTGTAACTATGTGTAAACCTGTGTAAATAGGTTTATACATTTGTGAAGATTTGTGTACGTGTGTGTTTAAATGTATGTAAAGTTCTGTAGATATTCTATACATATGTGTACAAGAGTGTAACTAATGTAAATAGGTGTATAGACTTATGTAAACTTGTGTGAATAGGTATATACACGTGTGTAAATTTGTGTATAAATGTGTTAGCTGCTGTGAAAGTATGTAAATATGTGTAAATAGGTCGAGTATAGTAAACATTCCGTTAATCAGTCTTTAGGCCCGCATCACAGTTCTGTATAACGTGCGCCTTGAGTCTCTTGAAAAGGTCTCAAAACACCCGAGTCTCTGAAAAGGTCTCAAAAAGGAATCACAGTTGGTCGTAAGCGCATCAACAGAGGGCGAATGGACTCGCCGGATGTGAGCCGCGAACGAGGTGGCTTAGCGAGTAGAGTCCTTTCTAGAGTCCTTCAACATGGCGGCGTATGAAAATATCGAACGAGTCACGCGCGTGATGAACACTTTAGAATTCCTGTGTGATCGTAGAATTCGAGACCGATCAAATCCAATTGAAGAATACGATGATTATAGTTTTCGTATGCGATACCATTTGGCGAAAAATATGGTGATGCCCGTAATGGGGGAAATATTCGCCGACTTGCATTGCCCTCGAGGAGGCGGCGCTCTGCCGCCGCTACTGCAGTTTCTCCTGGCGCTGCGCTTCTTCGCAACAGGTAAAAATGCTTCATTCTAAAAAAAATGAATGAAGCATTTTTATGAATGACGCTGATCATCTTAAATTAAAGAAACGCCACATTTCCTTCAAATGTACGGGATCAGTACATACTGTCATTGCGTGTCGATTCTCACCCCCTCCCCCAGCATGTTTGCTCTTCTCTCCTTGCTTCGCTATATATTGGCTCTCGTAGTTTCTTTCGTGTATTACAGTTTTTATTACAAAAATGAAACGCAAAAAAATTATTACATTGATAAGAAATTAATAATAATAATAATAATAATAATAATAATAATAATAATAATAATAATAATAATAAATGTACGCAATGTTACCTAAATAGCGCTAGAAGGTCATACGTAAATGCAATAAAGTGAAAACTAACGCAGGCTGCAACTTAAGTACATTATTGAATTATAAATATTTTATAAGTATTATTATTTAGAAAATAGCAAAATTTAATTTGATATTTAAATAATAAATAAATAAATAATTTATTATAAGTAATGTGCAAAATTACACTCCGTTTATAAAGCATTTCTCAAGGAAACGATGTTTTACCTCTGATCCACACAATTCCAAATATAAATTATTTTAACTTAAGGATTTTTATATAAATCTGAACATAAATTTACTGGTTTCCCTAATGTTGGAATTATGTTAGGAAAAAAAAAACAAACAAGAATATTGTCCCCGATAACAATTTCACAAGCTTTTATAAAAATTTAAGAAAAAAATAGATAACTTTGTTATATCTATATCTAATTAAGTATGATCATTTAAAAATTTTGGAATTGGAATTTAAAAAGCCTATTTTATAATAAAGAAAAAATAAGAAATTTGACAGGGGTTAAACCTAAACATAAAGTCCTATGGTTTCTTATAAAATTTGATTTACCGACAGTTTATTAATAAGAAACGTACATGCGTTCAGAGGGATAAACTGATTTAAATAAAGAATAATGAAATAGTTAGTCATCACGTAATTCAAGTACTATATTATCAAATAATTTTGGATATAACTCATACTATAACTTATAATATTGTAAAATAAGACAAACAAAATTTCTTTTTCCACAACATACAATGAAATCGTTTTCGAAATTGCATTTGCCTTTCCATATTTTCATTATATATATTGTAGAGTAAGAGATTTTGCTTGTATTAATGTATAATATTGTATCCAATACTATATCTTAATATAGTACTTCAGTTTATATACCTACAGATTTAATATACGAATTATTACTGTAATTAATTAAGGAAAAATAGTTTTTAAATCTGTTAAAATTTCGATTTCCTAAGCAGAATAACTTCAAAAACAACTTTTTTTTTAAATTTTTACATTCCTCCGTGAAGGTGACATAAAAACCACATGTCCAGCATATGTGGATCTCGGCCCTGTCACTGTTGCTATGACTACACAAAGGTTTCCAGAGAACACGCCTACAAATTTGCGTCACTTCCGTCTCACATCTCGCTGGCGCCTTCTCACATCTGCTTGAGCTGGTGCCTGTAGAGGAGCTGTGATGCGAAAGGACTCGGGAAAATGACTCGCGCTCAAATTCAGCTCTACCGAGCCAGCGCGAGAGTCCTTTTTGAGACCTTTAACTGTAAGTCTTGTACAGTCGAGTCAATTGACCCGAGAATGGCGACTCGGAAATTCGGGTACAGACTCTTAATCTCTTCAATAGCTTCCACAACAGTATCTCCTACACAATGGAGGAAAAGAATGAAAACTCGATCAATTTCCTGGCTCGTCGATATCTTCACCTTTCCTTTAATAATTCTTTCGATTCCCAACCGTCCAGTTTAGGAATGGGGTTCAAACAACTCTTACTGACATCTGTGTCCAATGACTCTCTTAAATGGGTCGTATTGAAAGAATCATAGGACTCTCACATGCGGGTCATATTAACCGCATATTGCTGTGAATGTAAAAGCTCCACAATTGTCCGGAAAGAAGTCCAAATGAGAATGTAAACAGTCGATTTTCAAGGTGATGTTACAACCCAGTTTTTAGTATGATGATAACATATTTTCAATAAGTTCAGCATAGTTGTCACTCCTCTTATTTGCGACAAGGCGAAAAACGTCCCAAGCTTTTTTTTTCTTTACCTTCCAAAACGGAAAAAAAGTTATTATCTTGAAATAAATCTCTTATTTGAGGACCGACGAATATACCTTCCTTAATCTTAGCTTCACTTAAGCATAACGAATAGAATAGTAAGTGTGATTACTTGCGTATTTTTATGGCGCATCCGCAAGATGTCACTGCGTGCGTTTTCGACCAGCGAGTCGCAGGTTTTTAGTACTCGCTAACAAGAAAAAGGATGAAACCAGAGACAAATGAACAGTAGAGACTGGCAGTGAAGCCTCTAAAACCGATGCCACCGAGCCGCCATATTTAGGGGGACAAAAATCAGCTGATCGCCATAGACATTACATTAAGCGTAATAAATATCAGCCGATTTCTTTGCAGCACCTATAGGAAAACTCAAAATTTAAATTAAAATATGGAAATCAAGTGAAAATGTTAATTAATAAGTCAATAAAAACTAGAATTGATACCCGTAAAAGAGTTTTTAAAATTTTTTTAACGATCGCTGTTGAAAGAAGCCTATTCGGAGCGTCATTGCAATATAAAACATGCCGTAACTATAGCGGCTAAAATGAAACATTGTTGTGCATACAATTGCAAAAATTATTCAAAACAGGGTTCAGACATTTCTTTTCATAAGTAATTTACATTTAATATAACACAATAAACTCATTTATAAAATAGATTATTAAAAAATCGGAATTACAAAAATAGGATTCTATATTTTCACCAGATTTATTTATTTTCATCAAAAGGGTTTAGTGCAATTTAACTTTGTACATGCTAAGTTTGCTCTCCAAATTTTTTGAGAAAAAATTCATAGCTACATTTTTCTGTGAAACTTTAAAAAAATCCAAAAATAATTCTACAACAATTTTTAGCCAAACTCAAGAGTTTATAATTTATTTACAATCAAAATACATATTCATGGAATGAATAAAGCAGGCGATTGTTTATAATCTTTATTAAATCAAAAAGATTTACATTTCTATTACAAACAAAATGAAATGAAATTTATCCATTTACATTAGTGTATTTTACATTATAAAATATAAAAAATCGGTTTCGTTAATATTCCAACGAAAATTGTCACTGCAATAACATGAATAAATTCTTAATTTGACAAAGAATAATGTAATTTATTATTTAAAATGTGATGAAATTTAAATATTTAAATTAAACTACAGATTTCCAAAAAATAAAAAATTATATCAGCAATGGATAAGAAACATCAGAAAAGAAAAATGGAAACCAGGACCATTCACAGTCATTTGTTCAATTCATTTTCATAAGGAATGTTTTGATTTGACAGGGCAAAAAAAAAGATTAAAACAAGGGGCAATTCCCACAAAACTTGACTTTCCTAAACATCTGTAAACAAAGGTACACTTGAGCATCTCTTCAAATATTAACTTTTATCATTAACATATTTATCATGCTTAAACTCTATTATTAAAAAATATAACTCTCAGTTTTATAAAACTTTTTCAAGGAATCTAAACCAAGAAAACCTCCTGCACGTTATAAAAATAATGACAAGGAGAATGAAACAGATTCAAAGAGTGAAGCAGGACCATCATTTCATCATTCATTTGATCACACATATAGCTTGGAATCTCCAAGAAAAATTAAAAGAAAATTAGATTACTTAACTGAAATAGCTTCAAACACCAAAAAGAAGTTAAAACTTATCAGTAATCAGAAAAGAAAATTGAAACAAAAAATATTAAAATTGGAGCATATAATTTCAGATTTAAAAAATAAAAATATGATGTCTGACAGTGCACTGACAAACCTTTCCAGTTGTTGTTCAATAATACCTTCTGAAATATTACAACGTTTATGTTTGAAGAACAACAAGCAAAAACATATATCTACATATCCACCAAGCATCAGTTCTTTGCTCTGACACTTCAATTTTATTCAAACAGAGCATATGAATATGTCAGGCAAACATTTGATTTATGTCTCCCTTCTACAAGGACATTAAGACAATGGTATTCTAGCATTGAAGGAAAGCCTGGATTTACACAAGAAGCATTTCGTGCTTTATCATCATATGTAAAATCAACCAAATCAACTATACTAGTCTGTAATTTAGTCATTGATGAAATGGCTATTAAGAAGCATGTCGAATGGGATGGTACAAGCTACAGTGGCTTTATTGATATGGGCACTGGATTGGATGATGATTCTTTACCTCTTGCCAAAGAAGCTTATGTATTTATGGTGGTGGCCATTAATGCCAATTTTAAGCTTCCATGTGCTTATTTTCTAATTGATGGTTTAAATGGGCAAGAGAGAGCAAACATTGTTAAGGAGTGCATTATCAAATTGGATGAAATTGGCATAAAAATTATTTCAATCACTTTTGATGGAACAGCATGTAATTTTGCTATGGCCAATTATTTGGGAGCTAAATTGCAGTTTAAAGAAATGTGCCCCTATTTTCCACATCCCTCTGATAATAATATGAAAATCTATGTGCTGTTAGATCCTAGCCATATGTTAAAGCTAATGAGGAATGCATTAGCCGATAAAAAAGTTTTACAAAATAGTGAAGGCCAGGTAACAAACAATTTTTTTTACCAATCCATATTAGTATTATTTCAAATATCAATATGTAGCTTCCTTTATAAATACACAATAAAATTTACAATTTTCCAGACAATTCAATGGAGATACATTGAAGATTTGCATTATTTGCAAGAAAAAGAAGGTCTCCATTTAGCAAATAAATTAAGCAACAAGCATATTAATTGGAAAAAGCAAAAAATGAAAGTTGTTCTGGCAGCACAAACATTAAGTCAGTCTGTTGCAGATGCAATAGAATTTGCAGCACATGAATTGCAATTAGAGGAATTTCAAAACTGTGAAGCCACTGTTGAATTTATTCGACTATGTGACAAGTATACTTTTAATGTTAACATAGTTATTTTGAATTAATATCACTTAATATTTTACATATGCATAATTAAGTATATTATAATTGCTAGGTTATTTGACATTTCAAATTCTTTGCATCCACTGGGCAAGCAATACAAAGCTGCACTGCGAAAAGAAAATGAAAATTCATGGAGGCCAATCTTTATTTTAAACACCTGATTGATCCAATGACAGGAAAAGAAGTAGGCCTAGGAAATCGAAAAACTCCTGTTATCGGTTTCTTAAATATAATTGCAACACTGAAAGGATTATTTACTTCATTGGTAGATTCAACGCAACCAGTAATGAAGTATGTTTTAATTCTTATAATGTGTATCGTTTTAAAATATGTGAAGTAATTCAAATAATTTCGTTTCATGCAACAGGTACATATTAACTGGAAAATTCAGCCAAGACCATTTGGAGCATTTTTTTAATTCCATTAGAGCAAGAGGTGGCTGGAATAATAATCCAACGGCGAAACAATTTATGGCTGCTTACAAAAGAATGCTGATCCATCATGAAATCCTAGCTTCAACATCAGGAAACTGTCTCACACAAAACTCGATACCAATATTATTTGCTTCCTCTTCATCAGTACATCATGATCAATATGATATCAGCTTGTTAAAAAGATACAGCTTGGATATTGGAAAAAATGATGATGATTCCACAGAACTTCCTACCATAGAATTTGAAACATTATCAAAATACTGTGATTCTGTTGTTGAATACATTGCAGGGTTTGTTGTTAAATCCTAGATGAAGATTGTTGTCTGTCCTGAATGCAAAGATGCTTTGATGGATGAGTCACTAAGATGCCAATCCTTACTCATCAGGCAAAAAGACAAAGGGGGCCTTTTATGTGCTTCCAATGATGTCATTCAGCTCTGCAAGATATCTGAAAAAATAATTAGAATTAATATAAGATCTGTTAGAATGGAAAATATTCAAATATCTCAAAATGTTTACAATAATCTTTTCACAAAAAATTTAACAGCTTTAGCAGAAACCAACATCAGCCTATTTAATAATCTATCTAATCATATGTTTGAAATGAGCCCTTTTGATAATTATGTTTTAAAATTAATTAGACTTGTAATTAACAAATATATTTCTATTCGTTTAAATTACGAAGGGAAACGGTTGAATAATTAGATCAGAAGGGAAAGTTTAAGAACAACTTTATCACGCTTAATTCTCTTTAAAAATCAATAAATCGTTTTTAACCTTTTAAATCAGTATATATTATGAAAATTCTTTTGGTAATTATGTAGATGACGGCCTCCACCCCAACTTGCGTTTTTTCCTACCTTGCGTTGTTTTTTAATATACATCTTGGGTTGCTTAGTGTTTTTGGGGGGGTGGACGAAAGATTTAGTTTTTATTTATCGTGCAAACTAGCTTTAAATTTCAGCAAACTTGTACCACTCTCGGCGCTCCGCGCCTCACATCGGCCCTGCGGGCCTCGTTCAATAATGCCCATTGGTCACTGTTTTCCGTTACTCGAACGCCTCCGGCGTTCTGTCTACGACGTCCCCCTCCGGGGGTAAGTTAATGATATATACCCCAACCTGTTTGGTCACAGGGGGCAGTTGGTTTCCCCCCGGCCGGTTACAGGAGGCCAATGGTTAGTATTTTTCTATTGACCATTTTCACCATCGTCTGCGTTTCCGTGCCTGACTTCAACCGCTACCACCAGATGGCGTTGCGTATCTAGTATCTGGAAGAAGGAAGTCGGCGCCATTAAACCTAAAGGAGACCGCTTTCGAGTGAAAGAAAACCACGTTCCCACCAAAAATAAAAACTAAACTTTTCGTCCACCCCCCCAAAAACACTAAGCAACCCAAGATGCATGTTAAAAAACAACGCAAGGTAGGAAAAAACGCAAGTTGGGGTGGAGGCCGTCATCTACATAATTACCATTCTTTTAAATCATTTTTAACCAAGATCAGGCCAAGATGTAATCAAGAGTTAAAAAAAGTTTTTCAAAATAATAATAATCGAGATTCTAAGCTCCGTTAAATAAAAATGCTTTAGATTAGGCCTAAGTAGAATGCAATCTCGCATCGCTCGTAAGCAATTTCATGGCTAACTTGTGAGACGATAAACATGTATTTTCTGATCATATATTAAGCTAATTGTTCCGATTTCCACTACTACTGTTTATTATAATTAATCACCAGAGTTTTCAGCAACTTACCTATGTTATGAAGTTTATTAGAGGACTTCTAGTCGGGAAGAAATTTCCATAGACTTCCATTATAAATTCATGGCCGATTCAGATTTTTTTCCCCCTAACAATGGATGCTCGAACACTTCCGGTGGCGCCCATGTGCATTGGCTTCTGAACATAGCACTGCCAGTCTCTACTGTTCATTTGTCTCTGGATGAAACGTTAACAGTAGTTTTAAAAATTAATTTTCAAACACGAGTTATTTTTTTATTCTTACTGTTTATTTACTCTTTCTTAAAGAAAAACTCCACGGAAAAATTCGAAATTTTTTTTTTTTTTTTTGCATCCAGGGTAATATATCATTCAAAAATATTTTATTAAGAAAAACGCCTCGATAGATTGAACAATTCAAAAATTGGCCCTCTCGTCCTCTCAGGAGAACCAGCGGAATAAAAGTCATTTCTAGCCTAGTTTCGATTCTACTTAACGCAAGAGTTTGCTTGCCTTTTTACTATCAGAATGCCTTTACCTTGTTATGTGTAAATAAGAAATCCGATTGAAACTTTGTTTCATATATTTATACAATCAGAATCGATTAAGAAGCAGTGGATTACCTTTTGCCAGCGAATACCTGGTATCCAAATGCGAACAGCCTAGTGTGATCAGTACAGTCGACCGTCGAGAAGTAGACCCGTGAAGCTGCCGGTCCATTGATAGAAATAGGGGTGAAAGGGTTTCTCTTGTGTGAAGATGCACGCGACTGAAGGAGAAAAAAAAAAAAAAAAAAACTGATAGGAAATGAAGCACGTGACAATGATATTTTTAGAGCAAATTGCAGCATCATTCTAAGGAATACGCTAACAGTAAAAGGAGATTCAAAACGTTTATATCTGTTAAATCTTCTGAACCGTAATTATAATACCGTATAAAAATATATATAATATTTTTTCTATATATTTTATTATATAATAATAATAATAATAATAATAATAATAATAATAATAATAATAATAATAATAATAA
>JAHWFO010041225.1:53232-72021 GCA_023313115.1 Rhysida immarginata
AATAATAATAATAATAATAATAATAATAATAATAATAATAATAATAAAAATAATTGTAACAACAACAGGAGGGAAAAACCCCGGGTTGTCCCCCAAACAGGCCGAAGCCCAAAAACGGGGTTAATGAACAACATATAAATAAACTAAAACTATCGAGTAATTAAAAAATGAAAAAAAAATACAGAAGATAAGTAAAATAATTAAACAATAAAGTAAAAAAAAAACAAATAAGGAGATTAGAAAATAAATCAAAAGTTAAAACGTCAGGAAAGATCTGCTATTGCCAGAAAAATATATCAATTGACTTATAGCTATTATTATACACGTGAATTAATTTAAGAGCTGGCTCAAGAGTTGAAACCTTGGTCCGCAAATTTCCTAGAGAAACAAGAGACTGATTATACCTATTACCACTGGGAACATGGAATCAATCAATTCCAGGGTATGCGGAGAAATTAGCTGACCATTAATTATTTTTCTTAAGGTATTCAAAAGTGCACTATTAATAACAGGTAAAAGATTAAAAGTAGGTGCGAGGGAGGTTTTGTCAAGATGTAGAGCTCGACTAACAAAAGAACTAAAGGACAAGAGTTTGGATGGAGATACTCAAATAACTATGAATTTCCAGAAAACCAGATCCAAACAGCATAAAGGATTCTGGGCAAAATAATTGTTATATAAATAATAAAAAAGTCTTTTCCTTTTTAAAGAAGTTCGTAAGACGTTTCATAATGCCGAGGCGTTTACTAATTACAGTCAACAGTTGTTCCAGGTGGTCAGTAAAAGTCAGTTTAGAATTGAACACAACTCCCAAATCTTTAATTCTATAACATCGCTGAATTTTATTATGTAGCAAGTTATAGTCATATATAAAATTGACCACCTTCCTAGAATAGGTTAGGCAAAAAGTTTTAGAAACATTCAAAATAATCCGTTGTCACTAGCCCAATGATGGACTGAAACCGTCGCCTCAGAGAGAATATGACAGTCTTCCGAACTGTGAATGGCAGAAAACAGTTTCAGGTCGTCGGCGTAAAGTAGGAAGTTCACCCGGGTACTTTTAATATAATCAACAATATCCACAATAAAAAGATTGAAGAGAACCGGGCCGAGTGGAGATCCCTGGGGAACCCCACTCCTTATTCTTCCTCTAACTCTGATGTTATTTAAATCTTTAATCACAAAACACAAAGATTATTTAAATCTTTAATAATAATAATAATAATAATAATAATTCAATTTCAATTTTATTCCATTTGAGTCAAGATAATTTTTACAAAATTTAAATTTACTTTTTTTTTTACAACGATTTTTTTACACCGATAAGATAATCAATTCTTTCCTATAATATTTCTAGAGGCCAATTTCGAAACCCTTTCTGGGCTTGTATGGATATAAAAACGGGTCTACATAAGTATATACAATTTTTAAACAAATATATATTATTCCATTTAATATATAACGGAAAACTTTTTTCGTAAAACTTCTTTTATCCAATTTTGAGCTTACATTTTGTGTTTTTCCAATATAAAAAACTAGAACTTAATTCAATTAAATGATGTTAAATTAAGCATCCATTCTTGTACATTATTAAATAAGTATGGAACATAAAATTGCCTTTCTCGCTTTCCAAAATTATTAAAAATATAACCAGAATAAATAAAAATTGCAGTCGAGTCCTCTTAGAAGAGCTCCGGATATGAGTAGTCCGGATTTATGAGCCATTTCTCATGTTCCCTTATATTTTCATTAAGAAAGTCCGGATATTAGAGCTCCGGAAAAAAGAGCAGTCCGCTTATAATGTTATTTTCCACCCTGGATTTCACTCGCTAGCTTATGAGTTTATTCCAACCCACTGAGGATCTTAATTTATTGAATTTATTATTTATTTAATTGAAATGAAAATGAGATTATTTTATTATTTATTTATTTATTACTATTATTTTGAAATTATTTAATTTATTTATTTAATTTTGAAATTATTATATTATGATTTATTATGTATTATTTATTTAATTGAACCAAGTTTTAAGACATAAAAATAATAATAAATAATTGAATATGATGAAATTTACTTTTTAATTCTACAGTACTAATTTTTGGGAGTCCTGATGTTTTGGTTTCAGATGTTGTCCAATTTCGACGTTGAATTGTAAACGCTTTTCCTAAATTTTGAACTGCTCGAGATTGAATTTTGAATCGATTTTGAAGATCAGTTTTTCAAATAGTTGTTGGAAAATGATGGAAATTAATCTTTTGGATAACCGGACAGTTTTGAAAGTCTTGAAAAGGACTGGGAAGAAGTAGGGGAACGTCACGGTGAATCGGATTCTTCAGTTTCCCAAGTGTCCGAGTATTCCGAATCTGCACTGCCAAGCTGAATCACTAAACGTTCGACCGCTGTTTTGATCAAGTCATCTTGGTTCCAAAATTTATCTTCGCAACTTTCAGCACGTCTGCATGCTTCTGACCATGGTTTTTCACCGATTTCTTCAAACGCTGTTTCACAGAGATGAATAACTTGATTTTCGGTCAGCGTCAACATTACTTCGATTTTTCACATAATCTTTAATTTGTTTCTAGATCAACTCTATTGGGTTAAAATCTGGGTAGTAAACCGGAAGTCTGATCACTATGTCCATGTTTTTCAAGAAGATTATCGATGGCGTAAATTTTCTTCGGATGGTGTTTCTTAATTGTTTCTAATAATTCGGCTTTCAGTGAATTTGAGTCAAAATGGATGCGATGTTTCTCAAGCCAATCTACCATTTCTGCTTTTCTGGACATAGTCGTTGGTATTTTCGCTAAGGCGTGGTTTCCACATTACCGGAATCACGCCAGAACAGAACACCAATGTAAAGTAAAATGTAAAGTGGTTACAATTTATATTTATTTTATTTTATTAAAGACTACAAAAAAGAAGTCATAATCCGCATGGCATTATAGTCATTATACAGGGTGTGCACAAAATCTGGGTACATAGGAGATTAACACATACTTTTAAAACAAAACAATTTTATTTAATTCTAATATTTTCAATATGATTTCCATCATTTTCAATGCATAATTTCCCCCCTCGGAAAAATAACATAAAGAAATAAAATAGTGAACATTTTAAAGTTATTTGTTATTTTTCCGAGGGGGGAAAAGCGGGGGGGGGGGAATTATGCATTGAAAATGATGGAAATCATATTGAAATTATTATTTGCTAACATTAGAATTAAATAAAGTTGTTGAAATAATTTTCGTTCCTAAAAAAATTTGTGCATGGTGAAAGCAGTATTTATGTTTTGTCTGATTATAAGAAAAATATAATCCCTAAAGTTTAAAAATTTTTTAAAATAATTAAATGCGGTTAAACAATCTGCCTTTAAATGCTCATTTCTCACTGTGGGTTATATTTTATCAAAATGTTATTTTATTAAGAGCCTGTCGAATTTCAAAGCCAAACACCTCGAAATTGAGAAGTGATAGCTCATAGCAAAGGCTGCGGTTTGTTGGTCGTCTATTTTATCTTTGGAGTAGCGGGGATACCAGTAGAATAGTAAATTGACGGCAGATGGCGATTGGGTTCTAATTTTCCAACGTACTTTTCTGTTAATGTGGAACAGCTCACGTCACCAGAATGGAAACGGATCATTCTTACCAGAAAATTTCCGTTTTGATTTTCTGATTCCGGTTTCTAGTGATGTGGAAACCACGCTTTACTGTCCATGACCACGGCAGAATGTTCAGATAGTCCAGGGATCAGCTTTTCTTCAATCCACTTTCGGAAATTTGTGGAATTCATGTCTTCATGATAATCTACAGTTTTTCGACCGGCTTTAAAAATTAACCCTGCATTCTTGACGAAGCCATTTTTTCCATCCGCATGAAGGATGAATCTCGATCTCTTGCTAGCAGAATGAAGAATTCCTTTTTCATTTGGCCCTTGCCAACATTTCGACACTGTGGTAGTGTCACGCAAAAGTTATGAGCGCAGTGGAAAAAATGTAACGTTAACTATAAATAAAGACACAGAGCATAACTTTAGGTAATTAGTATTAAATAAAGCAATTTATTATCAAAATAATGATTGAATTTACAATCTAACAGGAATAGAATTTAATTAAAGCTAAATGTAGTATTTAAATTTAGTCTATTCCTACGTGACCTCCGCATAAGCGCAGAAACTCACGCCAAGTGCAAAAGCACACACAAAAACTGCCGAAGTATTGTATTATTACAATATTCGGTTCCTAATGCAAAATCCTAATGAGAAGAGACGCGGAATGGTATGCCATACGTTTGCCAAACCGTCGTCGCACTTCCACCTAGGAAACCTTGCTTCCAATGAAGTTTAATTTAAATGGTCAATAGCTTCACGGAACGCAACACAGAGCGTTTGGTGCCTGGAACGATCCCACAGGGAATCTATCAACGAGAGAAAAATAAACAGGGTTTACTACCGTTGACGATATAAGACGCAAACGCAGAACAAGCCTAAGCCTATTTATCTTCACTGGTCAATTAATTATTGAACACAGTAACCCTCATAACTGCGCTGCCCAGGAAATGGGAAATTTTATTTTAAGAAAATTTTCCGTTCTTTAAATAAGACTAAACGCATAGGTATGCAATAACCATACAATTGACGCGCATAGAAACTTTCCTTTAACGGCAGGCGGGAAAATTATGAGAGACATTGCGTGACCTGACAGAGCCAGTCATAAAAAAAAATAGATAACATGGCTTACCTGTCGTGTGGGAAGAAGGCGCCGAGACTCTCCTGTATGTAGGCGGCAATCGTCCAGGGAAAAACTCCGGTCCACTTTTGGTCCTGGTCTTGTCTATTGTTCCCGGCTGGGATTAACTCTCCTTCGTTAATCCAGCGTTGAATCCCTTCTACGACGACTAAGGAGCTGGCTGAGAAACGGAGCAGACTCGAACCGCGACGAATGCCGAACGCACAGGTCTCTTTCCAGTCGAGGCCTAATTGCTTCTCCTTGCGGTCGGGCTCGCTGACGTGGCTGCACAGTTGGCGGGCTGCAGCACTGGCGAAAATCCGTATTCAGTTGTTGTGTCGGAGTCGGGGCTTCCTAATACAAAAACTTTGAAATCATGCTTATGAGAAAAAGTTTCGCACATATCAATGTCCGACGCACATGCCTTCGCGGCGAGAAGAATGCCATCTCTCTCCGTAGAGATTTTCGTTCGTGGCCGTCCCTTCAACGCACTCGACGCACTTCCATTCGTCTTATAATTACCGTGACTTGTAACAGCGTCTAAGTTCTGCTCGGGCAACCTTCTCCTTTCAATTCCACGGTCACTCTCCTCTATTTTTGTTTCCCGCCTCGCCGTATTCGTCTTGCGCAAACCAACGCGCCGTTTCCGCCACTTCCGCGCTCCTTTCTCTCGCCAAGAGAGCTCACAATCGAAGCTCGCGCAGTTACGATTCGAGCCGACACCTTGTGGCGCAATTCGAACTCCGACATTATTATTTAACTGAGCGGATCGGTTAATAATATCGGAGCCCGAACATGTCGCAAAACTTTGTGACAGGTAGTAGTGTGAATATAAATTTTGTCCAGATAAATGATTGGGCGGCTTTCATTTTTAACTTTTCGTATATCTCTTAGATATCTTCGCCTTGCTGCAACTATTTCGGGCTTTTCAATCAAAATAGATCTGTTGGATTGACATTTTCTGAATCCGAAACCCAACTTCTTGTTCTTTTTTCTCAAAAACTTTCTTTTCGATCGAAACCTGTTGCTTCCTTCATCGCTAGAACTACTTTGCTGACTGAGGGCACTTCTTTTTTCAATGTTTAAAACTCGTGAATTTTTTTTCTTAGGATAGCTTGATCGAATTCGTCAAAATCTATTCTTGGGGTCAATAAGCCATATGCAAAACCCCATTGCATTAGGGAATTGATAGTATCAAACGAGCTTTACAAGCAATAAAAACGTGCGCATTATGGCCCTGTAACAATGCAAAGTACATCCATCATTATCAAATTTCAAGAGCAACAGCAAACAAACGCGTGAAGCCACTTTGTTTACCATTGTGATTGTCTGCGTTTACTATCGATCCGAATAGTTTTGAATAAGGTCTATTTCCTAATTTTCTTGGGTGACGAAAATTTAGCGCTGTCGGCCAGGTTTCTTTTTTTCGCTCGAATCCGTTTTGACTCTTGCAGCAATTGCTGTTAGCTGTATCACTTTCCTGGGATCGATGATCATCTTATTGAAATTATTTTCCTCTTCAAAATAGTCACAGAGAGTTCATTATTTTCTTCTGCGTGATGAAAGTGGTTTGTGATCCATGACTTATTTGGTTTTTAAAAAAAACCGTTTATTTTGTAATGAAGATAGAAAACGTTTAGCGTGAAACGTGCTGAAGCGTCTAAACAGCTCTGAGGAAATGAGAAAACAACTATCGTCAAGCGGTAGACCACTGATGCTGCCAGTCCACTGAGTGGAATAGTGGTGAAAGTTTTTTTCACATGCAAATATGTTAAAATTTGCGAAGATCAATTTTGGAACCAAGATTGAACGTTTAGTGATCGAAGCGGAGATTGAACGTTTAGTGATAAGCTTGACAGTGTAGATTCGGAAGATTTGGAAACTTGGGAAGCTGATAATCATACAGAAGATTCCGATTTACCGTGACCCTCCCCTACTTCTTAACAGTCCTTTTCAGGACTTCAAAAATTTAAATGTTAAGATAAATAAATTAACAAATTCGATAAATTAAAATCCTCATTGGTTTAGAAAAAGTTCATAAGCTAGCGAATTTCGCATAATTTTTCTTCGAATATATTTATTTCATATATAAATTATATATATATACTGTACATAAACTATGGTTCAGAAGATTTAATAGATATAAACGTTTGGAATCTCCTTTTACTATTAACCTATTTGCTAGAACGATGCTACGATTTGCATTGTCCACGTGCTTCTTTCCTGCCAGTTGTTTTGATTTTTTTTCTAGTTCGGTCGCGTGCATCTTATCTTGACTCATCAAAAACCCTTTCACCCCTATTTCTATCAATGGACCGGCAGCTTCAGGGGTCTACTTCTCGAAGGTCGACTATACATTTCGAAGCGTCTTACTTTTTCTATAATCCTGCAGTTTTAAATGCATTGAAAATTAAAACAAAATTCATTGAAACTCGAATCTGCTCCAACTGTAAATGGGCCTAATTCTGGTGATCCTTACAACGACCGCGATAGTCAGACATTTGCTAACCGCCGAAAGAATGAAGTAGGCCTATCTGCTGTCATAAGGTACGTGCACGAGTAAAAATAACGAGTAAATTTGTTTTAAATACGAGTAAAAATACTATAGAAGGAGATGGAGCCAGAAACTGTGGACACAGATTAACAAGAACAACAGGAAACCACTATTCCACATCAAAGGTTTATTGCAACGTATGCGCATTTCGGCAGCCAAGCAGCCTTCCTCAGCGTGTACAAGAACTTGATCAGACCAGAGAAGTTCTGTTCTGATAAAGTAGAAGACAATCGACAATCGAATAGTGAAGTGTACATTTTTTCAGATGGGACGAAAGCAGCGCTTTCACAAAGCTCATCGAGCCAGAATAAATTCCAAACGAAATACACTGAGGTAGTCAAGAAGCCTAATCAACCCAAGCGGCCTTCCATATTATACAAAAAAGAAAATAAGATTGACGATTGTCAGAAACAAAATATAAACGAAATAAAAAGAACAACGAGAAAGAAGATTATCACATCTTCCAGTAGTCCGGGAAAGAGACGTTGCTGATGTCTTCAAAGTTTATGTCAAGAATGTGCCTTGGTTTTCGATACTCCATATGCCACTTCATATACATTGAGTTCTTCAGTATTCCAGTCACTAGGTTATTGTCATGAATCTTCATCTTCTGCACCATAATCAAAAGGAGATCCTGTATAAACTTTCCGATGTGGACCATGTCTAAATCCGAGTGGATGGATTGGTTTTTCACAGTCTTTCTGTCAAGCTGGGCAATGGTCCTCAGGGTAACATTCTGGAATGACTGTAGCTCACTTCATCTGCTTCTACAGATAGTCGCCCACGCAGGCATGCCATAGAGGGGTATGGTCCGAATAATCGACTTGTACAAAATTAACTTATTGTCGATGCTGAGGGTGCGGTTGCGGCCCAGGAGAGCTATAAGACTGTACTTGACGATTCAGAGCTTTGTTCAGAGCGTAGGTCACGTGACGATTCAAAGAGAGTCTTGAGTCGATGATAACGCCAAGGTATTTGTAGTTGTCTACCCAGTCCAGTATCTTATTGAAAAGAACAAGAGAATCTGGAGGACGCCTTGCACTTTCCGACATTAAGGTTCAGCTTCCAGCAGTTAAGCCAGTCTTCGAACATTTTCAAGGCGTGCTTCAGACGAGTGATAACGTGACCCGGCTTGTGTGCCCATGTCATAATGGCAGTATCGTCAGCATAGAAATATAGATTACAATTTTTAGGGTTCGGGAAATCATGCACAAAATAATTAAATAGCACGGGCCCGAGGACAGAACCCTGAGGGACACCGGCCTTTACAACACGGGGCGTGGATAGATTTTCACCAATTTTAGCTTGGTATGACCTGTTAGTGAGAAAGGATTTCACTATCAAAATCAAATCAGGAGGAAACCCGTCTCTAATCATCTTGTAGACAAGGCCCCCATGCCACAGTTGGTCAAAAGCTTTACTGACATCGAGGAATACCACTCTGCAGTACCTGGAAAGGTTTAAGGGGGTGCTCAGGTCTTCTACGAGCCTCCATATCTGCATCTGACAAGAGTGGGCGGCACTAAAGCCAAACTGATCTTTCCGAAGAAGATCAGTGGCGAGACAGTGGTCTTGGAATCTGACGAGGATCGTTTTCTCCAAAACTTTAGACATTGAGGGGAGCAGACTAATAGGTCGGTAGCTCGAGGGAATTGCTGGATTTTGTCCCTGTTTGGGGATACTCAAGACAATAGATTGTTTCCAAGATGCAGGGAAGTAGGAAAATTTCCAGCAGTCGCTAATGATATTGGTGAGAAAGTCAATAAAATTCTTTAGGAGATTCATAAGGGCGTTATTGCTCACCTTGTCTCTTCCTGGAGACTTCTTCTTTTTCAGTTTACTTATGATGGTGGCGATCTCTCCGGCCTCGATGTTGTTCTTCGTTAAATGCTGCGGAATTTCATCAAAGTTGACAAGACCATCTTCCACACGCTGAGACATGATTTGACTCTTGAGATTGATGTTGATAGGAGTAACAAATTGCATTTCAAGTGAATCTACAATGACTTGGGCTTTGTCCTGATCAGTTTGCACATAGTCACCTTGTGGTGTGCGGAGTGGAGGAAGCGTACTGTTCTTCTTCTGTAAAGCTCTGACCATACTCCAAATGGAACCGTCGCGAGCGGACAAGCTTTTGAGTTTGTCATTCCATCTAGCGTCACGAAGCTCTTTTATCTCCTCTTGGACTCTTCGCACTAGCCTGTTGTATTTGGTTTTGAGCCAAGGTTCCCGATAACGTTGCCATAGTCTACGGGTCCTGTTTCTTTCAGCAATTAGGCGTTGCATTCCAGGAGTGAGTTGGATTCGATGAGGAGGTTTATTCTCTGATGGATAGTTACTAGCTTCTATGGCACTGATGGATAGATACTAGTTACATCTGGTGATGTCTTCAACACGTTGATCGATGTCCTCCGTACAGTACGCAACGTCGGGATAGTAGCCATAGTCCTTAAGAATATCTTTGTAGAGCTTCCAGTCTTGATGATGTATGAGTTCCTTTCGGAAATTTATGTCAACATTGTCAAAGTTCCTACGCCACAGGCTTGTGGTCAGAAGAAAGGTCATCAATTGTGAAGATATTGTATGGTTTGAAGAAATCTTTTAAGAGCAAGATGTCCAAAACGTCACTAGTAGGGGAGTGGTCGCAGTAGTAGGTGTCCTCCACAGGTCCATCAGCGATGATGTCATCTTTTCTTTGTATGTACCTATAGAGCATCATGCCGTTGTAGTTTTGCGTTCTGGAGTTCCAGCTTGGGTGTTTGGCATTTAGGTCACCAGCCACGACGACTGGAATGTCACCGCTGAAGAGTTCATCAAGCTCGCTGACGTCAAGATAATGTTTAGGTGAATTATAGAGCGCCACGAACTTCACTTCACCACAGGAGACGTCTTTCATAAGACTTGAATTCCATACCTACATAAGACGTAAGACGTGAATTCCATACCTACATAAGACTTGGAGACAAATTCTTGGTGTTGAATTCCCTTCTTAATGATGATCGCAGCGCCCCCAGAAGCACTTCTTGCAGCATTTGAAACCATACGATCCGTACGGTACACACAATAGCCAGGTAGCTTGAAGTCTTGACTTGGTTTGAGGTGCGTTTCACAAAGGAAAGCAACGTCGATTTCTTGCTTTATCAAAAAATCATGAAACTCGATGCGCTTTCGGGGAATCCCCCTAGCGTTCCATATCACACACCGAAGTTCACCTTTGTTGATTAATGTATAACGTTTTGCAGCCATAGTATCATTGAGTTGGTCGTAAGGAGCCCACTCAACTGTGGGTAAGGTTTGCCTAAATTAGAAAACAGATGAAAGATACGTCCTAATTGCTTTTACATACCTGGTAGGTCGTTGATGTTGAGGCCTTTATTCTCCGGCTTAAACACAGCAGCAGCATAGGATTTGTCTGCTGTCACTTTAGAACTAGGCATCCTTTGAACCTGGGAGTATTTTGGACATTTCGTGTAACTTGAAGTGTGCTGTCCACCACATCTGAAGCACTTTCAAAGTAGAAGACAATCGACAATCGAACAGTGAAGTGTATATTTTTTCAGGTGGGACGAAAGCAGCGCTTTCACAAAGCTCATCGAACCAGAATAAACTCCAAACGAAATACACTGAGGTATTCAAGAAGCCTAACCAACCCAAGCGGTCTTCCTTATTATACAAAAGAGAAAATAAGATTTACGATTGTCAGAAACAAAATACAAACGAAATAAAAAAACAGGGAGAAAGAAGATTATGACATCTTCCAGTAGTCCGGGAAAGAGACGTTGCTGATGTCTTCAAAGGTTATGTCAAGAATGTGCCTTGGTCTTCGAATACTTCATATGCCACTTTATATCCATTGAGTTCTTCAGTACTCCAGTGACTAGGTCATTGTCATGAATCTTCATCTTCTGCACCATAATCAAAAGGAGATCCTGTATAAACTTTCCGATGTGGACCATGTCTACAAAGTAGAAGAATTACAGAGTCATTTATATAGTAACAGAGAGCTAGTTACAATCCAATTACAAAGTAGACAACAATCGACAATCGAACAGTGCAGGGAAAACGAGACGAGTGGTCCGAAAGCAACGCTTTCACTGCCATACTCATCCAAGAAGTAACCAGGGGAAGTACACTGAATTAGGCAAGAAGCCAAATGAAACCTAGTTAAGTCATCCAGAGGATAAGATGGGGTCCTTTGCTATAAGGACGATAGAGTTGATTGTTGATTGACGAGGAGCACGAGGAGCTATGAGATCCAGTATTCGGGAAAGATGGCCTTTTGGATGTCGTCGAAATTGATGTCCAGAACGTGTCGAGGCCTGCGATGCCTGAGGAAACTTCTAAACGTGAGCGGGTGTTCCAGAATATCTGCAACCAGAGGATTTGGATGGTCCTTGATCTTCGGAAGCAACTTCTTCAGCGACTCCTGTACATAGTACCAATTGGAGATATATGGAAATCTTCAGCAATAGAAATATTTGTAGCGACTCTCCTGTCAAGATGGGCGATAGTCCTCAGAGTAACGTTTTGGAAGGTTTGGAGATCCTTCCATCTGGATCTGCATATTGAAGCCCAGGCAGGCATACCATAAAGAAGAATGGTTCGTATAACCATCTTGTAAAGCAAAAGTTTGGTATCCACTCCAAGAGCGCTGTTACGTCCCAGAAGGGCAACCAGACTGAACTTCGCCTTCTTGGCTCTACTTATCGCATAGGAGACGTGGTCTCCCCAATTTAGCCTGGCATCTACCACCACACCGAGGTATTTATAATTTTTTACCCACTCGAGCTGTTTACCAGAAAGGAAGAGGGAGTTCGGGGGTTTTCGAAGTTTCTTCGTAATGAACATCGCCTTGCACTTGTCAACGTTTAAGTCGAGTCTCCACTTTGCAAACCATTTCTCGCACAGATGTAAGGCCTTGCAGAGTAGAAGAATTGCAGAGTCACTTATAGAGTAAAAGAGAGCTAGTTACAATCCAATTACAGAAATAAATACAAGTTCAAAGTACATAAATTGAAACTACAGGTAGACGATGATCAACCAATCAGGAGTCGTTGTTGTGATGGCATACGACTTAGGAAATTCAACAACTTCGGGTCACTTGTGCTGTAGATAATTTCAACTTCAGGATAACCTCACTAACAATCCCTAAGGGCCACTCATTCTCATCCATTGTGTCTTCAAGAACTTCACTTGCTCTTATAAGCTCACTCCAGAGGAGACACGCATTTTGGAAAAAGGCTTCAAGTTCGCGCAAGAAGACTTCAGAGCTGACCTACTATCGTCGATTTCAGCTACCTTATACTACCATCCAATGTTAGACTCTAAAAAGAACTTAGAATTAAAAAACTCATTCCAAAAACAATTAGCAAAAAATTTGTCAAACTTTAAGGTCAAAAGAAACAATAGTAATTATCAAGCCATCATCAAACAATTGAATGAAAAAGAAGTATTTTATCTAAAAGATGACAAATCGAACCACATTGTAGTTGTTGATAAGGAAAACTATTTTCATAATGTCCAAAAAATGCTTGATGAAGGCTTTACATAGAACTCAGTAGCAACCCCTTAAAAAACTTAGGCACTGAAGTCAAGGAATGCATCAAAAAATGTAATATTATCTTTAGAGACGCCAAACTACATGACCTACTATCGATCAATCCTATCCTGCCACGATTATATTGTCTTCCTAAAAACCATAAGGAAGGCAATAAGTGGAGACCTATTGTAAACAGCATCAATTCTCCTACTGACCTTTTAGCCAAGTTTATGCTAAAAAACTTCCTCATAAAATTAAAAATAAATGGTCTAGATTTCTCAATTAGAAATTCTATAGAAATGTGCCACAAGTTAAAGAATTCTCGAGTATCAAGTGATGACGTGTTAATCTCATTTGACATTGAGTCACTATATTCGAGCATTCCGCTTATGAGAGCAATTGAAGTTCTTGAAGACACAATGGATGAGAATGAGTGGCCCTTAGGGATTGTTAGTGAGGTTATAAAGGTCATGAGACTTATTTTATTCAACAATGTTTTTGCCTTTAACAACAAATGGTACAAAATGGTACTTCTATGGGAAGCAGCGTCAGCCCTTTTGTAGCTAATATCTACATAAGAAAATTAGAAAACCAAGCCTTAACAGAATTCAAATATTTTCCGAATGTGTGGTTAAGATACGTGGATGATGTATTTTCAATATTTATTAATGAATGGATATTTATAAGAGAAAAGGACGAGACACAAAAACCCTGGAATGCAATAAATAGTTAATAAATACAACTATGATTTTTTAGTCCTATTTTGATTATACTTATATATTTATTTTTTTGTTAATTTTTATTTTATTTTTCAGTTGTATTTATTCAATATTTATTAAGAAAGAAGAAAACGTTGAGACCTTTTTGTCCAACCTTAATAATTTATGCCCTAATATCAAGTTTACTAAGGAAGTAGAAGCCAACAGTAGCCTTCCATTTCTGGACATTAGATTAACAAGATCAGGAGAGGAACTAAGTTACGACATCCACAGGAAAGCAAATTTCGTCCCAAATTTTTTTTAAAAAAAGACTCTAACCATAGCTACCAGCACAAATTAGCAGCATTTCGCCATATGGTATACAGAGCGCATGTCATCCCTCTGAACGCAAAAAGCAAGAAAAATGAACTTAAAACAATCGAGGAATTTGCCAGATTGAACGGTTACCAGAAAGAAATAATTAACAGCATCTCCAAAAAAGTAAAACACAAGATAACCTGGAAAACATCCCCACAATACAGAAAGGAAACACCCCACAACAACTAATAGGGGCATGAAGAGGATTGCAAGAGAATTTGGCCTTACTATAGTCTAAAGGAGTTCCAACACAACTAAAAAACAGATAAAGAACCCAAAGGATATAATTCCGCAGGAAAATAGACCAGGAGTCTACAAATTACCATGTGCCAAATGTAATGCGGTTTACTACGGGCAATCAAGACAAGAATTGGTGAATATTTGGCATGTATCAGGAAAGGAAATTTTGCAGTATCGAGATTCGCTGACCATATCCTAGATTGCCAACACGACTATAATCCTGAAGACTGAAATTATCTACAGCACAAGTGACCCGAAACTGTTGAATTTCCTAGAGTCGTATGCCATCACTAATCGACAATCGATCAGTGTAGTGAAAAAGTAGTACGAGTGATCCAGGAGCCTTTAGCTCACTTTACACGCTCGCCCAAAAAGTAAACCAAATGAGGTACACTTAAGTAGGAAAGAAGCCTGATGAACCCCTTTAAGTCATCCAGAAAAGAGTCCCTTCATGGTAGGGACGAGAATCGGATTGTGGATTGACGAATAGCGAGTCCGAAAAACTAGGATCTAGCAGATCCAGTAGTTGGGGAACTCGGCCTTGTTAATGTTCTCGAAATTGACATCCAAGATATGACAGGGTCTTCGAAACCTGAGGGAACCCCTGATAGTGAGTGAGTGGTCCAGGATACCAGCAACCAGGGTATTTTCATGATGTTCCATCTTGGGCAGCATGTTCCTGAGAAGTGTTTGAACATAGGAACCAATGTGGGTCATCCCCAGATCTTCATAGATAGAGAGATTGTTGGCAACTCTTCTGTCTACGCTGGTGGCCAAAAGTTTGGACCAACCAGCAATGTCAAGAAAAACTGAATTTATACGAAAACTGTTTTACACCTACAACTCTAAGTGTATATGAAACAATATTCAGGGAAGAAGTGTTTCTTTATCACGATGCTCTTCATAAGAAGCTATATTATCAGGACCATCCAAACTGATTCGTTTTTCATCAAAAAACACAACCAATTGGAAGTCTATGTTTTCATGCAGATGTGTCTTAGCAAACTCCAGTCTCTCCTGCATGTGTTTCTGTGTTAGTGGCAACTTTTTGGGTATAATTTCATAGGCAAAGTTCTGAGCACGTAGTTCGCTGCGAATTGTTCTTCTCGAGGCAGCAAGTTACAGATTAAGTTTGACTTGTGTGGTGTTGACTACATTCCCAGATGTAATATCATGTCTAACATGTCTTTTAATTCTTGATTTGTCTCTTCGCGTCAGTGCACAAGGTCGTCTTATTTCCGTCCTATTTTTCAATTAACATTTATAACAATTTTGATAAAGATTTGTAGCTCACACGGGAGATTTCAGCGACTTTTTTGAAGTCTGTATATTGCTTGTTAAAATTTATAATTCGCTCTCGTTGGCCTTCAGTTAACATTGTACAATACATAATATGGTTTTAGTGCTCAACACACAACACGATGACTTGTAATATGCAAATTATTTGCATGTTTGTGATGTTGGTCCAAACTTTTGGCCAGTCTTATTTTGGTTTAAGGTAATAAAAAAGCAACGGCGCAGAAATAAATTTGTTTCTTCCCTGAATATTGTTTCATATTTACTTAGAGTTGTAGGTGTAAAATATTTTTAGTATAAATTCATTTTTTCTTGATTTTGCTGGTTGGTCCAAACTTGGCCACCAGTGTAGTTGAGCAATGGACCGGAGGGTAACATTTTGGAAGGTCTGAAGATCTTTCCATCTCGATTTGCAAATGGAAGCCCAAGCAGGCATACCGTGAAGTAAAATGCCACGAATCACTATCTTGTATAACAAGAGTTTGTTGTCCACTCTGAGAGCGCTGTTTCGCCCCAGTAGCGCTGTTTCGCACCAGTGAAGAACCTGCTAATTTACTAAACATAGACTTGGCAAAACTTTTACATATTCCCAAACTGACCTATGGAAAGAATAAACGTACCATGGACAACAACGACTCCTGATTGGTTAATCATCGTCTACCTGTAGTTTCAATTTATGTACGAGGGGCGATTGATAAATAAGGTCTCCATGGCTGTCTGGGCCCGTTCGAGTGGTTATGGCGGGAGACTTTAACGCTAAGCACCCTGCATGGAATTCCAAATGCTCCAACCAAAATGGCAATATCCTCTATGGTTATACTCTAAACGAGATTGACACCTTTGTTGCTGGACCCCTTGATGACACGTATTACTGCGACCATTCTCCTGTCAGCGACGTGCTGGACGTTGTAGTTCTTAACGGATTCTTTAAGCCCTATAATATTTTCACAGTCGACGACTTATCCTCTGACCACCGTCCAGTGATGCTTATCTTTGAGGGCTTGAACATCGATGTTAAGATTGGGCTTCGCTCCAAACAAGACTGGAAACTCTTCAGGGATATCCTTAGAGAAAACAGCATTCCATATGAGGAGGTTATTGACAACGAGGGCATTAATGCAAATATCAGTTCTATTACTCGTGTTATCAATGATGCTACAGCTTCCAGCACTTTCACTACTGATCGAAAGCGTCCTGAACATCTCGACCTCCCTACTTACATCAGGCGTCTGATACTTGAAAGAAATTCTTATAGAAGGTTATGACAGCGTAAACGACTTCCCTTCTTCAAGACGAAATACAACAGGCTAGCTCGCAAGGTCCAGGAAGAGGTTAAATCATTACGTAATCAAAGATGGAGCGAAAAGCTAAAGTCCCTGTCAGTCCAGGACAACTCACTCTGGGGTACTGTAAGGGCTCTAAAAGGAAACAGACCCATCAACTTACCACCGCTGCTTACCGCAAATGGCAATGCTGTTACGGGCGACCAAGATAAAGCTCAACTGATCGCCGAATCCCTGATTAAACAATTTACCACTCCTGGTGAGAACAACCCGGATAATTTCCCAAATATTCGTCTTGTAAACGATGGATGTATCGCATACGAGCTCACTCATCGTATTTCTACCTGTGAGGACACTATTGGTGTTCAGGAAATCTCCGATGTCATCAAGCATCTTAAAAGCAGGAAAGCAGCAGGTATCGATTCCATCACTAATAGCACTCTCAAGAACTTACCTTCTAATGTTGTTGCGACTATTACCAGGGCCATGAATGACTGCTGGAGACATGGTTACTTTCCTGTCAAGTGGAAAGAGTCTGTAATGGTTACCATACCGAAGCCTGGTCTAAACCCTGCTCTCCCTGTCAGCTATAGGCCTATAAGCTTGTTACCTATGCTATCAAAAGTGTTTGAACGCATCATTCTTAAGAGATTTAACGACTTCCGTGTGGCTAACAATCTTGTTCGTGAAGAGCAATTCGGCTTTCGACCAGGTCACTCCTGCCTACTCCAGATCTGGAGGCTTGTTGCAGATTTAAACACTCCTCTTAACTGCGCTAAATATGGTGGTCTTGTGTTTTTGGATGTCCGAAAAGCTTTTGATCAGGTTTGGCACGAAGGCTTAATACACAAAATGATTACTTGTGGATTTCCGGGCGATCTTATTGCCTTGATTAGATCCTTTCTGTCGAACAGGATATTTCGAGTAAAGGTTGGCTGCTCCTTGTCAAACCCGTGTGACGTCAAAGCTGGTGTTCCCCAGGGTTCTGTTCTTGGCCCTGCACTCTTCAACTTTTTCATCCATGACTTCCCAACATTTGCAAAATGCAAGCTGTATCTGTTCGCTGACGACGCGTCCATCATGACCACTGCTCGCGTTCCCGCTCATGTCATATCTCGATTGCAGAATGCCTTACATAAGTGCGAGAAATGGTTTGCTAAGTGGAGACTCAAACTAAACGTCGACAAGTGCAAAGCTATGTTTATTACCAAGAAACTTCGGAAACCCCCGAAGCCTCTCCTTCTTTCGGGTAGAGAGCTCGAATGGGTGAAGAATTACAAATACCTCGGAGTGGTGATAGATGCTAAGCTAAATTGGGGTGACCACGTCTCCTATGCTATCAATAAGGCTAAGAAGGCAAAGTTCAGCCTGGTCGCCTTCCTGGGGCGAAACAGCGCTCTTGGAATAGATAACAAACTTTTGCTATATAAAATGGTAATCCGGACCATTCTGTTATATGGTATGCCTGCCTGGGCCACAATATGTAAGTCCAGATGGAAGGACCTCCAAACTTTCCAAAACGTTACCTTGAGGACCATTGCTCAACTCGACAGGAGAGTTGCAACAAATACTTCTATTGCCGACGATTTTGAGATACCTCCCATTGGAAATCACGTCCAGGAATTGATGAAAAAGCTGCTTCCGAAGATGAAGGACCATCCCAATCCTCTGGTTGCAGGTATTCTTGAGCACCCGCTTACATTCAGAAGCCTTCTTAGTTATCGCAGGCCACGTCACCTCCTGGACATCAATTTCGACGACATCCAAAAGGCGATATTTCCCGAATATTGGATCTCCTAGCTCCTCGTGTCCCTTGTCCCTCGTCAATCAACAATCAACACTATCGTCCTGATAGGAAAGGACTCCATCTTATCCTCTGGATGACTTAACTAGGTTTCATCTGGCTTCTTGCCTAGTTCAGTGTACTTCCCGTGGTTACTTTCTGGACGAGTATGGCAGTGAAAGCGTTGCTTTCGGACCACTCGTTTCGTTTTACCTGCACTGTTCGATTGTCGATTGTCGATTGAAGCGTTTCTTTATCACGATGCTCTTCATAAGAAGCTATATTATCAGGACC
>JAHWFO010041226.1:0-11632 GCA_023313115.1 Rhysida immarginata
GAAGACGATCCACTAAACATAGAAACATTGAGAGGACCGTTCAAATCAGCAACAAGCCTCTGTACCTGAAGCTAACATGGGTGACCTGTGCGGAAGCCGCCAGGAATAAGGTTGTTTGCCTTGCAGAAATCGTTGAACCTCTTGAGAATAGTTCTCTCAAAGACCTTGCAGCGCATAACTGATGGGAAGAGCAGGATCAAGTCTCGGCTTGGGAATAGTGAGGATGATTGAGTCCTTCCAGGCACTAGGACTTCACGAGCAATATTAACCAGACAGTCTTCCTTGGGCGTTCTGAATTGACTATTCAATGAATCAGCGATAAGTTGAGCTTTGTCCTGGTCACTGCTAACAAAATCGCCTTGTTCAATGGCCCTGTTGCTATTAAGGACCCTGACGGTATTCCAAAGGATTGTCTTGGATGGACAGACTCTTGATTTTGTCATTCCACCCTTGATTCCAAAAGTCCTGGAACTGCTCGCTGACCTTGTGTGACAAACGTCAATCCAACAGCGCAGGGGGAAAGAAATGAGCGGTCCGAAAGCAACGCTTTCACTGCCATACTCGTGAACTAGGTAAGATGCAGGTGAAACCTACAATCCATGGCAAAAAATGATGGAACAAGCAGAGCTTACGTTGATAAATTTAAAAACTTTATTTTTTTGTATTGAAATAAATGTTTCAACTCGAAAATAAAAGTTACATTCAGCAAACTTAAGACTGCATGCTTCTTCAGAAAAAAAAAATCTTAGTTGTCTGTAACAATGGGGTTGAGACAAAAATCTTGTTGGTTACTCCTCCTTGGGAAAAAAAAGTAACGGAATACACCCTATTATCGTAAATACGTCTGCCCGTATAAAATATATTCAAATATACAAAGAAATATTAACCTTATAATCTGTGTTCTTTATTCGTTATGTTCAGTTTATCATAAAGTAATCACGACATAAATATAGTGAAGATGTGAAAAAACGTATTGTAACACTGCTAAAAGAAGGGGAAAAAATCATGTGTGGTCATCACCAGACTTTCTTGCCCGTAACGCAGTGGCTACCGTGAAAGTATAACGGCTCACGACACTTAGGAGTGACGTCACACGCTATTACCGGGAGTTGTTTCGCAGCATTTATGGACGGGGACGGCCGTAGCGGTGAATGAATGTATTGTGTAAAAGTTCAACTGGGAAAATATGTTCAATAGGAAGAAGTTTCATGTCGTATCAAGAAATGGAGAGTTTTATAAATGAACGGCAACAAAAAACATTTGTTCAACTCTGAAAAATCGCAATCTGTTTGCTAAATTATATATAAAATATATACTCGTATAATAAATAAACCATTAAGGAATGACATGACCAAGTACCGAAAAGTTAAACTAAACCACTCGCGGAACTATATTTTTAAACCGCCCTATGTTAACATTGTAAGTTTCTCATGGACCATAATAATACCATTAAACCACGTACCTTTGAAATAATTTCGACTATCATTAATTTTACGTTATATTAATTTAAGACACATCATTCCAAGTCGTTTGATATATTACATGCCATATTTTGGCATTGAAACTTCCAATGAACCATAATGGGACCACTAAACCACTTGCCTTGGAACCAATTTCGACTATCATTAATTTTACGTTATATTCATGCATGATACATCATTCCAAGTCGTTTGATATATTACATGCCATATGTTAGCATTGAAAAATTCCAGTGGACCATAATGGTCCCACTAAACCACATACACTTGAACCAGTTCTGACTGATATTGACCATCACGTGTTTTCACTTAATTCACAAGCCTTTTCTCTGCTTTAGCTATAGAATCTGAAAGGGAGAACAGCATTTGGTAATGCACCGACCATTTATACATGGAAATGTATAGTGAAAAACGTGGTCCTCTATATTATTTTTGACCTTTTGAACGAGAAGTAGTTCACCGAATTTTTCACCAACGAACTCAGTCTTCCGGTTTCCCTAAGTTGTCGAATGGCGAAAACGGAAATCGAAAATTCGGAAGCGTTCGAAAGCTAGAGCACGAACAGACGCACATTGTGAAAACATAAGTATCTATCGGTCCTAACAAAGACTAAATAAAAAAATTAAACAGTGGCGACATTTGGATAGGAGAATGGTTGGATAAGGAAC
This sequence comes from Rhysida immarginata, assembly GCA_023313115.1. Classification (NCBI taxonomy): domain Eukaryota; kingdom Metazoa; phylum Arthropoda; class Chilopoda; order Scolopendromorpha; family Scolopendridae; genus Rhysida; species Rhysida immarginata. The sequence continues at coordinate 2,147 of JAHWFO010041226.1, forward strand.
CAATAACAATGAAAGCGCGGACCTTGTAGAAGACTCATCCAGAGATAACATAAAATTACAAGATATCGGATACAGAATTTAAAATAGAGTAAATAAATATCAAAAACGGTTTGGCAATTGAGGAGGTGATCTGGAGAGGAGATCTTCTTAGCTATAAAGATCTCCATAGCTTCGTGAATGGCGGTCGTTGCATAGATGGAGAATGGTCATAATTTCACTTTGCTCTTTTGGGGCATGTCCCGTGCAGGCAAGGTGGATCGCTTTGTGTGATTTATTATCTTGTTTCTTGTAGTAGTCCATGTGTTCCTTGAATCGTTTATTGAAATTGCGGGTCGACAGGACTATGTAGTATTTATCGCAAGATCCACAGTCTAATCTATAATCTCCGGAACGGGAGAAATTATCGGTGTCTGTTTGGATGAGTAGAATAAGAGAGCGAAAGGCGATGGGCGGTAGGAAACTTGGAGACCGAGTGAGGAAAGGATAAGGAAAGGCGGTAAAAACGAGGACTAATGAATCGCAAGGATACCCATTTCTTGGATCGGGATGGGTAAAGATGTTTAGGGCTGGAGAGGGCAACTTTTCTTCGTTGGAGAATCCGGGAGAAGGTGAAAGTAGGGTAGCCATTGTTTAAGGCGAGGGCGCGTATAGTTCGGAATTCGGTGGCACGGGAAGAAGGATTGAGTGGTAACTTGTTTATGGATAAGAGGGTGTGAAGAGGAACAGTGGATTTACGGTAGACAGAGAAGGAAAAGCGGTGGTTGGAGGTATGGAAGAGAGCGGTTAGATTCGGTTTCAATGGTGAACTGGATGTGGGGTGAGAAAGTGTTGAAAAGGTTAGCAATGTCAACGGGTTAGGGAAAACGTGTGTATATAAGGCTTATGTCCTCTTGTATGTATCCTTGATAAAATCGGGAAGAAATGGTGAAACTAGTCGGAAACTCTGTTCTCCCTTTGTTGTGTTGTAAAGTCTCTGCCAATTTTATCAATAGAAACAGCACTATGAAATATCGAGTATCACGTGATGTTTCTCAGATTTCTTAATTTTGAGCTTTTTTTTAGTTCACTTTCCATATCTAGGAGTTATCATTGGTCATTCGCTTATCCTATCACCTGCTTTTTATTAAAAGATTTTAATATCGACCAATCTCAAGTGAGGAATCGCAACCGTTGTTAGTGCCAAATCTGTGCCTTCTGAACGCGCATTTGAGTTAATCTCAAAAATGTTGGGAATCGAGTTTCGAGTACTTCAAATGAGTATCGCTCCATACTACCCAATGAAATTTTTTCTCGTCCAAAGAGGAGAAAAGTAGACCAATTGAGCGGTTTCTAGCCCAATCCTGCAATTCTAATTAAAAACATGGTATCGCTTGCATGGCAGTTGGCTTAAATAGTCGCGGTGTTTTTTGATTGGCTGTCATACAAGCAAAGTTTTTGCATAAAAACCACAATTTTTGCAACTGAAACTATTCCACTCGTGTCATCATCCCGACTTGTGAACAAGGCCAACACAGCGAGGATCTTTGTTCTACAATGAAGTGGTAAGTGCCTTAAACATTTGTTATTTGTACTTAAGTTAGCATTGTGTTAGGGTTAGGATTCTTTATATGATGCAAATTTTTCTCCCGAGCAAATAAGTCATTTCAAAGATGTTTTATGCGCTGCTAGCCCGGTGTACAACTTTTAGCCTAAGTTTTATCATGCATACTTCGGGTATTTTTGCTTATTAAGGCATATTTAAAGTTCATTTTACAACCTGTATCTTATTTAAAAAATTAGTTAAGGCATCGTTATCCAACGATAAAAGGATTTTAGTATCAAAATGTTACGAGCAATAGCGGCTCGTGACTATAATAAGTGGAGGGGCACAAATACAAAATTTCAGGTTCTTAGGCCTTTTCGTACAAAATTTCAGGTTCTTTAGCTTGATTTGTATTTGGAGCCTCGTGGCCCCTGCCGCGTCTGAGGACTCTATCAATTTTAGTGTGTAATAGCTAAAATTTTAAGCAAAACACTGTAAATATAAAACATTTCAGGTTTCTGGACTTCTGGTTTTAAATTTATAGCTTGATTTGAGATTGAGGACGCAAGGCCCCTGCCAAGAGACTTAAAGAATTTTAATTATAGATTAGCTAAATTTTTAAAAATCACACTACAATTAAACAAAATTTCAGGACCATAGGCCTTTCCGTTCAAATTTTATAGCTTCAATTGTATTTGGGCCGCCAGGGGCCCCGAGGCCTATACCAGTCTCATTGTATAAGCTTTAAGTAACGCACTCTACAAATATAAAACTTGTGGAGACCTAAGAGCCTTATACCAGTTTTTCGTGTATATTAGCTAAATTTTTTAGTAAACTGCGATTTCAGATTTCTAAGCCTTTTCGTTCAAACATTATGGCTCTGTTTGTGTTTAGGGCCCCTCCCAGGGTCCCAGAGGACTATATAAGTTTTGGTATAAAAGAGCTAATATTTTAAGTAACGCTGCATAAATGTGTAAGGATTCAGATTTCTGGACTTCAGGTTCAAAAGTTATAGCTTGGTTTGTGACTGGGGGCTCAGAGCCCCTGTCGAGACCCACGAGCCTTATACCAGTTTTAAGTGTATATTAACTAAATTTTTAGGTAATTTTCTATAAGTAAACAAAATTTCAGATTTCTAGACCTTTTCGTTTAAAAGTTGTAGCTTGCTGTGTTTGTAAATCAAAATTCCTGTGGAGCTCTGCTGGGCCTATATTAATTTTTTTTGTATATTTGCAATGAATATACAAAATTTCTGGTTCCTAGGCCTTTTTGTTCAAATGTTATAGCTTCAATTATATTTGGGGCCTGGGGACCTCCGGCGGGGTCCTAAAGGCTTATATCACTTTTCTTGTCGATTGGTTTTATTTTTATTAGAACCGCACCACAAATTTAGAAAACTTCATAATTTTTGCCCTCTTTGTTCAAGGGATAAAAAAGGAACCATGAAATTCATACAAGTGGCCCCTCGCCGGGTCACCCAAGAGGATTCGCTATGTTATTCGCACCGTCCTATGTATAGGGCCTACATGTGTAGAAAATTTCAAGCCTCTAGGTGAACCTTTCAAAAGTTATGGCATCAAAATGTTACGAGCATTATCGGGAGGATCTTCAAATAGAGTTCATTAATCTCTGACGTCACAAATTGCTTAAACGCAATCAAAACTCCATAGAATTTAAAGGAAGTCAGTTGAGGAAACCATAAAAATACATGGTTTGATCCACCTTAGGGGATTCGCTATACTTTTCGCTCCGTCCTTCTATTTAGGTCCTAAGTGTGTCGAAAATTTCAAGCCTCTAGGTCAATCCTTTCAAAAGTTATGCCTTGATACATTCCGCTTATTCGAGCCAGTTGTTGTAGGTTAGGTTAGGACATTTGGAAAATTTGAATTGTTCAGGGTAATAAATTTTAGTTTTTGCTCTGGTATTTAGTAATCAATTTTTCGTATATATATCCAGTGCATATTTGGCGTGGCAAATTTTAGTGCATATAAATCCGAAACCTATTCGTAATGTAATTTCTTAACAATATTAACAGAGGTAGTCTTAGATTGAAGCCATTACTTTAAAGAAGCCATTAGCGATTCCACTGGTTTTTGCATTTATTCCCGCATAGAAGGATGAATAATCCATATGTTGCATTGTACTTTGAGAGCTCTATTCTACTTTGGTTAGCGGTGAAGTCAACGCCGTTTATTGACTCATCATGGACTCATCACTAAAGATTCTCTGTGGCCTATTTTACTTTGAAACTATATTGTATTATCCCAAAATTTTGACACTGACTGTTATTGATCAATTTCGTTGTTTCCTCGCATAGATCGACTTCTTCCCAATCTCAGGACCATTGTTTTCGTCTAAAGCTTGTTCTTCCTCAAAATTTAACGGAAAAATCAAAGTCTTCAAGCACAGGTATAGAGAGAATCTTCTAATATTATAATAAGAAGAGTACAAATTCTAGTGACTCACATCTCGTCCATTTTCTTACAGGTTATTTATTCTGCACCCAATATGGCGGACGAGAAATTTATTCTGCACGTGAGTTCCCGATGACGTTAAGGAATTTGTGCATGGAAAGTATCAGTCACATGGCGCTGCGATTCAAGGCCAGCGCGGGGAAGAAGGAGGTACGTTTACCAAGCACTTTCGAAGAGAACCACTTCGTCGCTATCCCCAGCTTTATCATCGAGGAGATCCTGTCTCGAGTGGCCTCCGATTCCCGGCGGTGCATGGACTTAATCAGCGGCTTCTGTTGGATAAAGGTTTTCAGGTTTTTGTTAGTCAAGCCTATAGAGCGCTTGGAATTCGTTTCACCTGGATACGTCGGGAAGGTTCTGCTTAGAGCATTAGAAGAAACGTTGAAGCTCACCAACTCCCAGCTCAAAGTGTTGAAGCTCGTAGGGAACCCATGCCCGAGGGATCGTCGAGAATATTTTGGCGATGCCATGTCTGACATACTTATAATGGCGATGCCATCTCTGACGCATTTGGAGATAGATTGCTATAACAGCAATGAGACTACATTGGGAACGATCGGAGATTGTTGTCCTCATCTGACGTTTCTGTCGCTGTGGGTAATTCAGTGCTCCAATGCAGGACTCAAGAGTCTATGCATGAATGCCGACGGTACTGTTAAAAGATGCCAGAAGTTGTGCACGCTGAAATTAGATACAGATATAAAGAGTGACATCATAGATGGTATCTTGGCCCTGTTACGCGGCCTGCCCGAATTGGCTGTATTGGATTGCGATCGCTGCAGTATGGCCAAAGCGTTTCAACGACTGCTACCCCACAACAGACAAGGGCAACCGACTCTGTTGAAGATCAGAGTAATGCAATACGATGACAACTTCTGCTCTATGTGCCGCCTTGACTTCCTATATCAGATGTGTCCACTTTTGGAGGAGTTATCGCTGGAAACGTCACACGTCCAGTATCTTCGAAGCTGTCCGTTCATGCCAACCCTGAAGAAATTGTCTTGGTTAAAACCAGTGTTAGATAGGCCTGCCTTTGACAATGCACTCGTTCCGTTTTTGGAGAAAAACGGCAAATTCCTCCGAGGGTTGCATTTTCATGTTGGTAAAAACGTCAACTTCAGCATCATCGACCAGCTCTGTCCGAACCTCAGCGAACTCAGCTTTGACTATGTCCGCCGTTTAGACGGAGTCTTGTCGCGAACGCTTTTATTTTCAAAACTGGAAACTTTGAAGTTGTGTGTCAATAATACACCTTCCACAGCTGAAGTCGCCCAGTTGTTGTCCAAGGTCCACAACGTGGGCTACCTGAACGTTTATTCCAGAGGGTTGAAGAAAGAACATTTTCAAGACATCATGTCATCTAATCCGTTTAATCAGCTCGTTAAAATTCGCATAGAGTCATTCAATTTAAATATCACAGGAGAGACGCTAGATTCGAGGACTCCTCTGTCTCATCTCCTGCGCGCGACGCAATAAATTCAATAAAGCTGCCCTTTGTCCTTACGATTGTCTGGTTTGTTTCTTTGTGTATTTCATAAGGGAAGGATTTAGGGTTGAAGTACTTTGGTATTGCTAATTTTGACTGCTCTGTGGTTTTCTTCAATTCGATATTTATTCTAACGTGCTTTATCGAACAATAACTTATTGGTTGCGCTCTGATGGGGCGCCCTCGAGCGTAAAAGTGGGATTTACTCGAGAACACGTACTCCGAACTGGGATATCGTTGCACTTGAGTTCCAAAATTTGTTGGATAAAAGCTAAAGCTTTCTGTAGACGACTTCGTGGGACAAATCATGATGGACCCATCGTCAGCAAATAAGTAAAGTCATGGATAAAGTAACTGAACTAGGCAGGCGCCATTTACATCGGAAGGGACAGGCAAAGAGTGACCAACTTTAACACAAGAGGCCCTATTTGTCAGGAAGGAGCGAACCAAGGCAATTAGGTCATCAAGGAGGCCACAAATAATCATTTTGTAATCATGCCAGATTTGATCAAAGGCATTTGGAACGTCAAGGAAGACGATCCACCAAACATAGAAAGATTGAGAGGATCGTTCAAATCAGCAACAAGCCTCTGCACCTGGAGCTGACATGAGTGACCTGTGCGGAAGCCGTCACGAATAAGGTTGTTTGCCTTGCAAAAATCGTTGAACCTCTTGAGAATATTTCTCTCAAGCACCTTGCAGCGCTTAACTGATGAGAAGAGCAGGATCAAGTCTCGGCTTGGGAATAGTGAGGATGATTGAGTCCTTCCAGGCACTAGGACTTCACGAGCAATATTAACCAGACAGTCTTCCTTGGGCGTTGTGAATTGACTATTCAATGAATCAGCGATAATTTGAGCTTTGTCCTGGTCACTGCTAACAAAACCTCCCTGTTTAATGGCCCTGTTGCTATTAAGGACCCTGACGGTATTCAATGGCCTGTCTTGTTTTTCATTCCACCTTTGATTCCATAAGTCCTAGATATGCTCGCTGACCTTGCGTGACAAACGACAACCCAACAGCGCAGGGGGAAAGAAACGACCGGTGCGAAAGCAACGCTTTCACTGCCATACTCGTGAACAAAATAAGAAGCCAGGTGAAACCTACAATACATGGCAAAAAATGATGGAACAAGCAGAGCTTACGTTGATAACTTTAAAACGTTTATTTTTTTTGTATAAATGTTTTTTTTAAATAAATGTTTCAAAACGAAAATAAAAGTTACATTCAGCAAACTTAAGGCTGCATACTTTTTCAGAAAAAAAATCGTTGTTGTCTGTAACAAAGGGGTTGAGAAAAAAAATCTTGTTGGTTATTCCTCCTTGGAAAAAAAAGTAAAGGGACACACCCTATTATCGTCAATACGTTTGCCCGTTTAAAGTATATTCATATTGGATCTGTACAAAGAAATATTAACCTTATAATCTGTGTTCTTTGTTCGTTATGTTCAGTTTATCATGAAGTAATCATGATATCACGACATGAATATAGTGAAGATGTGAAAAAACGTATTGTACCGCTGCTAAAAGAAGGGGGAAAAATCATATGTAGTCATCACCCGACTTTCTTGCCCGTAACGCAATGGCTACGTTCACGGCTACCGTGAAGGTATAACGGCTCACGATACTTAGGAGTGACGTCACACGTTATTACCGGGAGTTGTTTCGTAGGAAGAAATTTCAAGTCGTATCAAGAATTGGAGAGTTTTATAAATGAACGGCAACAAAAACATTTGATCAACTTTGAAAATCGCATTCTGTTTGCTAAATTATATATACTTTATATATAATAAATAAACCATTAAGGAATGACATAACCAAGTACCGAAATGTCCAACTAAACCATTCGCGGAACTATATTTTTAAACCGCCCTATGTTAACATTGTAAATTTCTCATGGACCATAATGATACCATTAAACCACGTACCTTATAAATAATTTCGACTATCATTAATTTTACGTTATATTCATTCAAGGCGCATCATTCCAAGTCGTTTGATATATTAAATGCTATATTTTAGCAATGAAACTTCCCATGAACCATAATGGGTCAACTAAACCACTTACCTTGGAACCAATTTCGACTATCATTAATTTTAAGTTATATTCATGCATGATACATCATTCCAAGTCGTTTGTTATATTACATGCCATATGTTAGCATTGAAAGTTTCCAGTGGTCTCACTAAACCACATACACTTGAACCACTTCTGACTGATATTGACCATCACGTGTCTTCAATTAATTTACAAGCCTTTTCTCTGCTTTAGCTATAGAATCTTAAAGGGAGAACAGCATTTGGTAATGCACAGGCCATTTATACATGGAATTGTATAGTGAAAAACGTGGTCCCCTATATTATTTTTGACCTTTTGAACCGGAAGTAGTTCACCGATTTTTTTCTACCAACGAACTCAGTCTTCCGGTTTCCCTAAATTGTCGAATGGCGAAAACGGACGTCGAAAATTCGGAAGTGTTCGAAAGCTAGAGCACCAACAGGCAGAAGACGGACGGGCGCACATTGTGAAAACTTAAGTACTTGGATAGGAGAATGGTTGGATTTACTCTATCGGTCCTAAACAGTGGCGACATTTGGATAGGAGAATGGTTGGATAATGAAAACGCGGACCTAGTGGACGACTCATTCAGAGATAACATAAAATTACAAGATATCGGATAAAGAATTTAAAATAGAGAAAATAAATATCAAAAACGGTTTGGCAATTGAGGAGGTGATCTGGAGAGGAGATCTTCTTAGCTTTAAAGATCTCAATAGCTACGAGAGTGGTGGTCGTTGCATAGATGGAGAATGGTCACAATTTCACTTTTTTTCTTTTGGAGCATGTCCCGTGCGATCGAGCAGTTTGATTTATTTTCTTTTTTCTTGTCTGAGTCCATGTCTTCCTTGAATTGTTTATTGAAATTGCGGGTCGACAGGCCTTATGTACTATTTATCGCAAAATCCACAGTTAAATCTATAACCTCCGGAACGGGAGAAATTGTCGGTGTCTGTTTGGATGGGGGATTAAGAGAGCGAAAGCCGATGAGCGGTAGGAAACTTGGAGGCCGAGTGAGCAGAGGGAGACGGAAAGGCGGTAAAAACGAGGACTAATGAATCGCAAGGATGGGGATGGGTAAGGAGGTTTAGGGTTGGAGAGGGCAAGTTTCCTTCGTTGGAGAATCCGGGAGAAGCTGGAAGTAGTGTAGCCATTGTTTAAGGCGAGGGCGCGTATAGTTCGGAATTCGGTGGCACGGGAGAAAGGATTGTGGGGCAACTTGTGGCACGATCGATGAAGAAAGGGAAGGAGGCTTGTTTATGGATAAGAGGGTGTGAAGAGGAACAGTGGATCAACTGTTTATGTGATGGGTTAGGTTAATGATGAGGATATCGAAGTAGGGAAGAGGGCGGTTAGATTCGGTTTCAAAGGTGAACTAGATGTGGGGTGGGAAAATGTTGAAAGGTTAGCAATGTCAACGGGTGAGGTAAAACGTGTGTGTATATAAAGGCTTATGTCCTCTTTTGTGTATCCTTGATAGCCCGGAAAAAAATGGCAAAACTAGTCGGAAACTCTGTTCTCCCTTTGTTGTGTTGTAAAGTCTCTGCCAATTTTATCGATAGAAACAGCACTATGAAATATCGAGTCTCACGTGATGTTTCTCAGATTCCTTAATTTTGGGCTTTTTTTTAGTTCACCTTCCATATCTAGGAGTTTTCAATGGTCATTCCTATCACCTGCTTTTTATTAAATGTTTTTAATATCGACCAATCCCAAGTTGGGAATCGCAGTTTGCTTTCCGTACAAATGCAAATATGGCGGCTTGCTGTCGACGTAAAAAATTCTCTTAACAAGTCTCTATATGGTGGCATTATCTTCCTAGACATTTGCAAGGCCTTCGATCAAGTTTGGCATGATGGTGTTATTTATAAAATGATAAAATTTGGATTTCCAGATGACCTTATCATGCTGGTGCGTTCTTTCCTCTCAGACAGGTCTTTTTGAGC
>JAHWFO010041228.1:209-53711 GCA_023313115.1 Rhysida immarginata
GAGAGAGAGAGAGAGAGAGAGAGAGAGAGAGAGAGAGAGAGAGAGAGGGAGACAGGAGACAGGGAGATAGAGAGAGCCGAAAATAAGGTTAACCCTATCGAATTGAAACAGTGAGAAATTGTGCATTTTTAAAAATCATAGCAAATCTTTACAGGCATTTATTAGTAACGAGAAGCAAGTTTAAACCTCTGCAGTGTTGAAAAAAAAGAAAATTGGTAATTTTAAACACAAAACTTTAGCTGAAATTCACATAAAACCAACAACTCACATAAAATAGAGTTCACAGGTGGCCGCAGGTATTGTTTGACTTGGTTCACTATTTACTTGCCACACTTGGTGTGGGCAGAAATTAGGTGGAATGTGTGACTGACTGAGCGACCCTCTTATACAATCGTCCTACGAGCAACTAAAACCAAACCAGAACAAGAAAAGAGAAGAGCACAAACTCTCCCTTAACTTACAATTTTACACTTTCGTTTCCCTGTCTACATTAATAACAAAACTGCCCAAATAACCGGACAATAGGAAAGAGTATTAGCGCCTGCATTACTAAGTAGCTATATTGTGTAAAATGTGATTAATAAAACTAAAATAATATTAGTAATACTTTATAAGCAAAATTTTCACTTAAACATTTATTATGCAATGTAGATTAGCATAGAAAATTTAACATTTGCGTGAACCTAAATACAGTGGTAGTAAAGTTTGAATTTTTTGATTTTGTTTTATTTATTTATTTATTTATTTATTTATTTATTTTTTTAATAAAACGTCAGTTAAAATTATATTTAATAAAAAGCCTTCAGTAAAAGAGTAAGAAACAAATGAAAAACATGTAAACTTTTCATCTTCATTATTATTTTTATTATTTTTATAAGTAATCAATATAAAAGTAGAAAAACAGGGACATGTAAACGTGGATAAAACTTGTCAATATTACAACTGTCTGCATGAACTAAGAATACAGCGGCTGTCTAGGGTGCTCACTTCGTGCTCGCGCAAGCCATAGCGAGATCCGTGAGATTAGAATAACGTACATTTTTGTAAACAGGAGAGGCTCTAATTACGCGAAAAAGTGAAAAGATTGGGGGAACACGAATGCTTCACAAACAAACGTATATAATATACTCGTGGCTAGAAAACGCGTTGAAATTTAACTTGAATTAGTATGACCACTGATCATAGTGGTGAGCGAAGCTGTTCACCTAGCAAACACGCTAAGCCTTGCTCGTTCTGTGTGTAAGAAGCACGTACGTTTTTGTTGAATACGACAGAACTTAATTAGAAGGAAAAGAGCTGTAAAAAATAAATGTGAAATCACCAATGCATCAAAAACAAACGTATTTTAATACCCTGGATTGGCAGACGTAGATATTTAGCTTGGATTAGCATGAACGTCGACCGTAGTGACGGGCATCATTGTACAAACTGTGTGCGCTAATTAGGCCTCATGGGATCACCTAGAATTCATCTGGGTGCAAATTTGTCACCATGAGAGACTTTATTTACGTGAAAAAAACGATGAAACAGTTGGGCAACCCTAACAGAGGACAGAAATAGCTATCACATGTACCTTTGGCTGAAAGACATAGTATTTTAGCAAACACAAACGCGTGAACTATGCACCTATGAGCGACCACATGGAACAGTGTTGCCCTGGCGGATGTGGCCTAGCAATATTCACCCGCGCTTGAGCACAGGCTTGCGCTGCATCTAATGCCTTGCAGCACATCGTATAAGACAGTGAAAGAAACATACACCCCATGACAAACCTTTAAAAAGTAAAAATTAATGTAATTAGGAAGAAAACACGACTTTGAGAAAGCGTGCCTGAGAAACAACGTGGTCGACACGGAATCAAGATGCTCGCTTTCGCAAACGTCCCCTTATCATGAATTGTAGAGTGACGTGAAACGTAAAACCTTTATTAGGTAAAAAATATAAAATTCAAGCTATAAAACAATCCAACAAGTGCGCAATTTTATGAACAGATAAGTACGACGACAGCTGTCGAACGCTAATTAACCAGTGCACGTGAAAGTCACAGCCTTATATTGAACATTGGCTTTTGCACAATAAAGAGCACAAAGCGGACAAACATTTTTGATACAAAGTGAAAAAACAAGGTTGTATACAGTAAGAGAGAGAGAAAGAGAGAGAGAGAGAGAAAGAGAGAGAGAGAGAGAGAGAGAGAGAGAGAGAGAGAGAGAGAGAGAAAGTGATTGATTAAATTTATATAATAATTATAGTAACATATCTATTTATATATATAAAGAAGGATGTTAATGGGTTAGTGGATTTATTTCATTGTAGGTTTGTTTGTGGGTTTGTCTTTTTACAAGTCTACAGTTTTATTCTGATCTTGATGAAATTTTGCATACTTGACCTTTAAAGCATGAGGAAGGTCACTGTCTATCACAGATTTCGGAAAAATAATAAACTTCTGCAAAAATACGATATTCATTGTTATAGCAGGGCATATAATTTAGAAATATCTCATGGCCAAAAATGCAAGGCAAAGTTTGTACATTAACAGGTGTTAACAATGGTATCAACACGTAATTCACAAACATTCTGCATGTACCAACAATATATATCTCATGACCAACAATGCAATGCAAAGTTTGTGCAACAATAGGCCCGTCGTGTTCGCATCAACAATGGTATCAATGCGCAATTCACCAATAACAATGAACACAAAATGATGATGCAGTGATAAAGCATTCCTTTCCAAGAATTATAACAATGAACATAAAATGATGATGCAATATGGATAAGTTTCAATTTGTAATAATGCATAGAATTCCTGTTATTCAGGGTTTTTTTATAGAAAAAAAGAGTAAGAGTTTTTATTTAGTACTGAACAAGTTCTTGAAAATCTTTAGGTCAAAATCAATGACACTCTTAACATGACATCGAACAATGCGACATACTGATTGGATGTAGCTAATGGAATATCATCGATGGAACTTTCAAACTGATCCCTTATTTCGTCAATGTGTTTGTGTCGCGTACCGTGTTCTTTAAAGTTTCCCAATAGTAGAAGTCCAGAGGGATTAAATCAGGAGAACGAGGCGTGAAGTCTGTAGCACTTCCTCTTTGTCCTATCCATTTGTGATTGATTGTGTGATCGAGGAAAGTTATCCGTTCGACATAAACGTGAGGTGGAGCTCTTTTTAGGCGCTGGTGTACCAAATTCTCCAATTTCAAATAACCCTTCAGTATCCACTGAGGCTCATCAAACGAAACTCTCGCTGCCATTTTGGTTTAAAAACAAATGAACAACAATGAACGTGTTGCTATGCTTATCCAGCTCTGTCTGTATCGTGCACAACAAACCTCATATTTCTATCATTTCTTTGCAGAGCTATAATGTTTCCAAGAGTCCACTCTTCAATTTGGGACGCTCTATAGCCTAGTGATGAAGTTGCAAGCTGAATTCTAAATATTAGATCATATGTTTTGAATATTTAACATAATATACAGGGTGTTTTAAACAATGCGCAACGGTCAAATAATCTGGAAAAATAAACAGCGGTCTAAAAACTCTAAAATCAAAAAACAAAAACACGTGTTTAATATCTTTAATATCTCTATTCAATGTACCCAAACACCACCCGTCGACCACAACCAATGCGAGTGGGGAAACTTTCGAAATTTCAAATGGAATCCTATATTTCCAACTATATTTATAGTTTGTACACAACATTTGAAGAATGTTTTATTCTTTGAAAATTCATCTAACCGTTTAGGTGATAGAGGCACTGAAATTATGGAACAGACGACAGCAACACTTCTACCAATTTTCTTTGCAATTTCCGCAATATTTAGTGTTTCATCTTTGCATTTTCTAATCTTCTCAACTTCAATTATCTGTTATGAAGGAGGCATGTTTTGTGTCAATAAATCTGAAACACTAACAAGAATGTTTTTACTTGCAAAACTGAAAAGAAGAGCAAATATTTATGTTGTAGCATCGAGACATCATGCGTTGACACACAGAATTAACTTACCTTTTAAAACATGTTTCACTGTTTCTTTAATTGTAAAACGGTTTAGAGAAAATATATAAATATGAAAACTAACATGGTAAATTACTACGTAAGCAAGCTAATGTAAAAAGAGAATTAAAACGAATAAACTTGAAGAAATGAAAGGAGAAATAGAGAGAGTATTCAGTATGAATATATTTGCACAAATAAAAGTTTTTTAATTTGTAGACTTTCTACATATGGTTAATGCTGGGTGCCCACTTAGCGCGACGATAGCGCGATTCTATCGCTTTGAGTCATATGCGCATGCGCAACAAACGCCAGGCGATCAATTCGCTTTTCGGTGCCCACTTGGCGCGACGGTCGCGTGACTGAATGCGCATGCGCTATCTACGCGATCATTTCGTTTCCAACTTCAAGATTTCGTGCTTCCAAAATCAGAATTGGATATTTCGTGCATACAGAATTGCATATTATTTGATATCTTGAATCAAATTTTCCGTAGCGATATCCGATCATATCGAAGTAGGCGCTGCCATGATTGCGTGTGCCACGTAATTCGAAACTGTCTTGTGATTGGGTGCGATGGAGTCGCGCGATCGAAAAGCTCTGGCATTCAGAGCTTTTCAATCGCTTTAGATGCGCTACAGAATCGCCCTCGTGACGTCACTGTGCGCATGAGTGCTTCACAAAGCGATAGAATCGCGCTATCGTCGCGCTAAGTGGACACCCAGAATAAAAGAGCCTCAATTCCTGAAGTTTTCTGTTTAGGCATCTATTATTTTTTTATATTATCGAAATGTATCTACCAATCCAGTTTGGAAGAAAGGGATTACCTACTAGAAATTAGCAAATATTATGGGCAATATGCTCTTGATACTAACAAACTATGGATAACAATAGGACTAAAAATTCAGAAGGAGTTGGTTGGTATATTACATGTCAAATCTTAAAATTCAAAACGTACAATGTGGTGCGACAAAAATACGAAGCACTAAACTAATTCCCACTATCATTAATTACTGTTATATTCCCGAATGACACGTCGTTACAAATTGTAATATATATTTCAAATCATAGGTTAGTATTTAAAGTGATAGCAGTACCACATGGTATAATTAGGACACACCTTACTAAACAATCATTATCATTTATTACTGTTATATTTTCTCATGTCACATTGTTACGATTGCTAGATAAATCAAAACCCATGTATTAACATTGAACGTGCAAACGATACATTGTGGCACGATTAGGAACCATACTACCAAACTAATTCCTACAGTTACGTTAATAACTGTTATATTCAATCATGCAACATTGTTAAGAGTTTTTTGATATATTATAAGTCATATCAATGTCTTATTGAAAACTTTTTAATTGAAATTGGCTATGATATCCCGTCTTCACTTCCCCCCCCCCTCAAACATCCCGCTCATGCTATATTACGCATCAGTTAACTCTAGAACATATTATGGTATCCAATTTTGGGGCGCATATACAGATTTTAATTTAATTCGTTTATTTCGCTTGCAACAATGGTTCCTTAGAATACTTCTTAGACTTCGCAAACCCTTTCCCGTCGATCACCTCCTCAATTCATAACAGATAGCCACAATATATCAACTTTACGTCGCTCAATTAGTAGCCTTCGTCTACAAAATTAATAACGGGAATCTAATTCTCACCACTCTGCTAATCCTGGTTTCCCAAAACCAAATACACTCCTACCCCACCATAACTCCCTCCATTTTAGAACTGCTTACACAAAATACTAAATATCTACGCCGTTGTATATATTACAATGGAGTTAGATGGTGGTCTCTTCTCCTGATACCCTGCGCTGTCTCCTGTCTTTCTCTACCTTTAAGACGGAACTGGAAAAATATATCTTATGTAGCAGAATATCATCAGACATTTCTAAATCTTGTTAGATAAAATTCGACTTTTATGTTTACTTTTATTGTTTATGCTGTGTTTAGTGTGTGTTTTATAATATTACCACATACGTTGATCTGTCATCGTATATTGAAAAAAATGAAAAACCGTCTATGGTATGATATTAGATAATATGAAAGTATTATTTATATATAATTCTTACTGTATTATTATTTTTTATTTCGAATATCAGTACTGCCTTCACAAAATCATTTCACTAAACAGCATGAATCTGTTTATAATTTATAGTAAATTTTATACCCATAAATAGTGATATACACTCAAATGTTATTCCTAATTATTGCGGATTCTGTTTCAATGTTTAAAAAAAAGAGGAATAAGAAAAAAAATTACAATTCCACGTATAAATGCGGATTCTCTTTCAATGTAAAAAAAAAACACAATAAAAATAAATTCAGTTACATGTATAACTGGAAGGCCCTCTCGGGGACAAAATATGTCGGCCTTCAGCCGTACAGGCACCGATTAGGACACTTTTTTATAATAAATAAAGAATATATAAATAAAAAATTTAGCATTTATATTTCAAATGGTACATTGTGGTACGATTAGGACATATACTAATAAACTAAATCCCGTTATCATTAAATATTGTTATATGGTTACGAGTTGTTTGATATATTTACGAGTTGTTTGATATATTACAAGCAATTTGTTAGCATTGAAATTCTACCACGGCCATATAGTACGATTAAAACACATCCCACTAAACTAATTTCCACTATCATTAAATACCATTATATTTAATAATAACAGGTCTTTACGAATTATTTGATATATTACAAGCTATATCTTAGGATTCATATTTCCAACAGTACCACGTAGTACTATTAGGATATGTTCTACGAAACTAATTCCCCTATTATTAATTACTCGTTATATTCAATCTTTCAACGTCGTTATCAGTTGTTTGATATATAAAAAGCCATATCTTAACGTTGAAAGTTCCAACAGTATTATGTAGTACGATTAGGAATCATACTATTAAACTATTTCCCAGTATCATTAATTATTGTTATACATGGTGTAACTGGACGACTTTTCACAAATTTAAGGATATGTAGAGATGATGTGGTTAACATTTTTTATTAATAAACCCATAGTTCCAAACGAAAAGCGATGGAGCCACAGCATGTTTGATGCTCTGCTTTGCTTCAAGCCGTGGAATGGCTGTCTGAATTGCTGTGTTGTCACTGCATTGTAATTTCGAGCGAGAAACCTAGCGCGCAAACGTATTTCCAATGGAATCGTCCAGCGACCGTTGTATGATTGGTCAGGTGCAGCACTTTTGCTGAAAGTTAGGGTAAAGGCGGGTCAGTATGCCAATCATGTAAATTGGCTGCATTACGTATTTACTTTAAATTTTAATTTCTAAAGCTTTCGAAAAACCAATAAAGGAAAAGAAATAATAAATTACTATAAATGAAAAGGAACAATAAATTACAATAAACAACAACAATTTACGAATCTTGAATATCAATTATTTTACGAAATTCCCGTTGATAGTTTAGAACGTTCCGTAAGGGTGAATGTTTTATTGCGCTCTACGTTTTGTGCTGTATGCGTTTAGGAATGAACTTTACTGTGAGGCAGGAAACAGTAAGAACTTTCGTACCCAAGTACGTACAGAACTGTTACTGGACTGTTGCATTTCAGATCACCACAAATTATAAGAATGTGCCGTGGCTCGCGTTTTAAATGTTCACCACATTATCCTCTACATACCCTTAAATTTGTGAAACATCATTCATTTACACCTTGTATAATAGAAGAAACTGACTGAGTGAGTGATCAATGCACAGCCCAAACGATAGATTTGTACAGAGGTTCATTAGCTCAACTAGAAACTTGAAATTTTGTACAGAGGTTCTTTACAAATTTGAGCACTAAGAACGGGGTTTTCGAAATTTAACCCCTAAGGGGGTAAAGGGGGGTAAAAAATTTGTTAACACATTAACTGGTGTTGCACTTTATACTTTCCACATTAAGGGTGTGGCATTACATAATTAAATATATTAATCTCATATTAGGGAGGAGGTATTAAATGTTTAACAATGAGCATAAATATGATTATGCAATGACAGGACGTAGATAAGGCAATGTTTATCAAGCAGGCTAAGGAATCTCACAGGTCTCCCTTGAGCTCCCTAAAAAACGTCCTGACGACTAGCGAGAATTTGTGTGTTTGGCAAAAAAAAAGAGAAAGAACGAATACTGATCAGTGAAATTTGCAACAGAGAGATAAAAATACTATCCAGGTATTGGAAACATCTGAACACAGAGCAGGAGGGTATAAGAGCTGCTACGTCAAAGGCAAAGGAAATTTAAAAAGATAGGTCTAAAGCAGTGCTATCCAAGATTTCTGTCCGCAGGCAGCGCCTGAGCACGCTGGTAATCTTCCTTACCCCCTTATTGCACATTATGTTGATCAGATCCTTGAAGTCGAGTTTCTATTCCTAGTGCAGAGTGGTGACCTTTTGTAAGGCTAACTTACGTTTCACTTTCTTAGCAATATGGTTGACTATGCTTTTACGGAATCCGTTCAATGTAGCAAATTGCTCAATGGTTTGTAGGTCACCACTCTGCGCAGAAAAGAAAAACATGAATCGAGACTAGGCTTACCATACAACCTGCAATTAATCAGGGGCATGGCAAGAATTGCACAAGAATTTTGCCTGGAAATTACGTATAGAAGCTCCATTACGATGAGGATACCATCTGCTCTGAAAACAAGCCTGGCGTATATAAATTACCGTGTGCAGAATGCGATGCTGTCTACTATGGGCAATCCCGTACAGCAGTGAAGACCAGAATTAATCGGCATTTGGCAAGCATCAAAAATGGAAAATTTGCAATATCAAGGTTCGCTGACAACATACTCGATCAGGGACATGACTTCAGACATGAAGACTTCAACATCATACATAGCACTAGCGACCCAGGTCTGCTGAACTTTATTGAGTCATATGCTATAAACAGTGAAGACCCCTCAAGATTGCTGAACAGTGACTCGGGCCCTTCGGATGTGAGCCAATTGATGGACATTGGGAAACTCTTACACCTGCCTAAACTGAACAATAGACTGAATAATCCAACCTGGACCAATGATTTGTTGAAGACTGCCTACTAATAACTTTTTTTGTATATTTTCTTGCTTATGGTATTAGAAACTCTGTAATTGGTTCATAATCAACCCCACTTTACTATATTTATGACGATGTAATTCTTTCCTGCATCAGAACAGATTTATTTTGTTCTGATCAGGTCTTTGTATATGCTGAAGAAGGCAGCTTGGCTGCCGAAATGCGCATACGTTTTAATAAATATCTTATGAGGATTAGTGGTGTCCTGTCGTTCTTGTCAAGTTGTTTCCACAGTTTTTGGCTCCATTTGCTCTCAAAATGTGTTCCATGTTATGCGAGACAAAAAAAAGCAAGTATCAGAAACAAAAGAAATAATGCTTCATTTAATGCAATCGCCCCGTAAAATCTGGCAACACTGCAAATGAAAACTATACCCACTCCCCTCGGCTTTTGCCTGTTGTGAGATTATTCCGCGAGCATTTTATGTTGCACGCGGGCATTGTGCACGAAGTGGAATGTCCTGGTCTAAAGTATCTAGTGATGGTCCCTGGGGGTGAAGATGGATCACATTTTAATTTGAGACAGAACAACAAGAATGTAAGTAAAGCCCGGGCAAAGCGTGCAGTATAAATAAGTTCATTAAGAGTGATGGTTACATCCCACCTTTGAGAATTATAAAACAAAATTGACTTTATAAAAATACGTAGAATTCCTGTTCTTTGGGCTTTCGTTAGAAGTTAGCGTTTTCTTGGAAATATTTAATAATGATCCGTAACTGGAGATAATGGAGAGACTACGCAGAGCTAAAACGAAATACACAATACGTTTTTCCTGCCGTGTGAGGATGATTCGCCTCTTCTAACATTTAACTACGCCCACTGTCCGTTTTGCACCGCACTGCATTGCTGTATATTGTATCCACAGACAGACAGATGGACGTCTGGAAAAACCGATCGCATAAGCACTTTTGTGTGAAATTGTACAAAGAATGAATTCTTTCACCAGAGAGATAATCAGTCATTAGCTGGAAAGGTTTCCAGCGTTAGTCCTAAGCAGATGCAATTAGATATTGAAAGTTCAAAGTGTGGTTAGAAATTGGAATGATATTACTTCCTAACTTCAGTCCTTGTTTTGTTTCACCAACCAGAAGTACCTAGAGAGCTAAACTCAATTAATGACAAGGACTTCTGTTGATGATTTAATGAATATATCAATATTACAGAGATAAATCAACACATGCAGAAACCTGTTGGATTTCTTTGGAAGCACAATGATTTCGTTTTTACTGGACATGTTATGATTCACTCAAATACTAAAAGAAGAGAATATGAAAAGATTACTAAGCAAAATGAAAAGATTGCCAGAATTTTATATTTAAAAATTAATGAAACGTAATAACATACACAATAATAAAAATAAATGAAAAATAATACGTAATTAAATATTTAGGATCGTCTCATTTTATCTCAAAAAATAAAACAAGTTAACCGAGAAAAATATTAACAATGATTATATAAATCTTTCTAGGTTTAAAATTTGCGTTGTAAGAAATTCAAAGAATCAGTTGTAAATGCCATAGCCTGCAATGATAAGACAAAGATTGCGTTTTCCCTGCTTTAATTAGAAAACACTGTCCTTTCCCTGCAAACGTTTTGTTTTCATTAGACAAGAATAGAAGAATGTTGAATACTAGAAGAAAAAAGAAAAGAGACAGTCATTTACAGATTTAGATAGTTTAGTTGTTCTATTGAAAAGTATTGGTCTCCAAGAGTAATGTGGTAACATACCATTGGAGTCCTATGAATGGAGAAGAGAACTCTCTTGGAAGATAAACATCTCTTTGCAAACATGAACATTTTTAGAAATGAGATTAGAAACAATTACATGTCTCCAAAGGCATCACATCTTTAAAATTAAACAAGATGACTCTAGTTCAAAGTTTTGGTAAGTTTGTCAAAAAAAAAAAAAAACGAAGTCCTTCTGGTCCAAAAGCAGAAAAACGACTGTGTTATATTTATTCTGAATAATTTGTTATGATGTCGTGGCTAAAAGATGCTATGGAGCTGAGATAGATCGAATTACCTAATTGGGTGAAGGTATCTTAATTAAATAACGTGTGGATTAAGCTTATATATTTAATAAGTTTCAAATACAAATTTTGCAAGTTGGATGTTATTACACGTCTAGAGCAATGACTGCTAAGCCTGAATAAACGCTTTGCTTCGAGACACGCTCTCTGTCTGGTGCACCATTAAAAATCGGTCAAGAAGATGAAATCGAAAGCATGGTCACTTCCGAAAAAAAGTCGTGCAAAAATGTTAATTTCTCTACGTTTTGTATGGGGCATACACGTTGAGCAGATGGAAGTTAGCATCAGATGTTGAGATGTCCAGCAATTTAAATCTGCAATCTTAGTCACGCACATAATTCGTTGCCTGGTGGCTACCCCTTGGCTATGATGAAAGGAAGAGTTGATGCAAAACAGGCCACTGAGGTAGCAACTACGATGGTCATGAAGTTCGTAACATGACTACTTCAGAGCATGCGTACGTGGAGAAATAAATCCGGCACATAAAAGGCGATGAATGTGGCCAGACCATCTGCTTAAAACGGCAGCCAAGGGATCAGACGTTCAATAAAATAACTTTAGTCATTGTGCAACTGATGTGTGGGGCGACGCCTAGTCCGAAAGGAGTAATTATTGACGGTGCAAGAGTCCTATTGCAACACCACCTAAGGAGAAAGCCTGAATGCGGAAATATCAATCATTGTATCAATCATTGTGTTATTGATGAGATAGTTTTCTGTAATGTTATTTCTACCAATTATATACTCTAAATTATGAATTCTTATCATGACGTTGTGACTAGTCTCAGTGTGTGTTTTTGAGTGTGTAGTGAATTCTGTGAATGTTTGCTGTTTTGTCTATTGCTTATGCTGAATTTAGTGTTGTAGTTCGTTTCGAAATAAATGTTGGGGCGTGGTCCCTGTTTGGGAGTAGTAGATTTGGTGTTGTATGATGGAGTTTGTTTGTAATCATTTTGTAAAATGACTTGTGTGTCTTGTTTAATTTTAAAGTTTATGTATTTTAATTGTCAGAACGTTTTGAGTCTTTCGGCAATTACTAATATAGGGAAGCTGCAACAATGGCTGGTGTTGATCTTGTCCAAGCTATGTTGATGCAGCTTTTCCTGAAATTTAGACGACAACAAAGGCAATGGGTGAGGACGTTTGTTGTAAAAGAGCGTTCGTCTTATCTGTATGTATCGTGCAGGAAAGCCACTCGACAGCGTGTCGTTCTATCCGCTGCCCCCCCCCCGTTTTTAGCGATGTTCGAGGAAAAGTCAATTTTATTTTTATTTTTCAGGAAAAACAGGTTTTATTATTCAGCTAATTGCTTCCGTTGATCGCAAAATTAAATATACCCATCCTGGGATTTCATGGATTTGACCCGCTACCGGAGTGAAATTCTTTCGATCTTTGTGCATGGAACACTGCAAATCGTTGTTCATTTGTTACCTGGATCCAAACAGAAATTAGCGATGAACTTGAGAACTCAGCAGTAGTATCACATGAGATCATTCCTTTTTATGTTTTTTTTAAATGAAGTCAGCTTGATTGTGGAGAAGTCCGGTTCAATTTAATACGGAACAGAATATTGCCCATCTCCACTGTATATTGTTGCCACATTTGCGAATATTTTATTAAGTGAATTTTATTCTATCGTGAATAAAACACAATCCAGCAGCTTTGTTTTACAAGTATTCTATGGGATATTCTGCTCAAGGTCCGTCGCAACGCAGTGTTATATGCACTCTTACCTGGTCAAGCAGCCATTGCGTTAAAAGGAATTTTTACTTACACCCTCAATCGTCTTCGGATTGTATCCTGCCGTCTGCCAGGGGAATTGTAAAGCGGAGCTGTGCGAATGAGGCTGTCTTTTGAGTGTTATTACATTAAGCATAACGGAGCAGTTTGTCTCATAACAGTCCATTTTGCCGAGTGCTGACAGCCGATGTGTGTAGTAGTTGTAGCTCTGAGAGGCGAATGAAGGGGGTAGTGTCTGTGGTGCCAGAGTTGAAACGTCATGTTTGTTAAAGTCAGGACTGCTCTCTCCTCTTTTATCCAAGCCTGCAGTGCTGCATTGTCGCAAGACACTGAGGTTGGAGCTGTACAAAGGAGAGCATGACGCCTTCCTGTGGCCTCCCCCGCCCTATTGACCCGAGGCTCAGCAGATCCAGTGGTGTTGTAGCAGTTTTCAGCCTTCACAGTCTTGCGTTCATGTGCTGGTTGTGCCTAGGTTGCTTTCCTTTTGTAAGAGCTCATGTGCCAGCGTATGCATATTTAGCGTCAGAGTAGACCAATGAGTTGTCTTAAACAGGCTAGTGGTTGTGTAGTAGCCAAATTGGCAATATTTTAAAGTTTGGTATTTATTTTGAAGTTTGATGTTTGGTAATTATTTTTTGGGTTCCCAAATAACTTATTATTAATTATATGTACAGATTTTTTAAAGAAATAAATGACAATTCTTTTCTCAACCTGCATCTGTTCTTTGTCCTAGCAACACCTCTTCTCGCAAGTCTAAAACACCCCTTGCGTGGGTGTGCATTGTTAGAGGGTACTTTTCTGGCACCCTCACCTACGCGCTCAGGGCACATTATAATAACAATGTATGGCGTTTCCACGCTCAAGCTTTCTTTACAGGTGGTGTTGCCTCAGGGCGGGCAAACGGCAACATTGACTAGTCTTCTCTATGCTTGCCCACCTAGAAGATATCATCTTCTTCTCGCTGCTGAGATGGTGATAATAGCGATTCTTTAGAGGGTTCTTTGTTTTCGATCTTCCGTCTTGCTGTTTTGGGTACGCAAAAGAATTTTTTTCTTTGGCTGCTGATGCCATTGAAGCCTTCAGCTGCATCAGAGATTATGGGCAGTCCACACTCAGTAGAGAGGGCGGGTGCAATGGCGGATGCAGTGGTGAAAAACGTACCTTGGAGATGCTCGTCTCTGGGACGATGAAGAACTTGCTTTCATGTTCATCAGAGATGACTGGCTCACCCATCGTGATGTCTTCTGTTGTTGGTCAGCTGTCTTCTGGAGGCTTCAGAGTCGACGGCGATAGCGATGGATTTGCTGATGGCAAGTAGGGAGAATTCATTGGACAACATTGTTTTTACCCACGATGCGATTGCACGTGTTGCGCTTCTTCAGGAGAGAGCGGTCTCTCTTGACATGCACTGACTTCTGGCGCACCAGCAGCGCTGTCTCATCTCATTAAAAAACACTAAAATTTGCTCTCTATGCATTATCAGGAAATCCTGTATGTCACTTCACAGTTTCATATCGAGCAGAACATCTCCTGTTTGGAGACGAGGGGTGTGGGATATTCGGAATGAGCACTTCACCAAACTTCAACAAGAAGTTTCATATATACCCTCTGGAAGGCAGCAGCAAAAATCCCTTAATGTGGAGGATGAGGTGGGCAAAGTCGGCGTTTTAAAGGTGAATTGTGACGTTACCCACCTTTAGAAAAGTCCTCATCGACGATATGATGGGCAATAGAATGATTCCTGCAGAGCATTCTCGACTCCGTTAAGTAGAGCTTCTCTAGGACCAAAACAGCCAGTTCCTTGGGGGCCAGAACATGAGTTATGACACTTTTGGCGTATACTGCCATCATATAGCTAGATTTTGTTAAAAAAAAAAAATCCAATGGTCTGAAGACTGGCACAAAAAACAAAAGAGGATAATAGAAGGAGCTGCATGTGCAAGTTCAGTTCCAACAATTAAATCCAATCTTTTGTGCCCTGTAGTGCGTGGGAGTGGGGGGAGGTGCCGTAAGGATCCCCTAATGAAAATTCACTCCCAAGCACAACAGGAGCTGGTTTTTGGACTTGCGCGTGGTAAATGTTATATTCGCAAGGAGTAGAGGCTGACAAACGATAAATCATTCTTTTTAATTGATTAGAACCAATAATTATGAATACATATTATTAATATTGAAAATTAGGGCCCCACACTAAAAAAAACGAAATAGGCTTAACAATTATATTAATAATTATCCAACAATCAATTAACCTTTTAAACAACGCGAAATATCCTGTATTGACAAATTTTAATTAACCACGTGCACCAGCACATGGGAAACCAATGAGCAATTCATGCTACATGCCCAGCCTGTAATACCCAATATCCAGGCCGCCAGTACCTGACGAGAGTGAATCGAGTGCAAGAACTACCCAACGTAAGCGTCACGCCCTCCTTTCTTATGTTGCTAATCAGTGCTATATATTAGCGCTGCACAAGCTTGGTTAACCAGGGGTGAGAGCATTAACCCCTCAACAATATTTGGACGTTTTACTGTCCGCTCATAGACGCCTAAGATTGCACTCTATCCACTCGCGTATCACGTTGCTATCGTTAAGTAATTATTTTAATATAACAACTATCATTGACGTGACAATTCACCACCAATACATGTAAGCATGCTTTTAATAAACGCTCATAGAACGCCCCCACGTGACAGGCTTCGTTTCACAGACGCTAACGATTATAAACATCGTTTGTTGTAAACATTTATGTTCACTAGTTCATATTTTACATTAGCCTATCGCTAATTGACGATAGTGTCCTTCAGCGCTGTGCTATGAACGAAAATTTTAACTCTGAATTGGCCCGTAGTTTCTCATATATTCTCACCAAAGAAAATTAACTGTCGCATATGAATTATCAATTACAATTGTCACATTCTTTTAATAAGCAACTTCCCAAATGCTAATTATTCCCACGGGTGATGCTAACTTTAAAAATGTCAGATATGATAAAAATAGAACGATCTCACTGCTCTGTCGCTGATTCATTCTCAACTTGGTCGGGAAACTTCGTTCTAGACGCATTCCTTCATATGACGCTCGCTTTCGTCGTATGACAGTCACGCACATCAAGGAAAAAAACCATCACCATCGTCAATTCACAGGTCAGATTATTTATAACTAATTCATAACCATCATACAGGCCTGCTTTCATCAAAAACTCCTATTTATCAGCAGAAGACACATCCAAAACATCACTGCTAGCTCGGAAGGAGGGACTCGAACGCTCTTTTTTTATCGACGCTTGCCTGCAACAGCCTGAACAACGATCGCTCACTCTCCCAAAAATTTCTCATTTCCTCCGGGTTTGTTGAGGCTCAAATACTGAGAAAAGCTGCCCTAACAATGTCTGCTTAAAATTATCCAAACAATTGGGCAGTTTCTCTCAGATAACTAAAAAAAACTATTTCCAACAATCGGGAAAATATCACATACGTACTAAAGAAAACAATTACCTATGTAGCAAACTGACTTATTTTTATTGAAAAATTCCACACACTTGATCCATATTCATAACCAAACACATCACAAAACACTCACCCAGCTACCACAAAACGATCGATACAACACTCATTTATTCAAACAAATTCACTTAAAACACAGACATTTCAATAAACGACACCAACCAACTATAACATGAAAACAAAATACCAAACGAACGCACAACACACACTGACACCAGTCACACTTTAACTGCTAATGAATTGCACACATTATTATATCAAGATATTAGAATATCAAACTTAGTTAATTATTTAATAGTATGTTGTGTACAATATAAAATACAAAATCCATGTGATGAAAACAAAATTATCAATGACAAAATTTTACCTATCACAATAAGGTGCGGGATGTATATATGAAATGAATGCCAATTATCTGCATAATGGTCGACCTTGCTTATAAATATTATAAAATAAGGACTCTAAAATTAGCAAAGGGTAGAAGCTTTTTATTGCTTACGCGTTTTGTAATAATTACACTTCAAGGAAAACAATCCAACTACAAATCAGGCGACAATCAATCGACAATCGAACAGTGCAGGGAAAACGAGACGAGTGGTCCGAATGCAACGCTTTCACTGCCATTCTCTCCAGGAAGTAACCAGGCGAAGTACACTGAATTATGGAAGAAGCCAGATGAAACCTAGTTAATTCATCAGAGGATAAGATGAGGTCCTTTGTTATAAGGACGATAGAGTTGATTGTTGATAGACGAGGGGCACGAGGTGCTATAAGATCCAGTAGTCGGGAAAGATGGCCTTTTGGATGTCATCAAGGCCTGCGATGCCTGAGGAAACTTCTAAACGTGAGTGGGTGTTCCAGAATATCTGCAACCAGAAGATTTGGATGGTCATTGATCTTCGGAAGCAACTTCTTCAGCGACTTCTGCACATAGCTACCAATTGGAGGTAAATGGAAATCTTCAGCAATAGAAATATTTGTGACCACTCTCCTGTCAAGTTGGGTGATAGTCCTTAGGGTAACGTTTCGGAAAGTTTGGAGATCCTTCAGTCTGGATTTGCATATTGTAGCCCAGGCAGGCATACAATAATAAAGAATGACTCGTATAACCGTCTTGTAAAGCAAAAGTTTGGTATCCACTCCAAGGGCGCTGTTTCGTCCCAGAAGGGCAACTAGACTGAACTTCGCTTTCTTGGCTCTATTTATCGCATAGGAGACGAGATCTTCCCAATTTAGCCTGGCATCTACCACCACCCCGAGGTATTTATAACTTTTTACCCACTTTTACCAGAAAGGAAGAGGGGACTCGGGGTTTTTCGAAGTTTCTTCGTAATGAACATCGCCTTGCACTTGTCACCGTTTAAGTCGAGTCTCCACTTTGCAAACCATTTCTCGCACAGATGTAAGGCCTTTTGCAACCGTGATATGACGTTAGCGAGATTTCGGTCTGTAGTCATGAAGGCCGCGTCGTCAGCGAACAGATATAGCTGCAATTAGTAAAATTTGGGAAGTCATGGATGAAAAATTTGAACAGTGCAGGGCACACCAGCAATGACGTCACAAGGATTAGACATGGAGCAGCCAACCTTGACACGAAATGTCCTGTTTGACAGAAAGGAACTAATCAAGGTAATGTGTTCGTCCGAAAAATCACAAGTAATCATCTTGTATGTGAGGCCGTTGTGCCAAACCTGATCAAAAGCTTTACGGACATCCAAAAAGACAAGACCACCATACTTGGCACAGTTAAGAGGAGTGTTTAGATCTGCAACAAGACGTCAGATCTGAAGTTGGCAGGAGTGACCTGGGCGAAAGTCAAATTGCTCATCACGAACGAGAATTTTTGCTACACAGATTTCGTCAAGCCTCTTCAGAATGATGCGATCGAAAACTTTTGATAGCACAGGTAGCAAGCTATAGATCTGTAGCTGACAGCAAGAGTAGGGTTTAGACTAGGCTTTGGTATGGTAACTATGACGGACTCTTTCCACTGGTCAGGGAAGTAACCAAGTTTCCAGCAGTCCTTCATGGCTTCAGTAATGATCGATATAATATTAGAAGGCAAGTTCTTGAGAGCACTGCTATCATGAAATCAATACCTGCTGCTTTCTTAGTTTTAAGTCGCTTGATAACGTCGGAGATTTCTTGGGCACTAATCCCTTCTTTAGAGGTGGGAACACGATGAATGTACTGGTAAGCGATACACCCATCGTTAACTATCTGAGTGTTTTGGAGTCTGTCCAAGTTTGTCTCACCAGGCGTGGTAAATTGACTTTTCAGGGAATCAGCGATCAATTGAGCCTTTTCCACGTCGCTGGTGACAACGTTGTCATTGCCTGCAAGCAGTGGCGGCAATT
The DNA here is from genome assembly GCA_023313115.1 of Rhysida immarginata. NCBI lineage: Eukaryota > Metazoa > Arthropoda > Chilopoda > Scolopendromorpha > Scolopendridae > Rhysida > Rhysida immarginata. Next base: position 18,936 of record JAHWFO010041228.1, read on the forward strand.
GGATTGGCCTTTAAGGCTCTCACAGTTCCCCAGAACGAGTTGTCTGGACAGTCAAGGGCATCAGTTTATCGTTCCACCGTTGATTTCGTAGTGCTTTAACCTCTTTCTGCACCTTCTGAGAAAGCCGGTTGTGCTTGGTCTTGAGAAAGGAAATCGCTTACGCTGCCATAATCTTCTGTAAGAGTTCCTTTCGAGAATAAGACGCCTGATATAAAGAGGCAGGTCGAGGTGTTCAGGAAGCTTACGATCGATAGTAGAGGTACTGGAAGTAGTGGCATCGTTGACTTAATATTGGCATTAATATTAATGATAGCATTTTAGCGGGTGATAGCATTATTGTTACTATTGATCAATAACCTCCTTATCAATAACCTCCTTGTAAGGAATGCTATTTTCTATAAGAATATCCCTAAAGAGCTTCCTGTCCTGTTTAGAGCGGAGCACAATCTTCTTATCGATGTTTAAACCCTCAAAAATAAGCATCACTGGACGGTGGTCAGAGGATAAGTCGTCAACTGTGAACATATTATAGGGCTTGAGGAAACCTTTAAAAACTGCAATATCCAGCACGTCGCTAACAGAAGGATGGTTGCAGTAGTATGTGTCATCAAGAAGACCAGCAACGAATGTTAAAATCTCCGTTTTGATTGGTACATTTGGAGTTCCACGCCTGGTGCTTAGCATTCAAGTTGCCCCCAATAATAACCGGAATGGGCCCAGACAGCAGCTCGTCAAGTTCTACATTCAGGTTGATTGCGTTCACTATTTATGGACCCACCCCACCAATTGAACCGCAAATTTCAACCGTGGGGTTAACAAGGAATGTTATTCGTTCAAAATACACGAATCATAACTCATATTGTCATGGGTAGATAAATTATATAATCATAAGTTAATTGAGCATAGAAAATAAATTAAAAACAAAAGAACATAAAATCGTTAAATAACAAAATACTGAAAGGCTCTACATTGTGATAATCGATATTTCTAACAATCGATACTTATTATTCCCGTGATCAATTCCGATTCTTGCTGTTGATTACTTCGTTTACCACATCCAAAATCGGTTTTTTTTCAAAATTTGTCTGGTTGCTTAAGAGTAATGCCACACCTGCTATTATGTGTCTTCTGATTTCTAAAGTTTCTATCGTGAGGATCCGTCTCTGGTCCTTTTCTTTTTTGTAAATGCTCATAATTTCTTGAATATCGGCGAACGGGTGTTTCTTATCAATCAGATGTGTCGCGAATGCACATTTACGATATCCATTCACCTACGATCTGCGATGTTCATTATACCGTTCTCTAAATGATCTTTTCGTAGATCCTACGTAAAGCGCTTCACAAATCTTGCATGTTAATTTATAGACACCACCAGATTTGTACAGATCTTCTTGGTCTTCATTCTTTTTGTCCGGGTTTAACAAATATTCACATTTGTTTCTTGTTCTGTACCCAATTTTTAAGCCTTTGTTTCGGAATATATTACTGATTTTTGTAATTTCCGGACCTGTATACGTAAATGCCTCATACTTTTGTTTTTCTTTTCCTTCCTTTTCTGAGTGTTTAATTTGCTTTCTGCGGTTCATTATCGTTTACGTAATTGTATCCGGGAAGGAATTACTTCGTGCTATGTCATATATCAATCCTACGTCGTGCTTCATATATTCTGTTTTTAACGGGTAATTGTAAGCTTTCTGAAACTAAAACCCCAGAGCGGCACTTTTATGTTGCGGAGAGTGATTCGAACTGAAGCCAATTATATTGTCTGTTGTTGTGGGCTTCCTGTAGAAACTGAATTCAAGATTTTTCTTCTCCGGTACTCATTGATACGTCTAGGAAATTGATGGTTCCTTGTATTTCTACATCCATGGTGTAAGCCATGCTTTGATGAAATTGGTTAAATTCAATGATACCAACAATGGTATCATCGACATATCTAGCATAGAAAACAATTATATGTTTTTCAATGAGAGGTGCAACACATCTTTGTTCTAATTCTTATAAGATTGCTACTGCCATAGTCGCGCATATCGGAGGTCCCATTGAAACTCCAGAGGGCATCGCATAGAACGAATTATAATATTGGAAATAATTCTGTTTATGTATTACTTTCAGTGACCCATTGATATCGTTACGAACATCTTTGTCTATGTTTTCATTGGAAAGTCTCCTATTAATGATATCAATTGTTTCCAGAAAATTATGCCTCTCGACATCGTAAATTTGTATACGAACAATTGATTGGCATTGCAAGCGTTAAGTGGCATTGCAAGCCAAAAAACAAGTGATGGTAAATATACATATGGCGAGATATATAAAGATGCCTGTGGAGACTACGGATTCGATGCTTTTGATGCTGTAATTAAGGATAAGCTAGAGGTTTTGCGCCAAGAAATGTGCATTAAATATGATAATTTACAAGGAAAAGTCGAGTCACTAAAAGGGAACATAACCGAAATCCACGATAAAATTGCTAATATGCATGCTGAAATTTCTGCAGCACGTAATGAGGCCAACCAGAACTTCAGTAAGTTGGAGCAGTTCCTCAAATATCAATTCTCTGCTCTGTCAGTGAAAGGTAATCAGTCTACAGGTGAAACGTCTGACTATCTAAGAGACTCTTGTGAAATAGAGAGTGTGAATCCTCAGCCTATGGAAACTATCCCCTCCGACTTAGGGAGTAACGATAATGATGGTAAAGACCCGATTAGTACAAATCGCAAACGTCTATACAATGATACGGATAAATGGATACCTGCAAAATCCAAAAAGGTTAAAATAGCGTTGAAAATTGACAACATCAAGGATGTTGTTGATAAAAATGATACAATCGCTGTTGCTTTTCGAGAAAGCAAGTCCGAACAGCTAAAAAATGTTGAAAAGCCAAATACCAAGAGCAGCTCCTATATACCGCTAATTATAATACGTACTCACGGTCAGCCAATCAAACAAATCCTGGGCGAGATTAAAAAGCATGTGGGGATTAACCAAGTTACTGTAGACACGGGCAGAGCAGAGACGTTCAAAGTAAAGTGTCATGATGAGGAAACGCATAGTAAATTGGTGTCTGGCATAAAAGCTGATAACGTGCAAAAGATTCAGCATCATTAAATCGGAAAAAGTCCTCAAATACGTTATACGAAATGTGGACGTGACCTATGACCTTAACAATTTTAAGGAAGATCTAAGAAAAGTCAATTATTTTCCTGAGAAAGTGATTAGACTTAAAAAATGTTACTCAACAAGACAATAAGAAATGTTACTCGCCTAGGTCCCGTAGCTGTATCCATCAAAATGTTCCGTGGGAATAAGAGACCATTACAATGCTTTAATTGCTTACGATTTGGTCATATATCTTTAGGGTGTACTGAAGCCCCTCGCTGTAGCAAATGTGCAAAAAAACACCGGTCACGAAACTGCCCAAATGTTAAATGAAAAGATCTTTCAAAGTGTTTAACATGCGATGGGCAGCATACATCCAGTTATACAAAATGCACAAAATATCCGCAAGTCTAACGATTCCCGACCAAAGTTACTCCGGAGACAGCTTATGCCTAATAGTCTCGAAAAAAAATAGGCAATATATGCCATTTGTATAATGAATTAGGCAAAAAATATCCACAAATGAGTGGAATTCTTACGAGCAAACACTGAGATTATGGCTGATCGACCCTACATTATTATTAACAGAGGTAAGTTTCGTTGCTTCATATGGAACGCCAGGGGAATTCCTCGGAGGCGTATTGAGTTTTAAAACTATTTAATTAAATGTGTTATAGACGTGGCATTTGTTTGTGAGACACATCTAAAGCCAGGCCAAGACGTCAGAATTCCGGGCTACTGTGTCTATCGCAAAGATAGAATTGTTACTCACAATATCTAGGGCTCATCTGGAGGTGCAGCAATTATCGTTAAAAAAGGCATTCAGCATCGGGAAGAACTCATTCGAATGTATACAGGATGGAGGTTGCTTGGGGTTTTTATCACAGATACAACTGTTGGCGATGTAAAATTCCTGGCTTTTTACAACTCTCCCAAGCATAAGATTGATGTTGACGAGCTCGATGAGCCATCCTCTTGGAGTGGAATTCCACACGTCATAGTAAATGTTGAAAGGGTCACTTTACTGATGCCATCAATGTTTGTGCTTCTCCAGTAGAAGTGAAACGGCCTGTACATCTCGATCTTACTCCAGGACTCAAGTATCTAATAGACCAAAGAAACAGGGTAAGGAAGCGATGGCACGGAACACGATAGCCTTGGCTTAAAACCAAATATAACCGACTTACGAGAACAGTAGGGTAAGGTGGGGTTATTTGGGTCACAGGTAAAATGGTTCAAGCTAAGCATGCGTGTTTATAAAATCGGCAATTTTGTGTTTCACGAAATTGCCGGTATATTGGCTCTCAGCAGCCCGTCCTGAAGGTGCTGTAGACCCCATATCATTTGCATTGTTGCCGTCGAACAAGAGAAATAAAATTTTCAAGTGTCCATTCCGCATGGCAAAGGTGAGTGAAATTTCCGTCATGAATGCGATGCGTTAACTTCAGATGGCACAATTATTTACAGAAACATGTAGTAACTAAATTCTTACATAACACGACAGTGTACGTTTTAAGCTTTTTTTAGACACATGGTTTCAATCGCTAGGCTCTCGTGTTTTTTATCATGATTTTTTTTCATAACACGCGTGCGGGGGGTTAAATGGTTCAGGTTTTGCTGGTAATGTGGGTCGCTTCATCTTTTTACGATCTAAGGGAGTTTCAAATTAAACTACTCAAAAAAGTTTGAATAAAACGTTGGAGCATTATCATAACTCCTGACGTTAATTTGTTTATTGATATGACGGATAAAGCTAAGTTGTGAGAAAATTAAAAAAAAATATTTCATCTCAAATGTTGGCATTCTAATGAGGAGTTAGATTATGGTATCATGATAATCGTGCTAGTGAACGTAATGACATTCTAAAAATTATGAATTGTTTAATTAATAAACTGCAAGCATTTTTATGGTAATAAAAAAAAAATAATGTTTTTATTTTATCAGATTATGCCGCGAAACTATAAGCGGAAGATTATTGGAGGCTTTTTCGCTTGGGTTGAGAAAAACATGGAAGAAGCTCTCACTGCTATTGAAAAAGGAATGTCGATTAGGGAAGAGTCCGGACAATTTTCCATCCCATTTGGGACACTGCAAAAGCTTTTATGAACCGACAACATCAAAATTCAGACAGTGGATTCAGTGTCAAATGTGTAAGATATGGTCTCGCGAAGTGTGTGTGTGGGGATGACAGGAAAATATCTATAAATAAATATAAAAGTTCAATTTCAGTGTTTGACTTGTTTTATGAAATAATAATTCCAATTATTCAGGTGACCCATATTTTCCACTGTCTTGGGGTTAAGTGGTTCAGAGGGGGTGATATGAAATTAGTTTTTTTTAGAATTAACTGTTTATTTTTAACCTATCAGATTGCTTGTGTATACAGTACTTGGCCATTCAATAGTCAATATAATTTTTTTAAAGTGCTTATCTAAAGACTTTTTTTTATTTGCTCATTATCTGCGAACTGACCCAAATTACCCCACCTTACCCTTCATGAGTAAGTAAATAAACTTCATAACGAGATGGAATGAGAAGGTGAAGAGTTTGTCAACCCGGGACTATTCTATCTGGTGCAAGATTCGAGCCTTACAAAAAAAAGGCCATGAACATTCCACCGCTTTTAGATACTAATGGACATTCTATAACTAATGACCAAGACAAAGCACAGCATATTGCTGATTCGCTTAAACAACAATTTGTGACTCCAAAGAATGATCGTCCAGAAGGACTAGAAATATCCAAAACGGTAGAAAGCAGCATAACAAGGTATTACAACAATAGCTAGTATATGGCAAAACATAATATACAGGTAGCTGAGATTCAAAATTGCTTTAAGAAACTCAAGAAAAAGAAAATACCAGGTAAAAACACTACTAATGGCAATGCCTTAAAAAATTTACCGCAAATGTAACTAGTGATATCACTAAAATTATTACTGACTGTTGGGATAACTGTTACTTTCCGGAAAATGGAAACAGTCTGTTGTCCTAAGTATCCCCAAACCCGGTCAAAATCCTGCAAACCCTGTAAGCTACAGGCCCATCAGTTGTAGAACAATTCTTAGATTTCTGCACAACCAATAATCTCATCGGTGCAGAACAATTTGGTTTTTGGGCGGAACATTCTTGCCAGCTCCAGGTTTGGAGACCTATAGCGGATGCTAACACCACCCTTAATCTTTCGATATACTGCGGGGTCATCTTCATAGATGTTCATAAAGCATTTGATCAGGTCTATATGAAGGCCCTATTTATAAAATGATAACTGATGGTTTCCCACATGATTGAATTAGTCTAGTTTACTCGTTTCTGTCCAACAGGTTTTTCAGGCCAGAGCTGGAGTAGAATTATCTGATATCTGCGAGATAAAAGGCGGTGTCCCACAAGGATCAGTACTGAGGCCAGTTCTGTTCAATAACTACATACGTGACTTCTCTGAAATATCCTACTGCAAGCTATATTTTATGTGGATGATGCTAGTATACTGACATGGGCACGCCAGCTTATTATTGTTGTATCACGTTTGTACAAAGCCCTTAAAGAATGTGAAATCTGGTTTAGCAAGTGGCGATTAAAAGTGAATGTCGACAAATGCAAAGCTATGTTTATCACTAAGAAGAGAAAGAGAAATCTTGACTCCTTAAAGGTATATGGCTAATACTTGGAATGGGTTGATAATTATATATACCTTGGCGTTGTTATTGATTCAAAACTATCACGGAATATGCATGTGACTTATGCGATGAACAAGGCCAAAAAGCAAAGTTATCTTAATTGCTCTGTTGGGTCTTAACAGTGCCCTCAGTGTTGATAATAAACTACTGTTATATAAAATTATTGTTCGTGTCATCTTGCTATATGGCATGCCCGTCTGGGCTACGATTTGCAAGACAAGATGGAAGGAACTCCAAACTTTCCAGAACATTACCCTAAGGACTATTGCACAATAAGATAGGAGAATTGCTCGCAATTACTCCATTCATAATGATTTCGATATGACCCATGTCGGGATAATATGTTCAAGAGCTCATGAAAACCGTGCTGCTTACCACAGTAAATCATGATAATGATCTAGTCTCTGGCATTCTAAAACGTTCTCTACATAAAAAAAAAGCATTCTAATCCAAGACATATCCTTGATGTCAATTTTGATGACATTGATAATATCATCTTCCCTGATTACTGGGTTTCATAAATTCTTTCTTTTTTTCTGTGGCTTACTATGTAATATACTGCTAGTTCAGGCAATCGTCAATCAAATTTTCCTCCACTAAGAGGAAGCAATCTTCTTCTATAGTTTGGATGATCTTTGAGGGTACATCAGGCTTTGCTTCTAGTTCAAGGTATTTCCCTTGGAATGTAATTTGCTTATGAAGGGTGAGATTATGGAAGCTATGCTTCAATTCCACACGAATATCGATACACTACACTGTTCGATTGTCGATTGTCGAGCCACAATTGCAGTTGTATTATTTTCTATGAAGTGTAATTTTTACGAAACGCATAGGCAATTAAAAAGCTTCTGCCCTTTGCTAATTTCAGAGTCCTTATTTTATAATAGAAATGAATGCGTTTGTCATTGCTAATTACAATTATTGCATCCAAATTTTTGTGTGTCCAATACTTATCGACATATTGGCCAAAAACTAATTCATTTCCAAAATCGGCTATCTACAGAGAGATGAGTCATAGCAATTTGGTATCAAAACAATTAAATAAAACACATAGCATCAATAAATTCTTATATTGATCACTGATGCTATCGAAAAATCATGATTATCAATAAGCAGTTTTCTATATTTTTTTTTCTGACATGTTACTCTAATAAAATGCATACATTTTTATTGTATTCAATAGTGCCGGCTACCCTGCGGTAGATTCAGCTGCAACGGGAGAGTATTCGGAAGAAGAAGTGATTAGGAAATAAAAAATTTAGATTGAAGGATAATAGCAATGACTAAACACTGTTTGTAAAATTTCCATTATAGCGCAATAAATCCAATTCCCAAAAGGCTTCGAAAAAAATGATTCCTTACTGGGATAACAAACTGCGTTATAAGAACTACATAAATGATGGCAGGGTGTAAATTTAGCGACCAAGAAAATTATCGTTTTATTGGAATATAAGTAGATTAAATTGAATTTACAATTAAGCGATGTCAATCGTTACAAATTAGGAGGATTACGTTTCCTAGGAAAATTGGACAAGAGCAAAAACTTAAATTTTAAGTTTAAAAAAAAAATTTAATTTTGATAGTTAACAGATTAACAGTCTTAAATCATTTAATTGCGTTCGCGCAAGCAAACTAATGAAAAATCTATAATTAGTAATCGACTAATGAACAACCAAACTTTAAATTTGTGATGTTGTAAAAAATAGAATTTTTTAACCATCACATGTTTTTTTATGTGTGAAGTATTTAAAAAATATTGTGAAATGAAATGGTTTCATTTTCAACAAAATACTGTGGATATATTATGTTCCATGATTTTGTATTTAATATTTTTTTTCTTTCATGTCTTACTTAACAATTACTTAGGCTTATCAATTGTTAAAATTCAGCAGTTGATACTATTCCATAATTTGCATGTCCATGCTTCAGGAAAAGCTTTTTCATTGTTTTCATGTGCTAGCCATGAGCCATTGGATTGTTGCTCCGAAAGCTTAAATTGGACAACACTGCAAATTTTCTTCACTACTCTTCTGCTCTTCTACACTTCAGACCTTCAGCCAGGATGTCAGCATGAAATACCATCCAGCTTTCACTACTTCTTCTGTGTGTTTGCAATAGTTCTACTTCCAAAATGTAATAAATTACATTGTTTCCTTCTATTTCATCAATATCAGGAAATGTGAGAAACTTTTCTATTTTTTCATTCTCACCCGTTTAATCTGTTGAGATGGACATTTTTCATCATAAACTTTGACGCAGATTGTTCTGGATTTCCAGACAACCTCTTCTCCGGATTCCATTTACTACAAGTCTTTTTTCCATGTAACCACCACACGGTTGTAGTGCATCATGCTGTGCGGGACTTAGTTAATTTTTAATTAGGACAATTTAACCTTTCTAAATTCATTAAATTTTTTTATTTTGTTTTATTCTCTTCTTTCTTCAGACTAGGCCACTTTGTAATTAGAAAATATCTTTTGTCAATTTTTAAGGGGGGTTTAACTTGTTAACTTATGTCCCTGTAACTTTATTTACATCCTGATTGTGATTGACTGATGAGTAGTCACATTTTATAATTATTTTTTTTTTAGCTAAAATGCTATTACATTAATTTTTCATGTCTTTATGACGTGAAATTTATAATTTTATAAGAGAATGTTAAATCTCTTAATTTTTGTGATTAATTGAATCAATCCATGAGTTACTTTAATCTCATTGGTAACCCATTATCTCAAATTTGAATAACTTTATGTTATTTCATTCTGCTTATTTTGCATTGAATTTTTTGTGATTAGTTGAATCAATCCATGAGTCATTTTGATCTCATTGGTAGCCCTCTGTTTCAACTCTGAATAACTTTGTTATTTCATTTCACCTATATCTACATTGAATTCTTCAATGTCTGATTTTGTGTTGGCCACACAATTGAATTATAACTGTTTTCCAATGCACATATTTGTGTATTCCATAATTTCTGCTATCTAAGCTTGTAATATTCTGGCTTGATTCAAGTATTGGGGTGTTTTTCATTTCTAATAGTATCTTATTTAAAGTATAAATGCTATTTAATTTTTGGGAAACTTAAATATTTTTCTCTTTTTAAGGAGAAAGGTTTTTGGGATTATAATACATTTTGATTATTAAAATTCAAATATTTTTCTATCCTCATGTGTCTGTCTCTAATTAAATTGTATATTCACTAAGTAAAATTTTTACTCAGCCAATCTACAGTCAACTTCAGATTCTGGTAAATATAAAAAAAAAAAAAAAAAAAAAAATAACACAACGCAATGTCTGATTCAAATGATGTTTGAATCTAAATAAATCCACTATATGGCACTTTGATGAATTTAATTTTCTTGGTGCTAGCGGAGCATCTTAAGTAATCTTTCTAAAAAAAGAATTTTAGCAAAAGTTTTCTTTTTATATCATTTCTTTATGAATTTTGATAAAAGCTAACTTTAACCTTTTTTTTTATTTCAATATCTTGATATTGTAACTTCCATTTTTCTATGGTATATAGTCCTATTTGACTTAGTAAATTTTTTTAAGGCATTTTACTTTATGCCTAATTATAAACCATAGTAAATTAGAATAATTACATTTGAATCATCATCATAATTAGTTGACAAACTATAAGTGATAAATTATCACATTTGGTGCAGTTATTCAAGTGACTCCATATATAGAATGTCACAATTTAACGGGTCGAAAAAACGTTATACAGAAACTATCATCTTCAAACCTTTGAGATTCTAGGCTTCCATTTAGACTGAGTTTTCAACATGATTGTTAATCCAACTAATCACCCATGACTTTTTAATCAGATATCCGGATAGTAACTCTGGAGAAAGAAAAATAAACGCAATAGAAACAGCAAGTATAACCAATATGAGATTTAGGTTTTTCAATTCATACAAAACAATATAAAAAGAATGTAAGCAGAATTGCTTTAGAAAATTTTTTAAGTTTTCTTTGTACAACTTGAGACATTCTGTAAATTCGCGAATATGAAGGTAGCATTGAGAACAAAATCCGTCAGGGTTTATCATGGAATTCTACGCAACTCATCCAAGTAAGCAACGCTAAATAACCCAGATGATGGATTATTAACCAATTTCGCTGCGGCCTTTTGCTATAAAACAATGGAAGGGCACTCAAACACTAAAGAAATAACAAAGTAAAGAGTATGAACAGGGAAGAGGAATAGATGGGGGAGGACAGTACACTAAGGATGATTGTCTTAGAACTGATTAGTTGGGTTAATAAGGGTTATAAAACAAATCAAAATGCAAAACGAGAGACTCCACAAGAGTGATTGTAAATTGATACCACGGATGGAAGACAAGTATTCTCGGATAGTACTTAGGCTTGACATGCAGTTTAACAAAGTTCTTCCTAATAATCTGGTGGTTTATTAAGTAAGGTTATTGGCTTTTCAATTGCTGTCGGGAAAAATGGGCCATGAACTCACAAACACTAAGACAAAAAGAAGAGAAAAATTGTCGTTATTTTTATGAATGAGGTTATCTCTTTTTCCATGGCAAAGATTAGTGTAGTGGGTTTCAGTTATCCATTTTGCACAAGGAGTCGTTATGTAAATGGCTAGGTTCAACCACTGAGGCACCCCGGTTTGTTCATGAAAGTTATAACTGGCTCTTCAGACTGATTCTAAGCACCAATTTACCAAACATACGGAGTCTCCTAGATTTTCAACGAGCAATCAGGGCAAGTTTTTGCTCGGCACTAAGTCCAGTTCTTTAACTTTGTAGAATCCATGGTTCACACCTTTGCCAGTCATGACTTGCATCTATAGAGGTTTTTCATTGACATCATCAAACGTCAGCTTTTCGCCATATTGGTGCACCATCACTGCTTTCTTGACTACTTAGGATTTGCGCTTGCACTGGTTCACCGGTATGGCCACCTTATTGTTGCGACGTCGCATGAAAACTCTCCATAGGGAGGGCATAATCAAGTTCATTCAGCCATTACTAAATACAACAGGGTCACTTTCTTTCCCAGCTGTCGACTTTTAATACTTCTAACAGACATGAGCTAAACAATTACAATAAATCCCGAAAGCGCACTTCCGACTCGCTTATTTAAATTCCAAATTCGTGCGGTTAAATCTGCGCTAGCAAGATAACAATGTTTAAAAGCTCTTATGACGAAAAACAATCAGATCTATCCGCGTTAGGATATGCTATTGTCTAAGGGTTATTTGTCTAAAAATAACGAATTAACATTTTTGAGTAATCCAAATTAAGGAATTACTAAGTGGCAAAATATTATTTTACTTAAAACATAATCTTTCTGTAATTATTTTCAAACACAGCAAAGATGTACATCAAAGCTACAATACTAATAGCTCATTGTAAATCGGCAATTGAAATAAATCATTTTACCTGGTAACAGCGAATAGTAGCCCTCGAGGATGTTTGGAGCAGAGTCATGATCGCCTGGATGCCTGGAAGATACATTATGCCTGGAAGAGAGACAAGTACAAACAGCAGAACTCGAACCAGGGACTCGCTGGTATGTCTGGAGAGAGACAAGACCTACGTCTTTGTATATGATAGTAATTATTAAGAAAGAGATTTATAATTTTAATTAAAAAAGAAATAAAAAAATCGTCAGAGCAACAAAAAGAATAATAGATATGATAAAAGGTAGTCAAAATTTAAGTAAAGGCACCTGGTTTAGTGGAAGCATAATGGTTCATTAGAACTTTCAATGCTAAGATATGGCATGTAATATATCAAACAACTTGAAGTGACATCTCATGAATGGATATGACGTGAAATTATTAGTAGTCGTAATTGTTTTAAAGGCACCAGGTTAAGTGGAACCATTATGGCTCCTTGGAACATTTAATGCTAAAATATGGCATGTTAAACATCAAGCAACTTGAAGTGACGTCTCATGAATGAATATAACGTAAAAATATCGTAGTCAAATAATTTTAAAGGCACCTGGTTTAGTGGAAGCATTATGGTTCATTGGAACTTTCAATGCTAAGATATGGCATGTAAAATATCAATCAACTTGGAGTGATGTCTCATGAATGGATATAACGTGAAATTATTAGTAGTCGTAATTGTTTTAATGAAAACTTGGTTTAGTAGAACCTGTATGGTTCATTGGAAATTTGAATTCTGATATATGGCATGTTATATATCAGACAATTTGCAGTGACGTCTCGTGAATATATAGATGTAAAATTAATGATACTCGAAATTGTAATTATGGCAATAAGTTTATTGGAACCAATATGGTTTATTGGAACCTTCAATGCTATAATATAACATGTTATGTATCAACCAAACTAGAATGATGTCTCATGATTGTATATAATGTAAAGTAATGATAGTCGAAATTGTTTAAAGTCATTGTTTAAATGGTTTAGTTGGACCATTATGGTTCATTGGAACTTTGAATGCTAATATGTAGCATATTATATACCGAACAATTTGGTGTGAAGTCTCATGAATGTATATAACGTAACATTAATGATCGTCGAAATTGTTTTAAAGGCTCCTGGTGTACTGGAACCATATGTTTCATTGTAACTTAGAATGCTTAGATATTTGTAGGTTATATATATAATAAACGGGAATGATGTGTCATGATGTCCCTTATGGTTTATAAGATAAATTTTAAATGTGTCCTCATTGGCATATTTAGGATGATAAAAAGTGCCCTATGGTATAGGCCACCCACAACTTTCTATTCACTGGATTCATCAAAATTAACATATCTGCTTCGATACAAAAAATAAAAGGGGGGTTCAGACTTGTATTCACCCAGTATAACGTAAAATTAATGATTATCAAAATTGTTTTAAAGACACTTGGTTTAGTGGAACCAATATGGTTCATTGGAACATTCAATGCTAAGATATGGTAAGTTATATATCAAACAACTTGGAGTTAAGTCTCATTAATGAATATAACGTGAAATTAATGGTAGTAGAAATTGTTTTTAACACATATGTTTTAGTGGGTCCAATATGGTTCTTTGATACTTTCAATGCTGAGATACTTTGGTTATATATCAATCAATTTGGAGTGAAGCTTTATGAAGGAATGTAACATGAAATTAATGGTAGTCGTCATTGTTTTCAATAAACCTGGTTTAGTGGAACCATGATGGTTCATTGGAACTTTTAAATCTAAGATATAGCATGTTATACAGGGTGGTCATAAATTATTAAGCACATTTTGACAGTGAATATTTTATTAACCACAAAATGTACACACTTCTTGTTCTCTATCACCACCAAGTGGCAGCACTGTTTGGCGTAGGAACACAAAACGCGAAAATGGCGACCGTGCAGCAGAAAGCAATCTGCGTTTTTAGGTTTCATTAGCAGAAATCCGTGATAGCAGTTCAACGGCAATTCCGCTTGAAATATGGACAACCTGCTCCTGGAAAGGATTCTATAAAGGACCGCATGTACTCCTGCAAAGTGCGTGATCTTGATAAATTGAAGGAAAGGATTGTGGCCGTCATTGCAACAGTGACACCTGAAATGCTGCGGAATACATGGCGTAAATTCGAATATCGAATGGATATTCTGCGAGTCACTGCAGGAGCACACGTGGAAGTGCTGTAACTTCGGAATATTACAAACTTCGATATATCAAATAATTTATAGTGAAGTCTCATGAATGTATATAACGTAACAAAAAGGATATTCAAATTATAATAAAGGCACCAGGTTTAGTGGTACCAGTATGGTCCATTGGAAATTTGAATTCTGAAATATGGCATGTTATGTATCAAACAACTTAGACTGACGTCTCATGAATGTATATAATGTAAAAAAGTTATAGTCGAAGTTGTTTAAAGGCACGTGGTTTAGTGGAACATTTTGGTTCATTGAAACTATAAATGCATATATTTGGAATGTTATATATCAAACAACGTGGCGTAACATCTCATGAATGAATAAAACGTGAAATTAATGGTAGTCGATATTATTTTAAATACACCTGGTTTAGTGGAATTAACGTGAAATTATGTTTTCATTGGAAATTTGAATTCTGAGATATGGCATGTTCTGTATTAAAACTTAGATTGACGACTCATGAATATATATAATGTAAAATAATGATAGTCGAAATTGTTTAAAGGCACCTGGTTTAATGGAACCATTATGTTCTTTGGAACTATAAATGCTTAGATTTGGCATGTTATCAAACAACGTGGAGTAACATCTCATGAATGAATATAACGTGAAATACATGGTAGTCAAAATTGTTTTAACTACACCTGGTTTCAATGCTGAGATAAGGCACGTTATATTTCAGGCAAATTTTATTTCCATACACCTAGTTTAGTGGAACCATTATGGTTAATTGGAAGTTTTAAGGCTTAGATTTGGCATGTTATAAATCTAACAACTTACACTGACGGCTCTGTTTATCACCAAACATTGCCACTTTCAAATACTGTCTAACGAAATATTTTTTATCACTCCCACCAAACAAACTTTCCCCTCCTTCTCTCACCCATTCTCTTCTTAATATTTAACTTTTATTCATTAAATATTGTTTCTTTAATACCCACACATGGATCTACCTCCTCGGTCCCCGCCATACTGGCCTAGGGTGGTAGACTTGTATCTCCGTTTAGATTTAATAAATAAATAAATAAATAAATAAATAAATTAATAAATAAATAAAGCAAACAGTATGGAGTAACGTAAAATTAACGTTAGTCATAATTGCTTCCAATACACCTCGTTTAGTGGAACCACTACGGTTAATTGAAACTTACAATGCTTAGATTTTGCATGTTATATATCAAACAACTTGGACTCATGTCTCATGATTGCATATCTTGTAATAATCGAATTTGTAATAGAGGCACCTGGTTTACTGAAACCATTATGGTTCATTGCAACTTTCAATGCTTAGATATTTGCAGGTTATATATCTAATAACTTGGAAGGATGTATGATGAATGTATATAACGTAAATTTAATGATATTCGAAATTTTTTAAAAGCACCTGGTTTAGTGGAACCAATACGGTTAATTGGAACTTACAATGCTTAGATTTGGCATGTTATATATCAAACAATATGGAGTGATATCTCATGAATGAATGTAACGTGAAAATAATAGTAGTCGATAGTGTTTTTAATACTCCTGGTTTAGTGGGTCCATTATAGTTCATTGGAACTTTCTATTCTAAGATATAGCATGTAATATATAAAACAACTTGGAATGACGTCCTATGAATGGATATAACGTGAAATTATTAGTAGTCGTTATTGTTTTAAAAGCACCTTGTTTAGTGGAATCATTATGGTGTGACTGGTGTCAGTCTTTCTTTTGTTTTCGTTTGTTTCATATTTAGTATATCTGTTTGAAAAGTCAATGATGCGTCTGATTGTGAACAAAGGTTGTTTGTAATTATTGCTGTTATTTGGAATGGGTAAAAGTTTTGTGTTACCTGTTTATTTTGACTAGAGTGTAAGGGTTGAAATCTATAAAGATGGGTTTTTTGGTATTAAGAAATAATTTGTTTTATCGTAGATAATATTTATTTTTATTACCCTGATTGTTGCTGGTGTTAACTTTAAGTTTATCCTAGAGAAGCTGCTACAATTGTTGTAGCAGCTTTTTTCGGTATAAGAGACAGTAAAAAACGGAGGCGTAGAATTCATTGTTTTAGCGAGAGCGTTCGTTGTTGTGTTTAGCAAAGAAGTTCCGGCTTCGAGATCGCTCATCCCCCCCCCCCCATAAGTAGCGATGTTTTTGATGACTTTTCTGATTTACTACTAGAATATGTGTAATCTATACCAGAAAAACAGGTTGCTTAGAAAATCGAGCTTTACAAAAACTGTAATGGACATTTAAGAACCTGTCTCGCAGGATAGAGGATTCAAGAATTTTCGGTGCGCTTTTGTTTGACGCTATAGAATGGAACGCCGCAGCTATATTGCTTTTATTAAAGTAACGATTCCTCTAAGATAAGAAAACAACTGTAGCAGTGCGGTGAGATCGTTTCTTTTTAATTAGTGATCGCGACAATTACTTTTAATTAATTTGTGATTAGAGCGGAAATCAATAGAGCAGTCACTACACGCTGAATTTATCGTGGGACTGTTTTCACTAAAACGAGGTTAGGAGATCGATGTTGTTAATTGCGTGATACGGACACGTTTTCGCGTATTATTTTGTGCTGAAGGATGGTCACACTACTAGCAAAAAATGTATAACTTTTAAGGTTATGCCTATACGGGCAGTCAGTTTTTAAATAATATGTTCGTGATTGTAATTAGTAAATGGTTAATGTTTTAATCCTGTTAACCAGAGCTTGTAGAGCTATACACATCGCGTTGTCCATAATGTCTATACAGCCACAAGCAAGCGAACATGTATTGTTTTGTGCAGCTAATTTTCTAGCGCCCCGGAAGGCTCTGACGAGTAGGATTTCAAACGTCTGCTCCTTGTTCGTTTAACACCACTTTATGCAAGTCTTGAGAAACCCGCTCCTTTTGCGCGTAAAAGTCGATTCTTACCTAGGAGTTCCTTCTGGCACCCCCCCCTCCTACGCACCAATGGTTAAGTGGAACGATTATAGTTTCTTGGGACTTTGAATGCTAAGATATGGCATGATAAAAAATCAAACAACTTGGCGTGACATCTAATGAATGAATATAACGTAAAATTAATGGTAGTCAAATTGTTTTAAAGAAAACTTCGTTTAGTTAAACCTTTATGATTCATTGGAAATTTGAATTCTGATATATGGCATGTTTTATATCAGACAATTTGCAGTGACGTCTTGTGAGTATATACGATGTAAAATTAATGATACTCTAAATTGTAATAATGGCAACAGGTTTATTGGAACCAATATGGTTTATTGGAACCTTCAGTGCTATAATATAGCATGTTATGTATCAAACAAACTAGAATGATGTCTCATGATTGTATATAATGTAAAGTAATGATAGTCGAAATTGTTTAATTGGTTTAGTTGGACCATTATGGTTCATTGGAACTTTGAATGCTAATATGTAGCATAATATATATCAAACAACTTGGTGTGAAGTCTCATGAATGTATATAACGTAACATTAATGATCGTCGAAATTTTTTTAAAGGCTCCTGGTGTACTGGAACCATATGTTTCATTGTAAATTAGAATGCCTTGTTTAGTGGAACCTGTATGGTTCATTGGAAATTTAAAGTCTGATATATGGCATGTTATATATCAGACAATTTGGAGTGACGTCTCATTAAAGTAAATAATGGAAAATAAATGATACTCGAAATTGTAATAATAGCAACTGGTTTAGTGGAACCATTACGGTTTATAGGAACTGTCAATGCTAAAATATGGCATGTTATGTATCAAACAGCTTAGACTGATGTGTCATGAATGTATACAACGTAAGATTAATGATAGTCAAAATTGTTTTCAATGCACATCGTTTAGTGGAACCATTATTGTTCTTTGGTACTTTGAATGCTAAGATATAGTATGTTAAATATCAACCAACTTTAAATGACGTCGCAAGAATGAATATAACGTGAAATTAATGATAGTCAAATTGTTTTAATAGCGTCTGGTTTAGTGGCCAATATGGTTGATAGGAACATTCATTGCTAAGGTATGGTGTGTTATATATCATACAACATGGATTGAAGACCTATGAACGGATATAACGTGAAATTAATGGCAGTCGAAACTGTTTTCAATGCACCTGGTTTAGGGAACCATTATACTTCATTGTTACTTCTATTGCTAATATATACACTTTCATACACATGGATTAGTAGAACCATTATAGTTCACTAGAAGAGGTACCCGGCGTCGCCCGGAATAATTACACTTGCACAAACTTTTCCTTTTATTGTTGGTCATGAGATATATATTGTTGGTTCATGCAGTGTGTTTGTGAAATGCGTGCTGATACCATTGTTGATCGGTAGAAGGGTTGATCATAATACTGTTCGTATTGATTAAACAGGTGGTAGCCTTACCGTATAACAGAGGGACATCAGGAGTTCCAACTAGTTTCGCCATTTATTCCCGGCTTTGTCAAGGATATATACAGCAAGAGGCATGCAAGCCTTTATATACAGAACAGTAGTACAAAATATGCGTATACATGAACCAATAGGATACAAAAGAATAAAAGAGGAAATAATGGCCAAGAGGATAAATAGAAAAAAACACAGAATTTTGAAATATAATGGCCAATAGAATAAAAAGGGTGTAAGCGCTAATTTTTAGAAATTATACAAAAAGAAAATATACAAAGGGATGCTGAGCGTTTATATTAGTGAGATTGTAATAAAGGTACCAGGGAGTAGAATGAGATGAAGCCAGAAACTGTGGACACAGATTAACAAGAACAAGAGGAAACCACTATTCCACATCAGAGGTTTATTGCAACGTATGCGCATCACGGCAACAAAGCTGCCTTCCTCAGCGTATACTAGAGCTTGATCGGACCAGAGAAGTTCTGTTCTGATAAAGTAGAAGAATCACAGAGTCACTTATATAGTAAAAGAGTGCTAGTTACACTCCAACTACAGAAATTCATGCAAGTTTAAAGTACATAAATTGAAACTACAGGTAGACTATGATCAACCAATCAAGACTCGTTGTTGTCCATGGTACGTTTATTATTTCCATGGGTCAGTTTGGGAATATGTAAAAGTTTTGCCAAATCTCTCAATTGTGCCACGTCCATGTGGCCCAAGTCCCTGTTTAGTAAATTAGCAGGTTCTTTACTGGTGATAGCATACGTCTCCAGGAAATTTATCAGTTTTGGGTCACTTGTGCTGTAGATAATTTCAAAGTCCTCAAGATTATAGTCATGTTGGCAATCTAGGATATGGTCAGCGAATCTCGATACTCCAAAATTTATTTTCCTGGTACATGTCAAATGTTAATCAATTCTTTTCTTGATTGCTCTTTGTGATTGCCCGTAGTAAACCGCATAACATTTGTCACATGGTAATTTGTAGATTCCTGGTCTGTTTACCTGCGGAATTATATCCTTTGGGTTCTTTATCTGTTTTTTAGTTGTGTTGGAACTCCTATAGAATATAGTAAGGCCAAATTCTCTTTTCATATCCTCCCCATGCTCTTATTTAGTTGTTGATTGTAGGGTAAGGGTAACACTCTTCCTGGAATATTTTCTTTCTATTGTGTGGTGATGATTTCCAGGTTGATCTTGTCTTTTAATTTTTTGCAGATGCTGTTAACTATTTTATTTTGGTAACCGTTCAATCTGACAAATTCCTCGATTATTTTAAGTTCATTTTCTTTGCTTTTTTTGCGTTCAGAGGGATGACATGCGCTCTCTATACCATATTTCTAAATGCTGCTGATTTGTGTTGGTAGCTTCGGTTAGAATCTTTTTTAATAAAATTTTGGACGATATTTGCTTTCCTGTGGATGTTGTAACTTAGTTCCTCTCCTGATCTTGTTAATCTAATATCCCGAAATGGAAGGCTATTATTGGCTACTACTTCCTTAGTAAACTTAATATTTGGGCAAAGGTTATTATGGTTGGACAAAAAGGTCTCAATGTTTTCTTCTTTCGTACAAAAAAATGAGAAAACATCATCCACGTATCTTAGCCACACATTCGGAAAATATTTGAATTCTGTTAAAGCTCGGTTTTCTAATTTTCTTATGTAGATATTACCTACAAAAGGACTGATGCTGCTTCCCATAGGAGTACCATCGGTCATTTTGTACCATTTGTTGTTAAAGGCAAAAACATTGTTGAATAAAATAAAGCTCATGACATTTATAACCTCACTAACAATCCCTAAGGGCCACTCATTCCAATCTATTGTGTGTTCAAGGACTTCAACCGCTCTTTTAAGCGGAATGCTCGGATATAGCGACCCAATGTCAAACGAGATTAACACGTCATCACTTGACACTCGAGAATTCTTTAACTTATGGCACATTTGTAGAAAATTTTTCAATTGAGAAATCTAGAGAATTTGACTTTACTTTAGTCTATAGGAATTCCAGCACAACTAAAAAACAGATAAAGAACCCAAAGGATATAATTCCGCAGGAAAATAGACCAGGAGTCTACAAATTACCATGTGACAAATGTAATGCGGTTTACTACGGGCAATCTCGAAGAGCAATCAAGACAAGAATTGGTGAACATTTGGCATGTATCAGGAAAAGAAATTTTGCAGTATCGAGATTTTCTGACTATATCCTAGATTGCCAACATGACTATAATCCTGAAGACTTTGAAATTATCTAAAGCGCAAGTGACCCAAAACTGTTAAATTTTCTTGGAGTCGTATGCTATCACCAGTGAAGAACCTGCTAATTTACTAAACAGCGACTTGGGCCCCGTGGGCATGACACAATTGAGAGACTTGGCAAAACATTTGCATATTCCCAAACTGACATATGGAAATAATAAAGGTATAATGGACAACAACGAATCCTGATTGGTTGATCATCGTCTACCTGTAATTTCAATTTATGTACTTTAAACTTGCATTAATTTCTTAACTAGCTCTGTTTTACTATATAAGTGACTCTGTAATTCTTCTACTTTATCAGAACAGAACTTCTCTGGTCTGATCAAGTTCTTGTTTACGCTTAGGAAGGCAGCTTGGCTGCCGAAATGCGCATACGTTGCAATAAACCTCTGATGTGGAATAGTGGATTCAGGTTGTTCTTGTTAAAGGTACCAGGTTTAATAGAACCAGTAAGGTTCAATAGAAATTTGAATTCTGAGATATGGCATGTTTTATATTAAACAACTTAGACTGACATCTAATGAATGTATATGATGTAAAATATTTATAGTCCAAATTGTTTAAAAGCACCTGGTTTAGTGGAAGCATCATTGTTCATTTTATCTATAAATGTCTAAATTTGGCATGTTATAAAGGGTGTTTCAAAATTATGTACAATAAATTTAGTGCCATATTCTTTAGGTCAAAAGAAGACGAAAGTGTTTTATAGCACTTTGTCTGGAAACGATTTATTTACGCGTTAGAGCCAACTAAACCCGTGGCTTCAAATTACAGGAATTGTTCAAAGTGCCCGCCACCAGCTCGCACGCACTCTACGGCTCGTCGCATGAGCGACCGTCTTATGTCATGGAAGAGTTCGTCGCCAACATTACGAACGGTTTGGCATGCATTTTCAATTCGTTGTCGCAGAACCATAATGTTAGGAACTTCTGTGCTGTAGACGATCGTTTTCATATGACCCCACAGAAAAAAGTCAAAGGGATTAAGGTCGGGTGATCTTGCAGGCCAGGCTACCGGTCCACCTCGACCTATCCACCGATTCATGTATGCAGCATTAAGGTGTGCTCGCACAACATGGCTGAAATGTGTGGAGCGTCATCATGCATGAAGCACATGTTAGATCTTTTCAAAAGAGGAACATCTTCCTGTAATTCTGGCAATGCATTCTGCAGAAACAAAAGATACGTTCGCCCAGTCAATCGAAGGGGCAACACATAAGGGACAATAAGGTTATTATCGACAATTCCACACCAAATGTTCACGGAGAAACGCTCTTGATGCGCTCGAGCTCTGGTAACATGCGGGTTATCATCTGCCCAATGGTGCTGAGGTCACTGTCCACCTGAGTTTTCGAAAAAATAATAAATATTGATAAAAAAAGCGCAGGGCATATTATTGAGAAATATCTCATGGCCAACAATGCAAGGCAAAGTTTTTCAACAATAGGTATCAACAATGGTATAAACACGCAATGCACAAACACTCTGCACGGACCAACAATATAAATTTCATGACCAACAATGCAAGCAAATTTATGCAAAATTAGGTATCAACAATGGTGTCAACACGCAATTCACACTACGATATGAAAGACATCTCATGACCAACAATGCAAGGCAAAATTTTTGCAACAATAGGCCCGTCGTGTTTACATGAACAATGGTATGAACGCGCAATTGACCAATAACAATGAGCACAAACGGATGGTGCAATTATAAAGCAATTCTATATCCGAGAATTATAACAGTAACATTCATGTTTCTTCTTAGAAAAGAGAGTTTTTAGTACTTAACAATTTCCTGCAAATCTTTAAAAATGATCAGTAACTGGAGATAATGAAGAGTTAGCAGACTAATGGGAAAGAGTGGAAAGACGACAGAGGAAGCACTCCTTTAGCTCTATGCTGTATTGAGCCAATGGGGAGCAAGTAAATAGAAGAATCAGTGACCACTAGACTATAGAAAGTGATGAATGGCCAAGTTTTTCTTCAAAACATCGAGAGAAGAAAAGGAATTGCAACAACATCAAGTTTAAATATGAACTAATATTCCGTGAGTAAGAAATTATTTAGACTAGCAGTGGCATCCTTGGAGAGGTCCAGCCAATGTGATCCTTTAAAAATTTTTTTTCGAATTTTCATTATGAATTTTTACTGTATTAATTCAAAGCGTATTCATGTGTTGATTTTTAACATATTGCGATAATTAATTTACTTTTTTGAGATTGTTCTGATTACTTACAAGTGTAACTATCCCGGGGTACCTTTGCTAATAAATAAATAAGCAAATATAAATAAGTAAATAAATATACCAAACAACTTAGAGTGACGTCTCATGAATGAGTATAAAGTGAAATTATTGGTAGTCCTAATTGTTTATAATTCACCTTGTGCAGTGAAACCATTATGATTCTTTGGAACTTTGAGTGTTAAGATATAGCATTTTAAATATTAAACAACTTGCATTGATGTCCCATGAATGTATATAACGTTATAATCGAAATTGAAATAAAGGCACCTGGTTTACTGGAACCATTATGGTTTATTGGAACTTTCAATGCTATGATATTGCATGTAATATATGAAACAACTTGGAGTGACGACTCATGAATGGATATAACGTGAAATTATTGGTAATCGCAAGAGCTCTATAGGCACCTGGTTAAATAGAACCATTATGGTCCCTTGGAAATTTGAATGCTATGATGTGGAATGTGCAATATCCGGCAACTTGGAGTGATGTCTCATGAATGAATATCAAGTAAAATTAATGGTAGTCAAATTGTTTAAAGGCACCTGGTTTCGTGGAACCATTATGGTTCATTGTAACTATTAATGCTTAGATTTGGCAAGTTTTATATCAAACAACGTGGAGTAACATCTGAAGAATGAATATAACGTGAAATTAATAGTATTGTAAATGTTTTTCATTACACATGGTTTAGTGGAACTATTTTGGTTATTTGGAACCTTGAATGCTAAGATTTAACATATTATATATCAAAAAACTAAGACTGACGTCTCTGTTCATCACCAAATATTGCCACTTTCAAATACCGTCTGAAGAAATATTTTTAACACTCCTACCATGCAAACTTTCTTCTCCTTCTCTCACACATTCCCTCTTTAAAATTGAAATTTTAATCATCCAGGGACGTACCTCGTCAGCCCCTGCCATACAGGCCCTGGATGGACGACTTGTATCTGTGTTTAAATATTATATAAATAAATAAATAAAATAAAACTTGAAGTGAAGTCTCAAGAATGAGTATAACGTGAAATTTATGGTAGTCATAATTGCTTTCAATAGACCTCGTTAGGTGGAACCGTTATGGTTCTTTGGTACTTTTAATGCGGAAATATTGTATGTTATATGTCAAACCGCTTAGAGGGACGTTTTATGCATGAATATAATTGAAATTAATGGTAGTCGTGATTATTTTTCATTACACCTGATGCAAAATTGTAATAAAGGCACCCGGTTTTTGTAGAAATATCATAGTTCATTGGAACTTTCAATGCTTAGATTTGCATGTTAAATATCTAACAACTTTTATTGATGTGTATATTAGTGATAATCGTAATTGGTATAAGGCACCTGGTTAAGTGGAACCATTATGGTTCATTGGAACTTTCAATGTTAAAATATGGCATGTCATATATCAAACTACTTGAAATGATATGTCATGTATGATTATAACATCAAATTATTGATAGTCGAAATAATACCAATGATGCCTGGTTTAGTGAAACCATAATTTTTCATTGGAATTTTCAATGCTTAGATTTGGCATGATATATATCTAACAAATTAGATTTGGCATGATATATATCTAAAACTTGAAATGATGTGTCATGAAAGATATAACATAAAATTAATGATAGCCAAAATTGGTTCAAAGGCACCTGGTTTAGTGAAACCGTTAAAATTCATTTGACCTTTCATTGTTAAGAGATAGTATGTTATATAATAAACAACATGGAATTAATGTCATGAATAAATATAACGTCAAATTATTGATAGAAATAACATCAGATTGTTCAATGGCTTCTGGTTTAGTGGAACTATTATGGTTCATTGAATCTTCCTAAGCTGAGAAATGTAATGTATCAAACACTTTAGAATGACTTGTCAGGAATGAATATAACATAATATTAATGATACAAGAAATTTTTCCAAGGTACCTGGTTCAATGGAGCCATTATGATTCGTTGAAACTTTCAATGCTATTATATTATGCTATACTTTTTAAAAACTTTCAATGATGTATAATTATAAATACAAAGTAAAGATAATGATAATTCAAATTGGATCCAAAATGCGTGGTTTAATTGAACTTTCAATGTTTACATAGTCCAGTTGAAAAATATGGTTGACAGCAGGTGCACATCTATCAGAGATACGCTACAGATAAATTTCGTTTAATATCTTTAGGCAAGATTGCGCTATAATCGTCTTTCCTTGGCTATTCTCCCTGCTGCCTTTGACCTATCTTCAGTCCGAGTCTGAATTTCAAAGCGTTATTAGGGCTGTACATACCTGCAATTACTATTTTAGAGATACACGCGACCATTCATGTTAGTTTTGGTTGTACACTATTTTCTTAGTTCTAATAATAATTTTTTATATCTAAATTTTTATTTGTTCGCTACTTCCATATTATTTTGACACTTTGCCTGTGAGCTTTTTCTGCGAGCATTTAATTTAATTTTATGTATAATTTTTTCTAGTTGTACATTCAACCAATGCACAACAGGTTGAAAAAATTATAAATAAATAAAAGAGAATAAATTTACACTGAAGTTCTCCTTTTTTGTAGACCAATCGAAGTGAGCAAGCCAAAACCAAATAAAATCAGCAATCGCGACGATACTTTTACCTACCAAGATGCGCGCGCAAACTGATATTATGACGTCATGTTAATGTTTGTTTGTAAAAGTTGTGAGAGATCTACAGACTCAACCATAATCATAAATTTTCAAAGTTTTCAAAATTGTACCGATCATTATGGAATGTAGAATGCCATCTGGATTATATGAACTGGATTATATGATCAATACTATACAATTTGGGGTTTAAATTAATCAACATAATCTTTAAAAGAATGAGTTAAAATTTAACAATACAACATACAACAGCTATTTTGCAGAAATAGAATGAAACAGAATTACTCATTGGTCAAATACTGCTCATTGGTGGCTTAGCTACTCAAATGATGAACTCATATTTTTTTGTTTTTTTTGTAACGGTCTATACTAGACTTTAGGTATAGTTTAGAAACTGGTAAGTTTAGTTAAAAATTTATTCTGTTTAAATTTTATATTGAAGTAGCTGTTTTACCTGGCATTGCTCGGGCTTTTTTGATGAAATATTACAATTTCTGTTCCAGAAAAAGTACCAATGAAGAAAGATTAGAATTTTTTTGAAAGAAATGATGTTCAATATTTACTAAAGGGCTGTATTTTGAGATGCTAAACATTGGGAACTTTTTAAAAGAAATCTTTTGAAATTTTGAATATGAATTTTTTCTTTTTAAATTGAAAGATTTTGTTCATTGCTCGGGGTCAAATTCGAAAAACTTTTGATTCATCTTAATGTGAATGTACAGTTAAAAACCCCACATGAACAAAGTTTAGAAACAATAAACCACCAGAAAATGACACAACCAATCACCGAAAGGCTAAACTAAAAAATTAAACCATATTTTTTAAATATCTTATGTTAACATTGAAAGTTTCTAATAGACCAAAATGACAAAATTAAACCACGTACCTTGGAACTAATTTGAAATATCATTAACTTTAGACACCATTGTAAGTTGTTAAATATAAGTATACCATAATTTAATAGCATTGAAAGTTCTAATGAATCATAATGGTTCCACAAACCAGATACCTTTGCTCCAATTTCATCTATTAATAACTTGACGTTATATACATTAATGACATCTCATTCCATGTTGTTTGTTTTATAACAAAAAATATCTTAACAATGAAAGTCCTAATAAATTTTAATAGTTGCACTAAAACAGGTGCCTTTGTACCAATTTTGACTGTCATTAATTTTAATATCATTCATGACACATCATTCCAAGTTGTTAGATATACAACATGCCAAATCTAAGCATTGAAAATTCCAATAATATTTTCAACTACCAATAATTTAACCCTATAATCATTCAAGACATATCATTCCAAGTTGTTTGATATATAACATGCCATATTTTAACGCTGAGTTTTCTAATGAACCATAATGGTTCCATTAAACCAGGTGCCTTTAAAACGATTTCGATTATCATTAATTTTATATTATATACATTCATAACACATCAATCCAGGTTGTTAGATATATAACATGCCAAATGCAAGCCTTGAAAGTTCCAATGAACCATAACATGACATTTTGACTATCATTAATGTCACGTAATATACTTTCATGAGACGTCACTCCAAATTGTTTGTCATATACTATGCCATATCTTAGCACTGAAAGTTCCGAAGTGCAACATTCGTTCCACTATAACAGGTGATTTTAAAACAATTTCGTCTATTGTTTTTTTTTACATTATATACATTCATGAGACGTCAGTTCAAGTTAATTGATATATATCATGGGTCCTGTATCTTAGTATTCTGTAAGGGTCCTGTTTACTTTACCATAAATATTAAAACCAAATAATAAGAAAACAACTGCGCCATCTGATTACTATTGAATAATAGTTAATTACCACTTAATATTTAAACCAAATACCGAATCTTACATAGTATTTCTTCTATCACAGATCCGCGCCTAGAAAAGACGAGCCAAAAAAGAGGGACTCAATTTTTAGTTTGACAATGACAATGACATTTATTCATTTGAAAATAAGAATGGATATTAAATGAAGATTAAAATATGAGTTTGTACTACTAGCTTCACTAAAGTAATCAGGTTCCTGTAAATATGAATCTGAACCAGTTTTAATTAATAAAATGTTACCAACAAGAATTTATAACAAACACACTTTTATGACCTGGGGGAAACAGATTATACATATCTAATAATATTCAATGCATAGGTAAAATTCAAGTTGGAAATGATAATGTTCGATAGTCTTGGGGCATTAGTTCTAGCACACAGCATATAATAAGAAAAATAACCTTTAAAACAATGCTAAGTAGTAAGATTATTTGAAATCTTAATAAAACGTTTTTTCCAAATTCGATTCCTATCTGAGCCTTTGTCCTCAAGGATGGAAGTAGGGGGTTCTAGCCCTCTGGCTATAATGAACTTTTTTGAGTGTAATTTAGCCTAATATAATCAAATATGATTAAATATCTAAAATTTTTTGAATAAAATAACCACTGCCTATTGTTCAATGTTCAGACATCTGATTTAATTTAGTAATGTAAAGTATCATTAAAAAAGAAATATCTTATCTTTCGTTTGTTGTTGTAAGTACTGTTCACATCAAGATAGTTTTGTATCTTTAAACAATGCTGGCAGTCGAAATGGAATTCTATTTTACCTGCTTAAACAACGAACTAAAATTTCTTTTAATCTTTAAATAAATAGAAGCCAAGTTGTTTCATAGTTATAGTGTTACTTTTGAATGAAAAATCTTTTTAAGCTTCATACTTTAAGGAAAATTTTCTCCTGCTTATGATTATACATAAATGGAAATAAGATTTCTAAATTACAAACTTAAACTATTACAGAGGCTAAGGCTTATGCGTTGCATTTAAAACAAAGCAATCAGATGACCAAAAAGGATTGGGACAAATTTCTCTTAAAAACTGATTTCGTAAATGGGCAAAAAATCGATCGAAAAACTACAAAACTGACAAAAAAATTGGAAGTCATCATAAAGCATCATAAACCGCGTATTAACAAAGAGGTTAACAGGGATAATGTAATTAACCAAACAGATTTAACATTCCAAGACTCGGAACTAGATTTTCTATCGAAGGGTCTAAAATTCGCTATAAACAACAAAAGTCAGGACAATCAACAACTAGTTTGTAATATTGAAGGGGAACTAAAGTACTTACCCAAGGCTCATAAAAATACTATAGGAGAACAATGTAAAAAAGTATTAGCTAAAAATTGGGACAATTACGAACGAGGAATTAATGAAAAGAAGTCTAGAGAAATTATTACGTAATTGAACAGCAAAGATTGCTTTTATCTTAAAAGTGATAAAGGTAATAATACGGTTCTTTTAGGTAAAGACAATTATTATACCAGGGTTGAATACCTAGTTGCAGAAGGTCCGTTTGAAGTTTTCCATAAATTCTCCTTATCTAAATTAATTATAGAAGTTGAAGAGGTGGTTAAAACAGTCCGAATCCAATTCCTTCCAACATCGCCAAAGAATTAATTATTAGTATTCCCGTTGTGCCAGGATTGTACACCTTGCCCAAGACTCACAAACCTGGCAACAAGATGAGACCAATCGTCTCAAACATCGATTCTCCGACGTACCAGGTCTCTAAGTTTTTAGCAAAATTTCTAAAAACTTTGAAATTATCAGAATTTGATATTTCAGTTACTAATAGTTTAGATTTAATTAGTAAAATTAAAAATAAGGTCTTAAAAAGAAGGGGAAATACCTGTGACATTCGACATTATCTCTTTATTCCCCAATATCCCATTCCAGAAACCATTAAATTTTTGGAAAAGATTTTGAAGAAGAATCAGATTCCCAAAAATATTATGAAGGAATGTAAAAATTTAGTTTATTTATGCGTTAATAACAACATCTTCAGTTACAAAAATAAAGTTTATAAAATGGTTTTGGGCACTCTGATAAGATCTTGTTTAAGCCCTATTTTGGCGGAAATTTTCCTTAAAAGTTTTTAGGACATTTTAAAATTTTCTGATTTCTACTTTCTGGACACTTGGTACAGGTATGTAGATGATGTATTCACGATTTTTGATACCAACAAATGTGACATTGGTTCGTTTGTCCAACACATCAATGGTTTCTTTCCGTCAGTACAATTCACGGTCGAGAATGAAAACAATCAGTACCTTCCGTTCTTAGACATTAGGATTTCTAGGTTTAAAGAGTCGCTATTATTTGAGGTCTATAGAAAACCTACAAACAGTTTAAACTATATACCTAATGATTCCAGTTATCCCTGGAACCAAAAACTTTCAGCTTTCATCTATATGATAGATAGAGCATTAAGTATTCCATTAAGCCCGTCCAAATTTAAAAAAGAAATAGCCATTATTCAAAACACGGCCAACAAAAACGGGTATAGTTCCAAGCTTATTTTGGATTTTGTTAGAAAAAGAAGGTTTAAAAAGTTCTTAGCAGGAATAACTACTTTTAAAAGGAAAGTAAATAACCGGAAAATCATTTCCTTACCCTACAACAAGGCTCTTATAAGCGGAATAAGTTCGATACTTAAGCCCTTTTATGTCTCTTACGCTTTCAGCAATCCAAGTCAAATGAAGCAATTACTGGGCAACCCTAAGAAACAGATCCCACCACTACAAAAATCAGGCATCTACCAGGCTCAATGTAACCAATGCCCTATGATGTACAAAGGGCAGACGTTCCGAAGCATAGAAACAAGATATAAGGAGCATTTATACCCCACAAGATTTGGCAGAAGCAAACAGTCAGCCATCGCGACGCATTCCCTGGATACGGGCCACGAATTCAGTGTGAAATTAAAAAAATCGGTCAAAAAAATACTTGTTAGATTCTTAAAAAAGCTTAGCTATAAATAAAACGGATAAAGAGTTACTGTTAAATTCGGACAGGGGCCCCATTGGTGAAGCTAGTTTGATCCAATGGGTGGCCCAGTTACCAAAACGGTGATTACGTTTTCGGGTTTTTTTTTTGTTACTATTAGTTTTTTCATTCTTTTTGTTTTATTTCTTGTTTAACGCCTATTTTAGTTGTGGTTAAAGAGTGTTGTGCTTTTAATCTGTTCATGTATCAAATTGGTTAATAGTGAAAACTTATTTAAATGAGTTCTTAATAATATCATTCTAACATTTAATTTATATTTTTTTTCGAAATTTAAAAAAGATATTAATTTTTATTTTTTTTTTATTTTTTGAGATTATTCAATTCTTTCTTGTTTTTTTCATTTTTTTATTTCAATATTTCTATTAGAATTTTTGTGGAACATTTTGTACTTTTGGATAGAGGATTATATTTTGTATCATTTTTTTATATTAATTTATTTATTAGTATTTAAATTTTTGAATTAAATTAAAATAAATGTTTACATAAAAATAGGCCAAATTATTAAAAAAAATTACAAAAAATTTTTTTTTCTGATCTGATTATAAACCTCACAATATCGTACATTCTCATTTTTAATTATAAAATAACGTATAATCACGGTTAATAACAAAATAATGTTGTAAAGTTTCATTATTTTCATTAAATAATAGAAAAACTGTATTTAAAAATGAGTTGGATTAATAACACAATCGATAAAGTTAAAATAATATGTAATGACAAGTCAATCCTATGCCAACAAGGGAATGTTTTGCTTTATCACAGCTGATCCACAAGGTGATTGATTTTGGTGCCACTGGCTTCCCCTTGCCATGAATAAGGTGCCGCCTCTATTAGTTACATGCTCGAAGTTCACAGCATTTAATTTTCGATAATCTACTACAAACAGTAAGTTCCATCTTTCCTTTTAACTAATAATGCTTGTTCGGACCATGAGCAGTAATAACGGGGTATGCCAATTATTTTAACACATCATCAACTAATTTATTTATGGCATCTCTGTGTGAGTAAGGATTATGGTAAGGTTGTTGTGCAATTGAAGGTGATTCTTCTGTATCTATAGTATACTTACATACTTACTTAATTACTTACTTACTTACTTACTTACTTACTTACTTACTTACTTACTTACTTACTTACTTTTCAAACCCGCTTATCCGTTAGGGTCGCGGGGGCAGCAGCCCTATGGTAGATCTCCAGCGATCGCGATCTTCCGCCATCAGGCGCATGTCCTCCCTGGTAATATCCAAGCGACTCGAACGCAGATTTTCCATGTAGTCTAGCCACCTGGTTCTAGGCCGACCCCCTGGTCTCTTACCCACCGGCTTGGTAAATAACAACTGCCTAGGAAGACTAGTTTGCGGCATCTGTATCATGTGGCCATACATGCGCAACTGAGATCTCTCAATGTGAAGAAGTAGCGGGTAAAGATTCCCTTATTGTGCTTCTGTATACTCTATCTAGTTGGGTAACACCTGCCACACTTCTCAGGAATCTCATTTCGGCCGCTTGTACCCGCGATCGCACTTTTTCGGTCATTACCCAAGCCTCATGACCATAGGTGAGAATGGGGACAAAGATAGATTTGAAGACGGAGAGCTTGGCTTTGTTACCCAGCTCTCGTTTTGTTACCACGGATCGCCACAGTTCACGTCTGACACAGCTTGCTGCACTGATCCGAGCTTTTAATTCTTTCTCCTGCCGTCCATTACTCGTGAATGCAAACCCGAGATACTTGAATTTCTCCACCTGTCTCAGTGAGGCTCCCCTAAAATGGGGAGTGCACTGAGAAGGCTGTCTTGAAAGAACCTGACTTCAGTTTTAGCCACACTGATCTTCATCCCAGCTTCTTCACATTTGGCTGCAAACCGGTCTAATGCATGCTGAAAGTTCGTGCGAGAAGTCCCAAGCAGGACAAGGTCATCCGCAAAGAGCAACCTCTCCACCAGGCAGTCGCCCATACAAACACGCTCATCACCTCGGCTGCCCCTGTCTATCCAGTCTATAAAGATAATCAACAAGATGGGCGACAGTACGCACCCCTGGCGGAGTCCAACACCCACGGTTAATGGTCTTGACTTAATGCCATTTATCCGGACACACATCTCAGAGCTTTCGTACAGAGACATGATAGCAACTAGTAATTGCCCATCCACTCCATACTCTTGCAACACTTGCCAGAGCTTCTCCGAGGATCTCTGTCTTATGCTTTTTCGAGGTCCACAAAGCAAGCGTAGACCTCTTTTGCATACTTCCAGGATTTCTCAAAGATTTGCCTTAGAGCAAAGATGTGATCCGTCGTGCTTCGGCCAGGTCGGAAACCACACTGCTCCCCCGACAGTTTGGAGTCGACTATTTCCCGACTTCTCTTCTCCAGACACTTAGCGTACACTTTCCCAGGAATGCTGAGCAAAGAGATGCCTCGATAGTTGTTGCAATCTCTCTGATCTCCCTTTTTGAAGATAGGGATCACAATTCCTGTCTGCCATTGCTTAGGGGCCTGTCCAGATATCCAAGCAACCTGACACACTCGAGTCAGCCAGAGGATACCATCCTGATGTAAGGCCTTTAACATCTCGGACCGGATTTCATCATCCCCTGCAGCTTTGCCAGTCTTCAGGGACTTAATTGCCCATCTGATTTCTGTTTCAGTGACACTACCATGAGTATTCTCCGCTCCAAGGTGCACCTCGTATGCCTCAGTTGTTGTTGTCACCGGATTAAGAAGAGATGCAAAGTGTTCCTTCCACCTATGCAATACGCTCTCCTCCGTTTTCAGAGGCCTCCCATCTGAACTCTTAATAGTTTGTGATGAAAGAGACTTCTTTCCACGGAGGCGGCGCACGGTCTGCCAGAACACCTTGTTTGCCACACCATAGTCTGCCTCCAATTTTTCCCCGAACTTCTCCCAGGCCTTGGCATTAGCTGTTGATACTGTCTTTCCTGCTGCTTTTCGCGCCTCAGTGTACCTCACTCGACTCGAAGTTGACTTATTTGTATGCCATAGCAAATAGGCTTGCTTCTTTGCCTTGACAGCTTCTTGGACTTCACCGTTCCTTCATGCAGTCTTTTTCTCACCGCCTAACGCCACACTCAGCCGCTTACGACCACAGCACAATGCAGCCGAAGTAATCACAGCAGTTTTAAACAACTGCCACTCCTCTTCAACAGTACCACGATCCTTGGGTAGTTCTTTGAAACTTGAAGATATGCTGTTTGCAAAGGTCTTCCTCACAGCTCTATCCTCCAGTGCCTCCCATTTGATGCGCCAAGTTTGTCTGAAGCTAGTATTTCGCTTGGTTGGCATGGATTCAGAGAACCGCAAAGTGCAGACAACAAGGTGGTGATCAGTTGATAGTTCTGCCCCTCTTCTTACACGAGTATCCAACACTGATCGGAATAAGTCAGCTGAAAAAATTACAAAATCAATCAGTGACTTCTGGTCCATTGCATCCCTGTACCAGATACACTTATGGACATCCCTGTGCTGGAAGAAGGTGTTTGTGATGGAAAGTCCATTGTTGCAACACACATCCAACAAGCACCTCCCATTCGCATTTAAATCGGGGTCACCATTCCTCCCAATCACGCCCCTCCACATTTGGTCATCAGCCCCTACGTGTGCATTGAAGTCGCCCATCAGGATGACAGAATCTGCACTTCCTCTCCTGCTAAGAGCAGCATCAACTTCATCTAGAAAAAGTGGGTATTCTGTGACTGCATTCGGAGCATATGCAACGAATAGAGAGAGAGACCGTTTCCCTATCTGAAGCCTCAGGAGACACAGTCTTCCACCTAAGGGGGTTGAATCTGCAACATAATCTGCCAGCCGGGGACTTGTGAGTATCCCCACTCCCGCCTGGGCAGTCATGTAAGGGCCGACACCAGAGCAGAAAAGTTTCCACGCTCCTTCTAAGTCCACAGTTTCAGAACCCGGACGTTTCATAGAAGTAATACCTATGATATCCAGTATTGA